>OX456524.1:132330588-132688088 GCA_949748255.1 Eustalomyia histrio | reverse complement strand
GGAGCGGGGTACACATATGAGCCATACCTCAAGTTAAAGCCCTAAGCATGTCCTATCTAACTATCAAAGCAGTTTTTCTGAATTGTTTTTCAGAAAACTTTGAAAAATTTTTTAATATCACATATATTATTGAATATTGTGAACGAAATTTCTCTGGAGGATTTTGGCCACTGTGGCCAAACGGAGCGGGGTACACATATGAGCCATACCTCAAATTAAAGCTCTAAGCATGTCCTATCTAACCATCAAAGCACTTTCTCTGAATTGTTTTTCAGAAAACTTTGAAAAATTTTTTAATATCACATATATTATTGAATATTGTGAACGAAATTTCTCTGGAGGATTTTAGCCACTGTGGCCAAACGGAGCGGGGTACACATATGAGCCATACCTCAAATTAAAGCTCTAAGCATGTCCTATCTAACTATCAACGCAGTTTTTCTGAATTGTTTTTCAGAAAACTTTGAAAAATTTTTTAATATCACATATATTATTGAATATTGTGAACGAAATTTCTCTGGAGGATTTTAGCCACTGTGGCCAAACGGAGCGGGGTACACATATAAGCCATACCTCAAATTAAAGCTCTAAGCATGTCCTATCTAACTATCAAAGCAGTTTTTCTGAATTGTTTTTCAGAAAACTTTGAAAAATTTTTTAACATCACATATATTGAGAATATTGTGAACGAAATTTCTCTGGAGGATTTTGGCCACTGTGGCCAAACGGAGCGGGGTACACATATGAGCCGTACCTCAAATTAAAGCTCTAATCATGTCCTATCTTACTATCAAAGCAGTTTTTCTGAATTGTTTTTCAGAAAACTTTGGAAAATTTTTTAATATCACATATATTATTGAATATTGTGAACGAAATTTCTCTGGAGGATTTTGGCCACTGTGGCCAAACGGAGCGGGGTACACATATGAGCCATACCTCAAATTGAAGCTCTAAGCATGTCCTATCTAACTATCAAAGCAGCAGTTTTTCTGAATTGTTTTTCAGAAAACTTTGAAAAATTTTTTAATACCACATATATTATTGAATATTGTGAACGAAATTTGTCTGGAGGATTTTGGCCACTGTGGCCAAACGGAGCGGGGTACACATATGAGCCATACCTCAAATTAAAGCTCTAAGCATGTCCTATCTAACTATCAAAGCAGTTTTTCTGAATTGTTTTTCAGAAAACTTTGAAAAATTTTTTAATATCACATATATTATTGAATATTGTGAACGAAATTTGTCTGGAGGATTTTGGCCACTGTGGCCAAACGGAGCGGGGTACACATATGAGCCATACCTCAAATTAAAGCTCTAAGCATGTCCTATCTAACTGTCAAAGCAGTTTTTCTGAATTGTTTTTCAGAAAACTTTGAAAAATTTTTTAATACCACATATATTATTGAATATTGTGAACGAAATTTGTCTGGAGGATTTTGGCCACTGTGGCCAAACGGAGTGGGGTACACATATGAGCCATACCTCAAATTAAAGCTCTAAGCATGCCCTATCTAACTATCAAAGCAGTTTCTCTGAATTGTTTTTCAGAAAACTGAAAATTTTTTTAATATCACATATATTATTAAATATTGTGAACGAAATTTCTCTGGAAGATTTTGGCCACTGTGACCAAACGGAGCGGGGTACACATATAAGCCATACCTCAAATTAAAGCTCTAAGCATGTCCTATCTAACTATCAAAGCAGTTTTTCTGAATTGTTTTTCAGAAAACTTTGAAAAATTTTTTAATATCACATATATTATTGAATATTGTGAACGAAATTTCTCTGGAGGATTTTGGCCACTGTGGCCAAACGGAGCGGGGTACACATATGAGCCGTACCTCAAATTAAAGCTCTAATCATGTCCTATCTTACTATCAAAGCAGTTTTTCTGAATTGTTTTTCAGAATACTTTGAAAAATTTTTTAATATCACATATATTATTGAATATTGTGAACGAAATTTCTCTGGAGGATTTTGGCCACTGTGGCCAAACGGAGCGGGGTACACATATGAGCCATACCTCAAATTAAAGCTCTAAGCATGTCCTATCTAACTATCAAAGCAGTTTTTCTGAATTGTTTTTCAGAAAACTTTGAAAAATTTTTTAATATCACATATATTATTGAATATTGTGAACGAAATTTCTCTGGAAGATTTTGGCCACTGTGGCCAAACGGAGCGGGGTACACATATGAGCCATACCTCAAATTAAAGCTCTAAGCATGTCCTATCTAACTATCAAAGCAGTTTTTCTGAATTGTTTTTCAGAAAACTTTGAAAAATTTTTTAATATCACATATATTATTGAATATTGTGAACGAAATTTCTCTGGAGGATTTTGGCCACTGTGGCCAAACGGAGCGGGGTACACATATGAGCCGTACCTCAAATTAAAGCTCTAATCATGTCCTATCTTACTATCAAAGCAGTTTTTCTGAATTGTTTTTCAGAAAACTTTGAAAAATTTTTTAATATCACATATATTATTGAATATTGTGAACGAAATTTCTCTGGAGGATTTTGGCCACTGTGGCCAAACGGAGCGGGGTACACATATGAGCCATACCCCAAATTAAAGCTCTAAGCATGTCCTATCTAACTATCAAAGCAGTTTTTCTGAATTGTTTTTCAGAAAACTTTGAAAAATTTTTTAATATCACATATATTATTGAATATTGTGAACGAAATTTCTCTGGAGGATTTTGGCCACTGTGGCCAAACGGAGCGGGGTACACATATGAGCCATACCTCAAATTAAAGCTCTAAGCATGTCCTATCTAACTATCAAAGCAGCTTTTCTGAATTGTTTTTCAGAAAACTTTGAAAAATTTTTTAATATCACATATATTATTGAATATTGTGAACGAAATTTCTCTGGAGGATTTTGGCCACTGTGGCCAAACGGAGCGGGGTACACATATGAGCCATACCTCAAATTAAAGCTCTAAGCATGTCCTATCTAACTATCAAAGCAGTTTTTCTGAATTGTTTTTCAGAAAACTTTGAAAAATTTTTTAATATCACATATATTATTGAATATTGTGAACGAAATTTCTCTGGAGGATTTTGGCCACTGTGGCCAAACGGAGCGGGGTACACATATGAGCCATACCTCAAATTAAAGCTCTAAGCATGTCCTATCTAACTATCAAAGCAGTTTCTCTGAATTGTTTTTCAGAAAACTGAAAATTTTTTTAATATCACATATATTATTGAATATTGTGAACGAAATTTCTCTGAAGGATTTTGGCCACTGTGGCCAAACGGAGCGGGGTACACATATGAGCCATACCTCAAATTAAAGCTCTAAGCATGTTCTATCTAACTATCAAAGCAGTTTTTCTGAATTGTTTTTCAGAAAACTTTGAACAATTTTTTAATATCACATATATTATTGAATATTGTGAACGAAATTTCTCTGGAGGATTTCGGCCACTGTGGCCAAACGGAGCGGGGTACACATATGAGCCATACCTCAAATTAAAGCTCTAAGCATGTCCTATCTAACTATTAAAGCAGTTTCTCTGAATTGTTTTTCAGAAAACTGAAAATTTTTTTAATATCACATATATTATTGAATATTGTGAACGAAATTTCTCTGGAGGATTTTGGCCACTGTGGCCAAACGGAGCGGGGTACACATATGAGCCATACCTCAAATTGAAGCTCTAAGCATGTCCTATCTAACTATCAAAGCAGTTTTTCTGAATTGTTTTTCAGAAAACTTTGAAAAATTTTTTAATATCACATATATTATTGAATATTGTGAACGAAATTTGTCTGGAGGATTTTGGCCACTGTGGCCAAACGGAGCGGGGTACACATATGAGCCATACCTCAAATTAAAGCTCTAAGCATGTCCTATCTAACTATTAAAGCAGTTTTACTGAATTGTTTTTCAGAAAACTTTGAAAAATTTTTTAATATCACATATATTATTGAATATTGTGAACGAAATTTCTCTGGAGGATTTCGGCCACTGTGGCCAAACGGAGCGGGGTACACATATGAGCCATACCTCAAATTAAAGCTCTAAGCATGTCCTATCTAACTATCAAAGCAGTTTTTCTGAATTGTTTTTCAGAAAACTTTTAAAAATTTTTTAATATCACATATATTATTGAATATTGTGAACGAAATTTGTCTGGAGGATTTTAGCCACTGTGGCCAAACGGAGCGGGGTACACATATGAGCCATACCTCAAATTAAAGCTCTAAGCATGTCTTATCTAACTATTAAAGCAGTTTTTCTGAACGAAATTTGTCTGGAGGATTTTAGCCACTGTGGCCAAACGGAGCGGGGTACACATATAAGCCATACCTCAAATTAAAGCTCTAAGCATGTCCTATCTAACTATGAAAGCAGTTTTTCTGAATTGTTTTTCAGAAAACTTTGAAAAATTTTTTAATATCACATATATTATTGAATATTGTGAACGAAATTTCTCTGGAGGATTTTAGCCACTGTGGCCAAACGGAGCGGGGTACACATATGAGCCATACCTCAAATTAAACTTTAAGCATGTCCTATCTAACTGTCAAAGCAGTTTTTCTGAATTGTTTTTTAGAAAACTTTGAAAAATTTTTTAACATCACATATATTATTGAATATTGTGAACGAAATTTGTCTGGAGGATTTTGGCCGCTGTAGCCAAACGGAGTGGGGTACACATATGAGCCATACCTCAAATTAAAGCTCTAAGCATGTCCTATCTAACTATCAAAGCAGTTTTTCTAAATTGTTTTTCAGAAAACTTTGAAAAATTTTTTAATATCACATATATTATTGAATATTGTGAACGAAATTTCTCTGGAGGATTTTGGCCACTGTGGCCAAACGGAGCGGGGTACACATATGAGCCATACCTCAAATTAAAGCTCTAAGCATGTAATATCTAACTATCAAAGCAGTTTTTCTGAATTGTTTTTCAGAAAACTTTGAAAAATTTTTTAATATCACATATATTATTGAATATTGTGAACGAAATTTGTCTGGAAGATTTTGGCCACTGTGGCCAAACGGAGCGGGGTACACATATGAGCCATACCTCAAATTAAAGCTCTAAGTCCTATCTAACTATCAAAGCAGTTTTTCGGAATTGTTTTTCAGAAAACTTTGAAAAATTTTTTAATACCACATATATTATTGAATATTGTGAACGAAATTTGTCTGGAGGATTTTGGCCACTGTGGCCAAACGGAGCAGGGTACACATATGAGCCATACCTCAAATTAAAGCTCTAAGCATGTCCTATCTAACTATCAAAGCAGTTTTTCTGAATTGTTTTTCAGAAAACTTTGAAAAATTTTTTAATATCACATATATTATTGAATATTGTGATCGAAATTTCTCTGGAGGATTTTAGCCACTGTGGCCAAACGGAGCGGGGTACACATATAAGCCATACCTCAAATTAAAGCTCTAAGCATGTCCTATCTAACTATCAAAGCAGTTTTTCTGAATTGTTTTTCAGAAAACTTTAAAAAAATTGTTAAAATCGGACACCTGGTAAAGTTGATCATCTAATAAGCACAATGTTGATACTAAAATTTAAGAGACCAAAAATGCTCGATTTGTATAGTAAATAAAAAATTGTAAGTTATAATCTGACTCAAGTAATATTTATACAAGAAATAAAGGGCTTTAATACTTGTTATAATATGTTTTTAAAACATATTTTACTTTTTTAGAAAATTTTATAATGTTTTGCTTGATAAAATAAAAAGTCTCATGTAAAGGGAGTTTTGTTCCATCTGGAAGAGCATTTTATGGAGGATATTACACCATACCTTGTACGCAGTGGAGCAACTCTACGAAAAATAATGCTATTGAAAAAATTATATTGGAATTGAAAAAACACTTACAATCAGGCTAAAGGTTTTAAGTCAGTGATGTTCATTACATGGGACAATTGTCCCCTGCTCAACTCACATGTATTCTTACGCTCTTGCTTTTAGTCGTCACTGAAACTGTGGCGGACGTATGCTGATTTTTTTTTCAATGCACTGAAAAAATGAATAGCAATGTACGAAAAATATTTTCTGATAGTACAAGATCTATAAAAATCTTTAATAGACTTAATAAAAAAAAAACATTTTTTTTAAATAAAAGTTGAAATGTTTTGAAAAATTCGAGTCGAATGATTCAATTACTCCGATCAAATGTATTTGTTTTTCCGTCCGAAAATTGCATTTTTTTAACAGAATAACATAAGAAATCTAACATATTAAAGATATTTTATTAATATGTAAATATAATGAAATCTTTAATATTGATAAAAAATATCTTCAACTTTTTGTTTTTTATACAATAAAAAAGACACCCTAATATATATATGTATTTCTTTTTTTCCTTTCAAAAATTTTATTTTTGTTTAATTTTTATTTCTTTAAAACAGTTTTACACAAAACATTAACAGTTTCATATTTTCAATAAAAAAAATAAATTCATTCAGATACTAGCACTGCTATTAACCCATTGAACTTTTCTTACAGTGCAATTCTCATTTTCTCACAAACACAACTACATTTTTATTTTTGAACAGCACTGTTTTAAGTTCATAATTCATTCATCTGAAATTTTTTTCTTGACTTTTTAAGTTTTCCCATTCCTTTTTAAGTTACAGGTAAATAATAAAAAAATTTCATAAAAACCCTTAAGCGGTAAAGAAAAATTGAGAAAATATAGTGTCGCAAAGGCTTTATTCTGGAATCACAAATTTTATTTGTAATAAAATTGCACATCTGTTTTCAATAGGCTACAATACAAATTATATTTGTGTTGCGAAAAAAAAATAAGCAAACTCAAAAACCTTTTAGAATCTTAAAAAACTGGGGAAAAAACAGATTAAACTGGCAGTATGGTAACACTGTACGTGTCGAATAGACGTATGGAATGAAGTACGAATGCGTGTGTGCACATTTATTGTTTTTGTTTTTTATTGAAATTGGTTTTTTTACTATGTTCTTGGCTGCCGCCAAAAAAGTTGTTGCTTTTTGATGAGAAAAAAAATTACATTTTATTGTCATTGGGTTGGTGACAAATATGAATGTAGGTATAACACGTGGTATGTGGTGGAAATGTATGCACATACAGTCATGTGCGAAAAAATAGGCATTTATATTTTAATATAATATATTACAACTCTTCAATTAGAGTATTTAAAAAACCGGCCTTTTGAAAAAACCGGTTTCGGTCAACCGGTTTTTTCCGTTTTTTTTTTAATTTGAATAAAAAGCTTATATAATTTGTTAATTATATAAAAAAACAGAAATTTAATATATAAAGTAATAAAAATAAAAAAATACATTCTTTGAAAAAAATACTTTTTTTATTGTATTTCATTTCAACATTACATTTATTGGTTTTAATATTTTTTAATATAATATCTTAAAAATTAATATTATAAAACTATATTTATATCAAATGAATAGAGATCATTAAGTTTGTAAATTGGGTAAAATAAGTACGTTGGTAATTTGAACGTTTAAAACGTTTTTCATTAAATAATTTTTTTTAATATTACATTTTAAATATGTAAAAAGAAAATCTATTTTTCAGTTATAAAATAATATTTTAGAAATAATATGCAATTTAAATGTTTCGTTTTAAGACGATTTTTTTTGTTTGCTTTTAATAAAGCTAAAAGTGGAAAATACTCTTTCACTAATAGTAGATGTTGGACAAATAGTCAAAAGACAATTAGATCAGAAATTAAACTATTTGAATTTGGAATATCCAAAGTTAAGTCTTCTTCGGAATCTATCAGACTTACATCTAAATCTTCATAACCAAACAAACGATTATAAGTCTTCGGAAAAAATAAAAGAGACCAAGTAACCCAGTTGGTGATGTAATTAAAAAAACCGGTTAACCGAACAAAAAAGACCGGTTTTCGGTTTTCTTCGAATTTACAAAATATTCGAAACCGATCGGTTTTTAAAAATAAAGAAACCGTTTGACCGGTTTTCGGTTTCGGTTTTTGAATACTCTATCTTTAATTTAAGGAACAACTCAAACTTTGTTGTTGCAATTTAAAAAACAACATCAAAAATTATTATAATATCCTATAATTTTTATAATTTCCTATTGAAATACTAATAATATTTCAAACCATTTTCTTACTGTCCCTATTTTTATTCACATTGACTATAGGAAATTATAATACTTTTTAATGATGTTTTTTAACTGCAACAACAAAGTTTGAATTGTTGCATTAAATTGAGAATTATTGTTGTACTTAAATCTAAAAATAATATTGTTAGTTTCTTCCCAAAATGTATGTGTTTTTATATTTTAAATTTGTTGCATTTAAGTGTGCCTATTTTTTCGTACATTACTGTACCCTTCAAAGAAAGCAACAATTAAGATACTGCATATGGATGCACATGCATATAAACATATATATGCAGGTATGTAAAGGGTGTTTTCTTTGTTTTTAAAAGGACAGAAAATTTGCAAAAGTATATAAAATATTGATTCGGGGCGATAAATTAATGCCTGCTATTTACCTTTTAAAGACTACCCAGCAAAACTTTGGCAATCGGTACGATATACTCATGCGTTACCTTGTAGTGATAGCTCGTTGCCTTTTGCATTATTTCCAGCATTAAGTAAAAAGTTACCGATTATTGATTTCGTATTGCACTCTTAATGTGTTGCTGTAGGGGCTCATGGATTATTTTACCTTACTTCACTGATTAATTTTACAAACGATGAGCCAGAACGTAATGTATTCGATGTGGTAAAGTTATGGTTACGAGTAAGGGAAAATTAAGCAAATTTTTATTAAGAAATAAAATTTTTATTAAAAAAATTATTTTTTTTTAAATAATTTTTATTCAAAAAAAATTATTACAAATATTTTAAACGTTATTAATTATGTGGTCATGATGGGAATTGAGCCTGAAAACTCTGGTTGCCAGCCGACAACTCTATTTACTGAGCTTTCGACACATGATTTATGATTGCTTTTAAAAAATGTAAACTTATAAAATATTTTCCTATTTTCATTGATTCAATTGTTATTCAAGTCATGTTTTCTAATTTCAAGCCTTGATTTATACTTTAATTACACTTTAATTCAATAGCATATTCCAGCAAAACGGACACTGTAATTCAAGTCGAACATTAGAGTGAGAATATACGAGCTATCACTTCTATATCGTACCGATTACCAAAGTTTTGCTGGGTAATCTATAAATAGCAGACATTCATTTATCGCCCCAAATAAATATTTCATTTACTTTTGCAAATTTTCTGTTTTTTTTTCAAAAAGAGTTAAAAAATCACCCTTTACCCACCTGCATACATATACATGCCATTCCTAACATTTTTGATGTTTTTTTTTTGTAAATCTTTTTATTGTAGGTTTATGCAGTACAGTCAAAGCCAGGTATAACGCCTACGCGGTATAGCGTATTGTTTGCATTACCTACCTTATATAAAGAATATTTCTGAAAATGTATACTCGATATAACGAAAAATTTTAAAATACTATATACTATAAATAATCTATATAAGAAAATAATTTGAGAATTTTTATGTTACTGAACCCTTTACTTTAACCGTGTACCATTATTGCAGTAATTTTTCCAATTTTTAGTAATCTCAAAGATGACGTAAAATTCATACATAAATGTGTTGCGATATAACGAATATTTCTGTATAACGAATGGGCCTGACCATATATCATTCGTCATGCCATGCTTTGACTATATGTTAATTGTTGCTTTCTTTGAAAAGGGGGTAATATGGTACATTCATATAAAAGTGCATATGTATGTGCATACATTTCCACCGCGTACCAGCAATCCACGTGTTATACCTACATTCATGTTTGTCACCAACCCAATGACAATAAAATGTAATTTTTTTTCTCATCAAAAAGCAACAACTTTTTGGCGGCAGCCAAGAACATAGTAAAAAAACCAATTCCAATAAAAAACAAAAACATTAAATGTGCACACACGCATTCATACTTCATTCCATACATCTATTCGACACGCACAGTGTTACCATACTGCCAGTTTAATCTGTTTTTTACCAGTTTTTTAGGATTCTAAAAGGTTTTCGTGTTTGTTTAATTTTTTTGCAACACATATATAATTTGTATTGTAGCGTATTGAAAACTGATGTGCAATTTTATTACAAATAAAATTTGTGATTCCAGAATAAAGCCTTTGCGACACTATATTTTCTCAATTTTTCTTTACCGCTTAAGGGTTTTTATGAAATTTTTTTATTATTTACCTGTAACTTAAAAAGGAATAGGAAAACCTAAAAAGTCAAGAAAAAAAATTTTAGATGAATGATGAACTTAAAACCTTTAACCTAAAACATTATAAAATTTATTAAAAATGTATAATATGTTTTAAAAACATATTATAACAAGTATTAAAGCCCTTTATTTCTTGTATAAATATTACTCGAGTCACATTATAACTGACAATTTTTTATTTACTATACAAATAGAGCATTTTTGGTCTCTTAAATTTTAGTATCAACATTGTGCTTATTAGATGATCAACTTTACCAGGTGTCCGATTTTAAAAATTTTTTCAAAGTTTTCTGAAAAACAATTCAGAAAAACTGCTTTGATAGTTAGATAGGACATGCTTAGAGCTTTAATTTGAGGTATGGCTCATATGTGTACCCCGCTCCGTTTGGCCACAGTGGCCGAAATCCTCCAGAGAAATTTCGTTCACAATATTCAATAATATATGTGATATTAAAAAATTTTTCAAAGTTTTCTGAAAAACAATTCAGAAAAACTGCTTTGATAGTTAGATAGGACATGCTTAGAGCTTTAATTTGAGGTATGGCTTATATGTGTACCCCGCTCCGTTTGGCCACAGTGGCTAAAATCCTCCAGAGAAATTTCGTTCACAATATTCAATAATATATGTGATATTAAAAAATTTTTCAAAGTTTTCTGAAAAAAATTCAGAAAAACTGCTTTGATAGTTAGATAGGACATGCTTAGAGCTTTAATTTGAGGTATGGCTCATATGTGTACCCCGCTCCGTTTGGCCACAGTAGCCGAAATCCTCCAGAGAAATTTCGTTCACAATATTCAATAATATATGTGATATTAAAAAATTTTTCAAAGTTTTCTGAAAAACAATTCAGAAAAACTGCTCTGATAGTTAGATAGGACATGCTTAGAGCTTTAATTTGAGGTATGGCTTATATGTGTACCCCGCTCCGTTTGGCCACAGTGGCTAAAATCCTCCAGAGAAATTTCGTTCACAATATTCAATAATATATGTGATATTAAAAAATTTTTCAAAGTTTTCTGAAAAACAATTCAGAAAAACTGCTTTGATAGTTAGATAGGACATGCTTAGAGTTTTTATTTGAGGTATGGCTCATATGTGTACCCCGCTCCGTTTGGCCACAGTGGCCGAAATCCTCCAGAGAAATTTCGTTCACAATATTCAATAATATATGTGATATTAAAAAATTTTTCAAAGTTTTCTGAAAAACAATTCAGAAAAACTGCTTTGATAGTTAGAGGGACATGCTTAGAGCTTTAATTTGAGGTATGGCTCATATGTGTACCCCACTCCGTTTGGCCACAGTGGCCAAAATCCTCCAGACAAATTTCGTTCACAATATTCAATAATATATGTGGTATTAAAAAATTTTTCAAAGTTTTCTGAAAAACAATTCAGAAAAACTGCTTTGATAGTTAGATAGGACATGCTTAGAGCTTTAATTTGAGGTATGGCTCATATGTGTACCCCGCTCCGTTTGGCAACAGTGGCCAAAATCCTCCAGACAAATTTCGTTCACAATATTCAATAATATATGTGGTATTAAAAAATTTTTCAAAGTTTTCTGAAAAATAATTCAGAAAAACTGCTTTAATAGTTAGATAGGACATGCTTAGAGCTTTAATTTGAGGTATGGCTCATATGTGTACCCCGCTCCGTTTGGCCACAGTGGCCAAAATCCTCCAGAGAAATTTCGTTCACAATATTCAATAGTATATGATATTAAAAAATTTTTCAAAGTTTTCTGAAAAACAATTCAGAAAAACTGCTTTGATAGTTAGATAGGACATGCTTAGAGCTTTAATTTGAGGTATGGCTCATATGTGTACCCCGCTCCGTTTGGCCACAGTGGCCGAAATCCTCCAGAGAAATTTCGTTCACAATATTCAATAATATATGTGATATTAAAAAATTTTTCAAAGTTTTCTGAAAAACAATTCAGAAAAACTGCTTTGATAGTTAGATAGGACATGCTTAGAGCTTTAATTTGAGGTATGGCTTATATGTGTACCCCGCTCCGTTTGGCCACAGTGGCTAAAATCCTCCAGAGAAATTTCGTTCACAATATTCAATAATATATGTGATATTAAAAAATTTTTCAAAGTTTTCTGAAAAACAATTCAGAAAAACTGCTTTGATAGTTAGATAGGACATGCTTAGAGCTTTAATTTGAGGTATGGCTCATATGTGTACCCCGCTCCGTTTGGCCACAGTAGCCGAAATCCTCCAGAGAAATTTCGTTCACAATATTCAATAATATATGTGATATTAAAAAATTTTTCAAAGTTTTCTGAAAAACAATTCAGAAAAACTGCTCTGATAGTTAGATAGGACATGCTTAGAGCTTTAATTTGAGGTATGGCTTATATGTGTACCCCGCTCCGTTTGGCCACAGTGGCTAAAATCCTCCAGAGAAATTTCGTTCACAATATTCAATAATATATGTGATATTAAAAAATTTTTCAAAGTTTTCTGAAAAACAATTCAGAAAAACTGCTTTGATAGTTAGATAGGACATGCTTAGAGTTTTAATTTGAGGTATGGCTCATATGTGTACCCCGCTCCGTTTGGCCACAGTGGCCGAAATCCTCCAGAGAAATTTCGTTCACAATATTCAATAATATATGTGATATTAAAAAATTTTTCAAAGTTTTCTGAAAAACAATTCAGAAAAACTGCTTTGATAGTTAGAGGGACATGCTTAGAGCTTTAATTTGAGGTATGGCTCATATGTGTACCCCACTCCGTTTGGCCACAGTGGCCAAAATCCTCCAGACAAATTTCGTTCACAATATTCAATAATATATGTGGTATTAAAAAATTTTTCAAAGTTTTCTGAAAAACAATTCAGAAAAACTGCTTTGATAGTTAGATAGGACATGCTTAGAGCTTTAATTTGAGGTATGGCTCATATGTGTACCCCGCTCCGTTTGGCAACAGTGGCCAAAATCCTCCAGACAAATTTCGTTCACAATATTCAATAATATATGTGGTATTAAAAAATTTTTCAAAGTTTTCTGAAAAATAATTCAGAAAAACTGCTTTAATAGTTAGATAGGACATGCTTAGAGCTTTAATTTGAGGTATGGCTCATATGTGTACCCCGCTCCGTTTGGCCACAGTGGCCAAAATCCTCCAGAGAAATTTCGTTCACAATATTCAATAGTATATGATATTAAAAAATTTTTCAAAGTTTTCTGAAAAACAATTCAGAAAAACTGCTTTGATAGTTAGATAGAACATGCTTAGAGCTTTAATTTGAGGTATGGCTCATATGTGTACCCCGCTCCGTTTGGCCACAGTGGCCAAAATCCTCCAGACAAATTTCGTTCACAATATTCAATAATATATGTGATATTAAAAAATTTTTCAAAGTTTTCTGAAAAACAATTCAGAAAAACTGCTTTGATAGTTAGATAGGACATGCTTAGAGCTTTAATTTGAGGTATGGCTCATATGTGTACCCCGCTCCGTTTGGCCACAGTGGCCGAAATCCTCCAGAGAAATTTCGTTCACAATATTCAATAATGTATGTGATATTAAAAAATTTTTCAAAGTTTTCTGAAAAACAATTCAGAAAAACTGCTTTGTTAGTTAGATAGGACATGCTTAGAGCTTTAATTTGAGGTATGGCTTATATGTGTACCCCGCTCCGTTTGGCCACAGTGGCCGAAATCCTCCAGAGAAATTTCGTTCACAATATTCAATAATATATGTGATATTAAAAAATTTTTCAAAGTTTTCTGAAAAACAATTCAGAAAAACTGCTTTGATAGTTAGATAGGACATGCTTAGAGCTTTAATTTGAGGTATGGCTTATATGTGTACCCCGCTCCGTTTGGCCACAGTGGCCGAAATCCTCCACAGAAATTTCGTTCACAATATTCAATAATATATGTGATATTAAAAAATTTTTCAAAGTTTTCTGAAAAACAATTCAGAAAAACTGCTTTGATAGTTAGATAGGACATGCTTAGAGCTTTAATTTGAGGTATGGCTTATATGTGTACCCCGCTCCGTTTGGCCACAGTGGCTAAAATCCTCCAGAGAAATTTCGTTCACAATATTCAATAATATATGTGATATTAAAAAATTTTTCAAAGTTTTCTGAAAAACAATTCAGAAAAACTGCTTTGATAGTTAGATAGGACATGCTTAGAGTTTTAATTTGAGGTATGGCTCATATGTGTACCCCGCTCCGTTTGGCCACAGTGGCCGAAATCCTCCAGAGAAATTTCGTTCACAATATTCAATAATATATGTGATATTAAAAAATTTTTCAAAGTTTTCTGAAAAACAATTCAGAAAAACTGCTTTGATAGTTAGATAGGACATGCTTAGAGCTTTAATTTGAGGTATGGCTCATATGTGTACCCCGCTCCGTTTGGCCACAGTGGCCAAAATCCTCCAGACAAATTTCGTTCACAATATTCAATAATATATGTGGTATTAAAAAATTTTTCAAAGTTTTCTGAAAAACAATTCAGAAAAACTGCTTTGATAGTTAGATAGGACATGCTTAGAGCTTTAATTTGAGGTATGGCTCATATGTGTACCCCGCTCCGTTTGGCCACAGTGGCCAAAATCCTCCAGACAAATTTCGTTCACAATATTCAATAATATATGTGGTATTAAAAAATTTTTCAAAGTTTTCTGAAAAACAATTCAGAAAAACTGCTTTGATAGTTAGATAGGACATGCTTAGAGCTTTAATTTGAGGTATGGCTCATATGTGTACCCCGCTCCGTTTGGCCACAGTGGCCAAAATCCTCCAGAGAAATTTCGTTCACAATATTCAATAATATATGTGATATTAAAAAATTTTTCAAAGTTTTCTGAAAAACAATTCAGAAAAACTGCTTTGATAGTTAGATAGAACATGCTTAGAGCTTTAATTTGAGGTATGGCTCATATGTGTACCCCACTCCGTTTGGCCACAGTGGCCAAAATCCTCCAGACAAATTTCGTTCACAATATTCAATAATATATGTGATATTAAAAAATTTTTCAAAGTTTTCTGAAAAACAATTTAGAAAAACTGCTTTAATAGTTAGATAGGACATGCTTAGAGCTTTAATTTGAGGTATGGCTTATATGTGTACCCCGCTCCGTTTGGCCACAGTGGCTAAAATCCTCCAGAGAAATTTCGTTCACAATATTCAATAATATATGTGATATTAAAAAATTTTTCAAAGTTTTCTGAAAAACAATTCAGAAAAACTGCTTTGATAGTTAGATAGGACATGCTTAGAGCTTTAATTTGAGGTATGGCTCATATGTGTTCCCCGCTCCGTTTGGCCACAGTGGCCGAAATCCTCCAGAGAAATTTCGTTCACAATATTCAATAATATATGTGATATTAAAAAATTTTTCAAAGTTTTCTGAAGAACAATTCAGAAAAACTGCTTTGATAGTTAAATAGGACATGCTTAGAGCTTTAATTTGAAGTATGGCTTATATGTGTACCCCGCTCCGTTTGGCCACAGTGGCTAAAATCCTCCAGAGAAATTTCGTTCACAATATTCAATAATATATGTGATATTAAAAAATTTTTCAAAGTTTTCTGAAAAACAATTCAGAAAAACTGCTTTGATAGTTAGATAGGACATGCTTAGAGTTTTAATTTGAGGTATGGCTCATATGTGTACCCCGCTCCGTTTGGCCACTGTGGCCGAAATCCTCCAGAGAAATTTCGTTCACAATATTCAATAATATATGTGATATTAAAAAATTTTTCAAAGTTTTCTGAAAAACAATTCAGAAAAACTGCTTTGATAGTTAGATAGGACATGCTTAGAGCTTTAATTTGAGGTATGGCTTATATGTGTACCCCGCTCCGTTTGGCCACAGTGGCTAAAATCCTCCAGAGAAATTTCGTTCACAATATTCAATAATATATGTGATATTAAAAAATTTTTCAAAGTTTTCTGAAAAACAATTCAGAAAAACTGCTTTGATAGTTAGATAGGACATGCTTAGAGCTTTAATTTGAGGTATGGCTCATATGTGTACCCCGCTCCGTTTGGCCACAGTGGCCGAAATCCTCCAGAGAAATTTCGTTCACAATATTCAATAATATATGTGATATTAAAAAATTTTTCAAAGTTTTCTGAAAAACAATTCAGAAAAACTGCTTTGATAGTTAGATAGGACATGCTTAGAGCTTTAATTTGAGGTATGGCTCATATGTGTACCCCGCTCCGTTTGGCCACAGTGGCCAAAATCCTCCAGACAAATTTCGTTCACAATATTCAATAATATATGTGGTATTAAAAAATTTTTCAAAGTTTTCTGAAAAACAATTCAGAAAAACTGCTTTGATAGTTAGATAGGACATGCTTAGAGCTTTAATTTGAGGTATGGCTCATATGTGTACCCCGCTCCGTTTGGCCACAGTGGCCAAAATCCTCCAGAGAAATTTCGTTCACAATATTCAATAATATATGTGATATTAAAAAATTTTTCAAAGTTTTCTGAAAAACAATTCAGAAAAACTGCTTTGATAGTTAGATAGAACATGCTTAGAGCTTTAATTTGAGGTATGGCTCATATGTGTACCCCACTCCGTTTGGCCACAGTGGCCAAAATCCTCCAGACAAATTTCGTTCACAATATTCAATAATATATGTGATATTAAAAAATTTTTCAAAGTTTTCTGAAAAACAATTTAGAAAAACTGCTTTAATAGTTAGATAGGACATGCTTAGAGCTTTAATTTGAGGTATGGCTTATATGTGTACCCCGCTCCGTTTGGCCACAGTGGCTAAAATCCTCCAGAGAAATTTCGTTCACAATATTCAATAATATATGTGATATTAAAAAATTTTTCAAAGTTTTCTGAAAAACAATTCAGAAAAACTGCTTTGATAGTTAGATAGGACATGCTTAGAGCTTTAATTTGAGGTATGGCTCATATGTGTACCCCGCTCCGTTTGGCCACAGTGGCCGAAATCCTCCAGAGAAATTTCGTTCACAATATTCAATAATATATGTGATATTAAAAAATTTTTCAAAGTTTTCTGAAAAACAATTCAGAAAAACTGCTTTGATAGTTAGATAGGACATGCTTAGAGCTTTAATTTGAAGTATGGCTTATATGTGTACCCCGCTCCGTTTGGCCACAGTGGCTAAAATCCTCCAGAGAAATTTCGTTCACAATATTCAATAATATATGTGATATTAAAAAATTTTTCAAAGTTTTCTGAAAAACAATTCAGAAAAACTGCTTTGATAGTTAGATAGGACATGCTTAGAGTTTTAATTTGAGGTATGGCTCATATGTGTACCCCGCTCCGTTTGGCCACAGTGGCCGAAATCCTCCAGAGAAATTTCGTTCACAATATTCAATAATATATGTGATATTAAAAAATTTTTCAAAGTTTTCTGAAAAACAATTCAGAAAAACTGCTTTGATAGTTAGATAGGACATGCTTAGAGCTTTAATTTGAGGTATGGCTTATATGTGTACCCCGCTCCGTTTGGCCACAGTGGCTAAAATCCTCCAGAGAAATTTCGTTCACAATATTCAATAATATATGTGATATTAAAAAATTTTTCAAAGTTTTCTGAAAAACAATTCAGAAAAACTGCTTTGATAGTTAGATAGGACATGCTTAGAGCTTTAATTTGAGGTATGGCTCATATGTGTACCCCGCTCCGTTTGGCCACAGTGGCCGAAATCCTCCAGAGAAATTTCGTTCACAATATTCAATAATATATGTGATATTAAAAAATTTTTCAAAGTTTTCTGAAAAACAATTCAGAAAAACTGCTTTGATAGTTAGATAGGACATGCTTAGAGCTTTAATTTGAGGTATGGCTTATATGTGTACCCCGCTCCGTTTGGCCACAGTGGCCGAAATCCTCCAGAGAAATTTCGTTCACAATATTCAATAATATATGTGATATTAAAAAATTTTTCAAAGTTTTCTGAAAAACAATTCAGAAAAACTGCTTTGATAGTTAGATAGGACATGCTTAGAGCTTTAATTTGAGGTATGGCTTATATGTGTACCCCGCTCCGTTTGGCCACAGTGGCTAAAATCCTCCAGAGAAATTTCGTTCACAATATTCAATAATATATGTGGTATTAAAAAATTTTTCAAAGTTTTCTGAAAAAGAATTCAGAAAAACTGCTTTGATAGTTAGATAGGACATGCTTAGAGCTTTAACTTGAGGTATGGCTCATATGTGTACCCCGCTCCGTTTGGCCACAGTGGCCAAAATCCTCCAGACAAATTTCGTTCACAATATTCAATAATATATGTGGTATTAAAAAATTTTTCAAAGTTTTCTGAAAAACAATTCATAGAAACTGCTTTGATAGTAAGATAGGACATGCTTAGAGCTTTAATTTGAGGTATGGCTCATATGTGTACCCCGCTCGGTTTGGCCACAGTGGCTAAAATCCTCCAGAGAAATTTCGTTCACAATATTCAATAATATATGTGATATTAAAAAATTTTTCAAAGTTTTCTGAAAAACAATTCAGAAAAACTGCTTTGATAGTTAGATAGGACATGCTTAGAGCTTTAATTTGAGGTATGGCTTATATGTGTACCCCGCTCCGTTTGGCCACAGTGGCCGAAATCCTCCACAGAAATTTCGTTCACAATATTCAATAATATATGTGATATTAAAAAATTTTTCAAAGTTTTCTGAAAAACAATTCAGAAAAACTGCTTTGATAGTTAGATAGGACATGCTTAGAGCTTTAATTTGAGGTATGGCTTATATGTGTACCCCGCTCCGTTTGGCCACAGTGGCTAAAATCCTCCAGAGAAATTTCGTTCACAATATTCAATAATATATGTGATATTAAAAAATTTTTCAAAGTTTTCTGAAAAACAATTCAGAAAAACTGCTTTGATAGTTAGATAGGACATGCTTAGAGTTTTAATTTGAGGTATGGCTCATATGTGTACCCCGCTCCGTTTGGCCACAGTGGCCGAAATCCTCCAGAGAAATTTCGTTCACAATATTCAATAATATATGTGATATTAAAAAATTTTTCAAAGTTTTCTGAAAAACAATTCAGAAAAACTGCTTTGATAGTTAGATAGGACATGCTTAGAGCTTTAATTTGAGGTATGGCTCATATGTGTACCCCACTCCGTTTGGCCACAGTGGCCAAAACCCTCCAGACAAATTTCGTTCACAATATTCAATAATATATGTGGTATTAAAAAATTTTTCAAAGTTTTCTGAAAAACAATTCAGAAAAACTGCTTTGATAGTTAGATAGGACATGCTTAGAGCTTTAATTTGAGGTATGGCTCATATGTGTACCCCGCTCCGTTTGGCCACAGTGGCCAAAATCCTCCAGACAAATTTCGTTCACAATATTCAATAATATATGTGGTATTAAAAAATTTTTCAAAGTTTTCTGAAAAACAATTCAGAAAAACTGCTTTGATAGTTAGATAGGACATGCTTAGAGCTTTAATTTGAGGTATGGCTTATATGTGTACCCCGCTCCGTTTGGCCACAGTGGCTAAAATCCTCCAGAGAAATTTCGTTCACAATATTCAATAATATATGTGATATTAAAAAATTTTTCAAAGTTTTCTGAAAAACAATTCAGAAAAACTGCTTTGATAGTTAGATAGGACATGCTTAGAGCTTTAATTTGAGGTATGGCTCATATGTGTACCCCGCTCCGTTTGGCCACAGTGGCCGAAATCCTCCAGAGAAATTTCGTTCACAATATTCAATAATATATGTGATATTAAAAAATTTTTCAAAGTTTTCTGAAAAACAATTCAGAAAAACTGCTTTGATAGTTAGATAGGACATGCTTAGAGCTTTAATTTGAGGTATGGCTCATATGTGTACCCCGCTCCGTTTGGCCACAGTGGCCAAAATCCTCCAGACAAATTTCGTTCACAATATTCAATAATATATGTGGTATTAAAAAATTTTTCAAAGTTTTCTGAAAAACAATTCAGAAAAACTGCTTTGATAGTTAGATAGGACATGCTTAGAGCTTTAATTTGAGGTATGGCTCATATGTGTACCCCGCTCCGTTTGGCCACAGTGGCCAAAATCCTCCAGAGAAATTTCGTTCACAATATTCAATAATATATGTGATATTAAAAAATTTTTCAAAGTTTTCTGAAAAACAATTCAGAAAAACTGCTTTGATAGTTAGATAGAACATGCTTAGAGCTTTAATTTGAGGTATGGCTCATATGTGTACCCCACTCCGTTTGGCCACAGTGGCCAAAATCCTCCAGACAAATTTCGTTCACAATATTCAATAATATATGTGATATTAAAAAATTTTTCAAAGTTTTCTGAAAAACAATTTAGAAAAACTGCTTTAATAGTTAGATAGGACATGCTTAGAGCTTTAATTTGAGGTATGGCTTATATGTGTACCCCGCTCCGTTTGGCCACAGTGGCTAAAATCCTCCAGAGAAATTTCGTTCACAATATTCAATAATATATGTGATATTAAAAAATTTTTCAAAGTTTTCTGAAAAACAATTCAGAAAAACTGCTTTGATAGTTAGATAGGACATGCTTAGAGCTTTAATTTGAGGTATGGCTCATATGTGTACCCCGCTCCGTTTGGCCACAGTGGCCGAAATCCTCCAGAGAAATTTCGTTCACAATATTCAATAATATATGTGATATTAAAAAATTTTTCAAAGTTTTCTGAAAAACAATTCAGAAAAACTGCTTTGATAGTTAGATAGGACATGCTTAGAGCTTTAATTTGAAGTATGGCTTATATGTGTACCCCGCTCCGTTTGGCCACAGTGGCTAAAATCCTCCAGAGAAATTTCGTTCACAATATTCAATAATATATGTGATATTAAAAAATTTTTCAAAGTTTTCTGAAAAACAATTCAGAAAAACTGCTTTGATAGTTAGATAGGACATGCTTAGAGTTTTAATTTGAGGTATGGCTCATATGTGTACCCCGCTCCGTTTGGCCACAGTGGCCGAAATCCTCCAGAGAAATTTCGTTCACAATATTCAATAATATATGTGATATTAAAAAATTTTTCAAAGTTTTCTGAAAAACAATTCAGAAAAACTGCTTTGATAGTTAGATAGGACATGCTTAGAGCTTTAATTTGAGGTATGGCTTATATGTGTACCCCGCTCCGTTTGGCCACAGTGGCTAAAATCCTCCAGAGAAATTTCGTTCACAATATTCAATAATATATGTGATATTAAAAAATTTTTCAAAGTTTTCTGAAAAACAATTCAGAAAAACTGCTTTGATAGTTAGATAGGACATGCTTAGAGCTTTAATTTGAGGTATGGCTCATATGTGTACCCCGCTCCGTTTGGCCACAGTGGCCGAAATCCTCCAGAGAAATTTCGTTCACAATATTCAATAATATATGTGATATTAAAAAATTTTTCAAAGTTTTCTGAAAAACAATTCAGAAAAACTGCTTTGATAGTTAGATAGGACATGCTTAGAGCTTTAATTTGAGGTATGGCTTATATGTGTACCCCGCTCCGTTTGGCCACAGTGGCCGAAATCCTCCAGAGAAATTTCGTTCACAATATTCAATAATATATGTGATATTAAAAAATTTTTCAAAGTTTTCTGAAAAACAATTCAGAAAAACTGCTTTGATAGTTAGATAGGACATGCTTAGAGCTTTAATTTGAGGTATGGCTTATATGTGTACCCCGCTCCGTTTGGCCACAGTGGCTAAAATCCTCCAGAGAAATTTCGTTCACAATATTCAATAATATATGTGGTATTAAAAAATTTTTCAAAGTTTTCTGAAAAAGAATTCAGAAAAACTGCTTTGATAGTTAGATAGGACATGCTTAGAGCTTTAACTTGAGGTATGGCTCATATGTGTACCCCGCTCCGTTTGGCCACAGTGGCCAAAATCCTCCAGACAAATTTCGTTCACAATATTCAATAATATATGTGGTATTAAAAAATTTTTCAAAGTTTTCTGAAAAACAATTCATAGAAACTGCTTTGATAGTAAGATAGGACATGCTTAGAGCTTTAATTTGAGGTATGGCTCATATGTGTACCCCGCTCGGTTTGGCCACAGTGGCTAAAATCCTCCAGAGAAATTTCGTTCACAATATTCAATAATATATGTGATATTAAAAAATTTTTCAAAGTTTTCTGAAAAACAATTCAGAAAAACTGCTTTGATAGTTAGATAGGACATGCTTAGAGCTTTAATTTGAGGTATGGCTTATATGTGTACCCCGCTCCGTTTGGCCACAGTGGCCGAAATCCTCCACAGAAATTTCGTTCACAATATTCAATAATATATGTGATATTAAAAAATTTTTCAAAGTTTTCTGAAAAACAATTCAGAAAAACTGCTTTGATAGTTAGATAGGACATGCTTAGAGCTTTAATTTGAGGTATGGCTTATATGTGTACCCCGCTCCGTTTGGCCACAGTGGCTAAAATCCTCCAGAGAAATTTCGTTCACAATATTCAATAATATATGTGATATTAAAAAATTTTTCAAAGTTTTCTGAAAAACAATTCAGAAAAACTGCTTTGATAGTTAGATAGGACATGCTTAGAGTTTTAATTTGAGGTATGGCTCATATGTGTACCCCGCTCCGTTTGGCCACAGTGGCCGAAATCCTCCAGAGAAATTTCGTTCACAATATTCAATAATATATGTGATATTAAAAAATTTTTCAAAGTTTTCTGAAAAACAATTCAGAAAAACTGCTTTGATAGTTAGATAGGACATGCTTAGAGCTTTAATTTGAGGTATGGCTCATATGTGTACCCCACTCCGTTTGGCCACAGTGGCCAAAACCCTCCAGACAAATTTCGTTCACAATATTCAATAATATATGTGGTATTAAAAAATTTTTCAAAGTTTTCTGAAAAACAATTCAGAAAAACTGCTTTGATAGTTAGATAGGACATGCTTAGAGCTTTAATTTGAGGTATGGCTCATATGTGTACCCCGCTCCGTTTGGCCACAGTGGCCAAAATCCTCCAGACAAATTTCGTTCACAATATTCAATAATATATGTGGTATTAAAAAATTTTTCAAAGTTTTCTGAAAAACAATTCAGAAAAACTGCTTTGATAGTTAGATAGGACATGCTTAGAGCTTTAATTTGAGGTATGGCTCATATGTGTACCCCGCTCCGTTTGGCCACAGTGGCCAAAATCCTCCAGAGAAATTTCGTTCACAATATTCAATAATATATGTGATATTAAAAAATTTTTCAAAGTTTTCTGAAAAACAATTCAGAAAAACTGCTTTGATAGTTAGATAGAACATGCTTAGAGCTTTAATTTGAGGTATGGCTCATATGTGTACCCCACTCCGTTTGGCCACAGTGGCCAAAATCCTCCAGACAAATTTCGTTCACAATATTCAATAATATATGTGATATTAAAAAATTTTTCAAAGTTTTCTGAAAAACAATTTAGAAAAACTGCTTTAATAGTTAGATAGGACATGCTTAGAGCTTTAATTTGAGGTATGGCTTATATGTGTACCCCGCTCCGTTTGGCCACAGTGGCTAAAATCCTCCAGAGAAATTTCGTTCACAATATTCAATAATATATGTGATATTAAAAAATTTTTCAAAGTTTTCTGAAAAACAATTCAGAAAAACTGCTTTGATAGTTAGATAGGACATGTTTTAGAGCTTTAATTTGAGGTATGGCTCATATGTGTTCCCCGCTCCGTTTGGCCACAGTGGCCGAAATCCTCCAGAGAAATTTCGTTCACAATATTCAATAATATATGTGATATTAAAAAATTTTTCAAAGTTTTCTGAAGAACAATTCAGAAAAACTGCTTTGATAGTTAAATAGGACATGCTTAGAGCTTTAATTTGAAGTATGGCTTATATGTGTACCCCGCTCCGTTTGGCCACAGTGGCTAAAATCCTCCAGAGAAATTTCGTTCACAATATTCAATAATATATGTGATATTAAAAAATTTTTCAAAGTTTTCTGAAAAACAATTCAGAAAAACTGCTTTGATAGTTAGATAGGACATGCTTAGAGTTTTAATTTGAGGTATGGCTCATATGTGTACCCCGCTCCGTTTGGCCACTGTGGCCGAAATCCTCCAGAGAAATTTCGTTCACAATATTCAATAATATATGTGATATTAAAAAATTTTTCAAAGTTTTCTGAAAAACAATTCAGAAAAACTGCTTTGATAGTTAGATAGGACATGCTTAGAGCTTTAATTTGAGGTATGGCTTATATGTGTACCCCGCTCCGTTTGGCCACAGTGGCTAAAATCCTCCAGAGAAATTTCGTTCACAATATTCAATAATATATGTGATATTAAAAAATTTTTCAAAGTTTTCTGAAAAACAATTCAGAAAAACTGCTTTGATAGTTAGATAGGACATGCTTAGAGCTTTAATTTGAGGTATGGCTCATATGTGTACCCCGCTCCGTTTGGCCACAGTGACCGAAATCCTCCAGAGAAATTTCGTTCACAATATTCAATAATATATGTGATATTAAAAAATTTTTCAAAGTTTTCTGAAAAACAATTCAGAAAAACTGCTTTGATAGTTAGATAGGACATGCTTAGAGCTTTAATTTGAGGTATGGCTCGTATGTGTACCCCGCTCCGTTTGGGTACAGTGGCCAAAATCCTCCAGACAAATTTCGTTCACAATATTCAATAATATATGTGGTATTAAAAAATTTTTCAAAGTTTTCTGAAAAACAATTCAGAAAAACTGCTTTGATAGTTAGATAGGACATGCTTAGAGCTTTAATTTGAGGTATGGCTCATATGTGTACCCCGCTCCGTTTGGCCACAGTGGCCAAAATCCTCCAGAGAAATTTCGTTCACAATATTCAATAATATATGTGATATTAAAAAATTTTTCAAAGTTTTCTGAAAAACAATTCAGAAAAACTGCTTTGATAGTTAGATAGAACATGCTTAGAGCTTTAATTTGAGGTATGGCTCATATGTGTACCCCACTCCGTTTGGCCACAGTGGCCAAAATCCTCCAGACAAATTTCGTTCACAATATTCAATAATATATGTGATATTAAAAAATTTTTCAAAGTTTTCTGAAAAACAATTTAGAAAAACTGCTTTAATAGTTAGATAGGACATGCTTAGAGCTTTAATTTGAGGTATGGCTTATATGTGTACCCCGCTCCGTTTGGCCACAGTGGCTAAAATCCTCCAGAGAAATTTCGTTCACAATATTCAATAATATATGTGATATTAAAAAATTTTTCAAAGTTTTCTGAAAAACAATTCAGAAAAACTGCTTTGATAGTTAGATAGGACATGCTTAGAGCTTTAATTTGAGGTATGGCTCATATGTGTACCCCGCTCCGTTTGGCCACAGTGGCCGAAATCCTCCAGAGAAATTTCGTTCACAATATTCAATAATATATGTGATATTAAAAAATTTTTCAAAGTTTTCTGAAAAACAATTCAGAAAAACTGCTTTGATAGTTAGATAGGACATGCTTAGAGCTTTAATTTGAAGTATGGCTTATATGTGTACCCCGCTCCGTTTGGCCACAGTGGCTAAAATCCTCCAGAGAAATTTCGTTCACAATATTCAATAATATATGTGATATTAAAAAATTTTTCAAAGTTTTCTGAAAAACAATTCAGAAAAACTGCTTTGATAGTTAGATAGGACATGCTTAGAGTTTTAATTTGAGGTATGGCTCATATGTGTACCCCGCTCCGTTTGGCCACAGTGGCCGAAATCCTCCAGAGAAATTTCGTTCACAATATTCAATAATATATGTGATATTAAAAAAATTTTCAAAGTTTTCTGAAAAACAATTCAGAAAAACTGCTTTGATAGTTAGATAGGACATGCTTAGAGCTTTAATTTGAGGTATGGCTTATATGTGTACCCCGCTCCGTTTGGCCACAGTGGCTAAAATCCTCCAGAGAAATTTCGTTCACAATATTCAATAATATATGTGATATTAAAAAATTTTTCAAAGTTTTCTGAAAAACAATTCAGAAAAACTGCTTTGATAGTTAGATAGGACATGCTTAGAGCTTTAATTTGAGGTATGGCTCATATGTGTACCCCGCTCCGTTTGGCCACAGTGGCCGAAATCCTCCAGAGAAATTTCGTTCACAATATTCAATAATATATGTGATATTAAAAAATTTTTCAAAGTTTTCTGAAAAACAATTCAGAAAAACTGCTTTGATAGTTAGATAGGACATGCTTAGAGCTTTAATTTGAGGTATGGCTTATATGTGTACCCCGCTCCGTTTGGCCACAGTGGCCGAAATCCTCCAGAGAAATTTCGTTCACAATATTTAATAATATATGTGATATTAAAAAATTTTTCAAAGTTTTCTGAAAAACAATTCAGAAAAACTGCTTTGATAGTTAGATAGGACATGCTTAGAGCTTTAATTTGAGGTATGGCTTATATGTGTACCCCGCTCCGTTTGGCCACAGTGGCTAAAATCCTCCAGAGAAATTTCGTTCACAATATTCAATAATATATGTGGTATTAAAAAATTTTTCAAAGTTTTCTGAAAAAGAATTCAGAAAAACTGCTTTGATAGTTAGATAGGACATGCTTAGAGCTTTAACTTGAGGTATGGCTCATATGTGTACCCCGCTCCGTTTGGCCACAGTGGCCAAAATCCTCCAGACAAATTTCGTTCACAATATTCAATAATATATGTGGTATTAAAAAATTTTTCAAAGTTTTCTGAAAAACAATTCATAGAAACTGCTTTGATAGTAAGATAGGACATGCTTAGAGCTTTAATTTGAGGTATGGCTCATATGTGTACCCCGCTCCGTTTGGCCACAGTGGCTAAAATCCTCCAGAGAAATTTCGTTCACAATATTCAATAATATATGTGATATTAAAAAATTTTTCAAAGTTTTCTGAAAAACAATTCAGAAAAACTGCGTTGATAGTTAGATAGGACATGCTTAGAGCTTTAATTTGAGGTATGGCTCATATGTGTACCCCGCACCGTTTGGCCACAGTGGCCAAAATCCTCCTGAGAAATTTCGTTCACAATATTCAATAATATATGTGATATTAAAAAATTTTTCAAAGTTTTCTGAAAAACAATTCAGAAAAACTGCTTTGATAGTTAGATAGGACATGCTTAGAGCTTTAATTTGAGGTATGGCTCATATGTGTACCCCGCTCCGTTTGGCCACAGTGGCCGAAATCCTCCAGAGAAATTTCGTTCACAATATTCAATAATATATGTGATATTAAAAAATTTTTCAAAGTTTTCTGAAAAACAATTCAGAAAAACTGCTTTGATAGTTAGATAGGACATGCTTAGAACTTTAATTTGAGGTATGGCTCATATGTGTACCCCGCTACGTTTGGCCACAGTGGCCGAAATCCTCCAGAGAAATTTCGTTCACAATATTCAATAATATATGTAATATTAAAAAATTTTTCAAAGTTTTCTGAAAAACAATTCAGAAAAACTGCTTTGATAGTTAGATAGGACATGCTTAGAGCTTTAATTTGAGGTATGGCTTATATGTGTGCCCCGCTCCGTTTGGCCACAGTGGCTAAAATCCTCCAGAGAAATTTCGTTCACAATATTCAATAATATATGTGATATTAAAAAATTTTTCAAAGTTTTCTGAAAAACAATTCAGAAAAACTGCTTTGATAGTTAGATAGGACATGCTTAGAGCTTTAATTTGAGGTATGGCTCATATGTGTACCCCGCTCCGTTTGGCCACAGTGGCCGAAATCCTCCAGAGAAATTTCGTTCACAATATTCAATAATATATGTGATATTAAAAAATTTTTCAAAACAAAAACAATTCAGAAAAACTGCTTTGATAGTTAGATAGGACATGCTTAGAGCTTTAATTTGAGGTATGGCTCATATGTGTACCCCGCTCCGTTTGGCCACAGTGGCCAAAATCCTCCAGACAAATTTCGTTCACAATATTCAATAATATATGTGGTATTAAAAAATTTTTCAAAGTTTTCTGAAAAACAATTCAGAGAAACTGCTTTAATAGTAAGATAGGACATGCTTAGAGGTTTAATTTGAGGTATGGCTCATATATGTACCCCGCTCCGTTTGGCCACAGTGGCCAAAATCCTCCAGAGAAATTTCGTTCACAATATTCAATAATATATGTGATATTAAAAAATTTTTCAAAGTTTTCTGAAAAACAATTCAGAAAAACTGCTTTGATAATTAGATAGGACATGCTTAGGGCTTTAATTTGAGGTATGGCTCATATGTGTACCCCGCTCCGTTTGGCCACAGTGGCCAAAATCCTCCAGAGAAATTTCGTTCACAATATTCAATAATATATGTGATATTAAAAAATGTTTCAAAGTTTTCTGAAAAACAATTCAGAGAAACTGCTTTGATAGTTAGATAGGACATGCTTAAAGCTTTAATTTGAGGTATGGCTCATATGTGTACCCCGCTCCGTTTGGCCACAGTGGCCAAAATCCTCCAGAGAAATTTCGTTCACAATATTCAATAATATTTGTGATATTAAAAAATTTTTCAAAGTTTTCTGAAAAACAATTCAGAGAAACTGCTTTGATAGTTAGATAGGACATGCTTAGAGCTTTAATTTGAGGTATGGCTCATATGTGTACCCCGCTCCGTTTGGCCACAGTGGCCAAAATCCTCTAGAGAAATTTCGTTCACAATATTCAATAATATATGTGATATTAAAAAATTTTTCAAAGTTTTCTGAAAAACAATTCAGAGAAACTGCTTTGATAGTTAGATAGGACATGCTTAGAGCTTTAATTTGAGGTATGGCTCATATGTGTACCCCGCTCCGTTTGGCCACAGTGGCCAAAATACTCCAGAGAAATTTCGTTCACAATATTCAATAATATATGTGATATTAAAAAATTTTTCAAAGTTTTCTAAAAAACAATTCAGAAAAACTGCTTTGATAGTTAGATAGGACATGCTTAGAGCTTTAATTTGAGGTATGGCTCATATGTGTACCCCGCTCCGTTTGGCCACAGTGGCCAAAATCCTCCAGACAAATTTCGTTCACAATATTCAATAATATATGTGATATTAAAAAATTTTTCAAAGTTTTCTGAAAAACAATTCAGAAAAACTGCTTTGATAGTTAGATAGGACATGCTTAGAGCTTTAATTTGAGGTATGGCTTATATGTGTACCCCGCTCCGTTTGGCCACAGTGGCTAAAATCCTCCAGAGATATTTCGTTCACAATATTCAATAATATATGTGATATTAAAAAATTTTTCAAAGTTTTCTGAAAAACAATTCAGAAAAACTGCTTTGATAGTTAGATAGGACATGCTTAGAGTTTTAATTTGAGGTATGGCTCATATGTGTACCCCGCTCCGTTTGGCCACAGTGGCCGAAATCCTCCAGAGAAATTTCGTTCACAATATTCAATAATATATGTGATATTAAAAAAATTTTCAAAGTTTTCTGAAAAACAATTCAGAAAAACTGCTTTGATAGTTAGATAGGACATGCTTAGAGCTTTAATTTGAGGTATGGCTTATATGTGTACCCCGCTCCGTTTGGCCACAGTGGCTAAAATCCTCCAGAGAAATTTCGTTCACAATATTCAATAATATATGTGATATTAAAAAATTTTTCAAAGTTTTCTGAAAAACAATTCAGAAAAACTGCTTTGATAGTTAGATAGGACATGCTTAGAGCTTTAATTTGAGGTATGGCTCATATGTGTACCCCGCTCCGTTTGGCCACAGTGGCCGAAATCCTCCAGAGAAATTTCGTTCACAATATTCAATAATATATGTGATATTAAAAAATTTTTCAAAGTTTTCTGAAAAACAATTCAGAAAAACTGCTTTGATAGTTAGATAGGACATGCTTAGAGCTTTAATTTGAGGTATGGCTTATATGTGTACCCCGCTCCGTTTGGCCACAGTGGCCGAAATCCTCCAGAGAAATTTCGTTCACAATATTTAATAATATATGTGATATTAAAAAATTTTTCAAAGTTTTCTGAAAAACAATTCAGAAAAACTGCTTTGATAGTTAGATAGGACATGCTTAGAGCTTTAATTTGAGGTATGGCTTATATGTGTACCCCGCTCCGTTTGGCCACAGTGGCTAAAATCCTCCAGAGAAATTTCGTTCACAATATTCAATAATATATGTGGTATTAAAAAATTTTTCAAAGTTTTCTGAAAAAGAATTCAGAAAAACTGCTTTGATAGTTAGATAGGACATGCTTAGAGCTTTAACTTGAGGTATGGCTCATATGTGTACCCCGCTCCGTTTGGCCACAGTGGCCAAAATCCTCCAGACAAATTTCGTTCACAATATTCAATAATATATGTGGTATTAAAAAATTTTTCAAAGTTTTCTGAAAAACAATTCATAGAAACTGCTTTGATAGTAAGATAGGACATGCTTAGAGCTTTAATTTGAGGTATGGCTCATATGTGTACCCCGCTCCGTTTGGCCACAGTGGCTAAAATCCTCCAGAGAAATTTCGTTCACAATATTCAATAATATATGTGATATTAAAAAATTTTTCAAAGTTTTCTGAAAAACAATTCAGAAAAACTGCGTTGATAGTTAGATAGGACATGCTTAGAGCTTTAATTTGAGGTATGGCTCATATGTGTACCCCGCACCGTTTGGCCACAGTGGCCAAAATCCTCCTGAGAAATTTCGTTCACAATATTCAATAATATATGTGATATTAAAAAATTTTTCAAAGTTTTCTGAAAAACAATTCAGAAAAACTGCTTTGATAGTTAGATAGGACATGCTTAGAGCTTTAATTTGAGGTATGGCTCATATGTGTACCCCGCTCCGTTTGGCCACAGTGGCCGAAATCCTCCAGAGAAATTTCGTTCACAATATTCAATAATATATGTGATATTAAAAAATTTTTCAAAGTTTTCTGAAAAACAATTCAGAAAAACTGCTTTGATAGTTAGATAGGACATGCTTAGAACTTTAATTTGAGGTATGGCTCATATGTGTACCCCGCTACGTTTGGCCACAGTGGCCGAAATCCTCCAGAGAAATTTCGTTCACAATATTCAATAATATATGTAATATTAAAAAATTTTTCAAAGTTTTCTGAAAAACAATTCAGAAAAACTGCTTTGATAGTTAGATAGGACATGCTTAGAGCTTTAATTTGAGGTATGGCTTATATGTGTGCCCCGCTCCGTTTGGCCACAGTGGCTAAAATCCTCCAGAGAAATTTCGTTCACAATATTCAATAATATATGTGATATTAAAAAATTTTTCAAAGTTTTCTGAAAAACAATTCAGAAAAACTGCTTTGATAGTTAGATAGGACATGCTTAGAGCTTTAATTTGAGGTATGGCTCATATGTGTACCCCGCTCCGTTTGGCCACAGTGGCCGAAATCCTCCAGAGAAATTTCGTTCACAATATTCAATAATATATGTGATATTAAAAAATTTTTCAAAACAAAAACAATTCAGAAAAACTGCTTTGATAGTTAGATAGGACATGCTTAGAGCTTTAATTTGAGGTATGGCTCATATGTGTACCCCGCTCCGTTTGGCCACAGTGGCCAAAATCCTCCAGACAAATTTCGTTCACAATATTCAATAATATATGTGGTATTAAAAAATTTTTCAAAGTTTTCTGAAAAACAATTCAGAGAAACTGCTTTAATAGTAAGATAGGACATGCTTAGAGGTTTAATTTGAGGTATGGCTCATATATGTACCCCGCTCCGTTTGGCCACAGTGGCCAAAATCCTCCAGAGAAATTTCGTTCACAATATTCAATAATATATGTGATATTAAAAAATTTTTCAAAGTTTTCTGAAAAACAATTCAGAAAAACTGCTTTGATAATTAGATAGGACATGCTTAGGGCTTTAATTTGAGGTATGGCTCATATGTGTACCCCGCTCCGTTTGGCCACAGTGGCCAAAATCCTCCAGAGAAATTTCGTTCACAATATTCAATAATATATGTGATATTAAAAAATGTTTCAAAGTTTTCTGAAAAACAATTCAGAGAAACTGCTTTGATAGTTAGATAGGACATGCTTAAAGCTTTAATTTGAGGTATGGCTCATATGTGTACCCCGCTCCGTTTGGCCACAGTGGCCAAAATCCTCCAGAGAAATTTCGTTCACAATATTCAATAATATTTGTGATATTAAAAAATTTTTCAAAGTTTTCTGAAAAACAATTCAGAGAAACTGCTTTGATAGTTAGATAGGACATGCTTAGAGCTTTAATTTGAGGTATGGCTCATATGTGTACCCCGCTCCGTTTGGCCACAGTGGCCAAAATCCTCTAGAGAAATTTCGTTCACAATATTCAATAATATATGTGATATTAAAAAATTTTTCAAAGTTTTCTGAAAAACAATTCAGAGAAACTGCTTTGATAGTTAGATAGGACATGCTTAGAGCTTTAATTTGAGGTATGGCTCATATGTGTACCCCGCTCCGTTTGGCCACAGTGGCCAAAATACTCCAGAGAAATTTCGTTCACAATATTCAATAATATATGTGATATTAAAAAATTTTTCAAAGTTTTCTAAAAAACAATTCAGAAAAACTGCTTGATAGTTAGATAGGACATGCTTAGAGCTTTAATTTGAGGTATGGCTCATATGTGTACCCCGCTCCGTTTGGCCACAGTGGCCAAAATCCTCCAGACAAATTTCGTTCACAATATTCAATAATATATGTGATATTAAAAAATTTTTCAAAGTTTTCTGAAAAACAATTCAGAAAAACTGCTTTGATAGTTAGATAGGACATGCTTAGAGCTTTAATTTGAGGTATGGCTTATATGTGTACCCCGCTCCGTTTGGCCACAGTGGCTAAAATCCTTCCAGAGATATTTCGTTCACAATATTCAATAATATATGTGATATTAAAAAATTTTTCAAAGTTTTCTGAAAAACAATTCAGAAAAACTGCTTTGATAGTTAGATAGGACATGCTTAGAGTTTTAATTTGAGGTATGGCTCATATGTGTACCCCGCTCCGTTTGGCCACAGTGGCCGAAATCCTCCAGAGAAATTTCGTTCACAATATTCAATAATATATGTGATATTAAAAAAATTTTCAAAGTTTTCTGAAAAACAATTCAGAAAAACTGCTTTGATAGTTAGATAGGACATGCTTAGAGCTTTAATTTGAGGTATGGCTTATATGTGTACCCCGCTCCGTTTGGCCACAGTGGCTAAAATCCTCCAGAGAAATTTCGTTCACAATATTCAATAATATATGTGATATTAAAAAATTTTTCAAAGTTTTCTGAAAAACAATTCAGAAAAACTGCTTTGATAGTTAGATAGGACATGCTTAGAGCTTTAATTTGAGGTATGGCTCATATGTGTACCCCGCTCCGTTTGGCCACAGTGGCCGAAATCCTCCAGAGAAATTTCGTTCACAATATTCAATAATATATGTGATATTAAAAAATTTTTCAAAGTTTTCTGAAAAACAATTCAGAAAAACTGCTTTGATAGTTAGATAGGACATGCTTAGAGCTTTAATTTGAGGTATGGCTTATATGTGTACCCCGCTCCGTTTGGCCACAGTGGCCGAAATCCTCCAGAGAAATTTCGTTCACAATATTTAATAATATATGTGATATTAAAAAATTTTTCAAAGTTTTCTGAAAAACAATTCAGAAAAACTGCTTTGATAGTTAGATAGGACATGCTTAGAGCTTTAATTTGAGGTATGGCTTATATGTGTACCCCGCTCCGTTTGGCCACAGTGGCTAAAATCCTCCAGAGAAATTTCGTTCACAATATTCAATAATATATGTGGTATTAAAAAATTTTTCAAAGTTTTCTGAAAAAGAATTCAGAAAAACTGCTTTGATAGTTAGATAGGACATGCTTAGAGCTTTAACTTGAGGTATGGCTCATATGTGTACCCCGCTCCGTTTGGCCACAGTGGCCAAAATCCTCCAGACAAATTTCGTTCACAATATTCAATAATATATGTGGTATTAAAAAATTTTTCAAAGTTTTCTGAAAAACAATTCATAGAAACTGCTTTGATAGTAAGATAGGACATGCTTAGAGCTTTAATTTGAGGTATGGCTCATATGTGTACCCCGCTCCGTTTGGCCACAGTGGCTAAAATCCTCCAGAGAAATTTCGTTCACAATATTCAATAATATATGTGATATTAAAAAATTTTTCAAAGTTTTCTGAAAAACAATTCAGAAAAACTGCGTTGATAGTTAGATAGGACATGCTTAGAGCTTTAATTTGAGGTATGGCTCATATGTGTACCCCGCACCGTTTGGCCACAGTGGCCAAAATCCTCCTGAGAAATTTCGTTCACAATATTCAATAATATATGTGATATTAAAAAATTTTTCAAAGTTTTCTGAAAAACAATTCAGAAAAACTGCTTTGATAGTTAGATAGGACATGCTTAGAGCTTTAATTTGAGGTATGGCTCATATGTGTACCCCGCTCCGTTTGGCCACAGTGGCCGAAATCCTCCAGAGAAATTTCGTTCACAATATTCAATAATATATGTGATATTAAAAAATTTTTCAAAGTTTTCTGAAAAACAATTCAGAAAAACTGCTTTGATAGTTAGATAGGACATGCTTAGAACTTTAATTTGAGGTATGGCTCATATGTGTACCCCGCTACGTTTGGCCACAGTGGCCGAAATCCTCCAGAGAAATTTCGTTCACAATATTCAATAATATATGTAATATTAAAAAATTTTTCAAAGTTTTCTGAAAAACAATTCAGAAAAACTGCTTTGATAGTTAGATAGGACATGCTTAGAGCTTTAATTTGAGGTATGGCTTATATGTGTGCCCCGCTCCGTTTGGCCACAGTGGCTAAAATCCTCCAGAGAAATTTCGTTCACAATATTCAATAATATATGTGATATTAAAAAATTTTTCAAAGTTTTCTGAAAAACAATTCAGAAAAACTGCTTTGATAGTTAGATAGGACATGCTTAGAGCTTTAATTTGAGGTATGGCTCATATGTGTACCCCGCTCCGTTTGGCCACAGTGGCCGAAATCCTCCAGAGAAATTTCGTTCACAATATTCAATAATATATGTGATATTAAAAAATTTTTCAAAACAAAAACAATTCAGAAAAACTGCTTTGATAGTTAGATAGGACATGCTTAGAGCTTTAATTTGAGGTATGGCTCATATGTGTACCCCGCTCCGTTTGGCCACAGTGGCCAAAATCCTCCAGACAAATTTCGTTCACAATATTCAATAATATATGTGGTATTAAAAAATTTTTCAAAGTTTTCTGAAAAACAATTCAGAGAAACTGCTTTAATAGTAAGATAGGACATGCTTAGAGGTTTAATTTGAGGTATGGCTCATATATGTACCCCGCTCCGTTTGGCCACAGTGGCCAAAATCCTCCAGAGAAATTTCGTTCACAATATTCAATAATATATGTGATATTAAAAAATTTTTCAAAGTTTTCTGAAAAACAATTCAGAAAAACTGCTTTGATAATTAGATAGGACATGCTTAGGGCTTTAATTTGAGGTATGGCTCATATGTGTACCCCGCTCCGTTTGGCCACAGTGGCCAAAATCCTCCAGAGAAATTTCGTTCACAATATTCAATAATATATGTGATATTAAAAAATGTTTCAAAGTTTTCTGAAAAACAATTCAGAGAAACTGCTTTGATAGTTAGATAGGACATGCTTAAAGCTTTAATTTGAGGTATGGCTCATATGTGTACCCCGCTCCGTTTGGCCACAGTGGCCAAAATCCTCCAGAGAAATTTCGTTCACAATATTCAATAATATTTGTGATATTAAAAAATTTTTCAAAGTTTTCTGAAAAACAATTCAGAGAAACTGCTTTGATAGTTAGATAGGACATGCTTAGAGCTTTAATTTGAGGTATGGCTCATATGTGTACCCCGCTCCGTTTGGCCACAGTGGCCAAAATCCTCTAGAGAAATTTCGTTCACAATATTCAATAATATATGTGATATTAAAAAATTTTTCAAAGTTTTCTGAAAAACAATTCAGAGAAACTGCTTTGATAGTTAGATAGGACATGCTTAGAGCTTTAATTTGAGGTATGGCTCATATGTGTACCCCGCTCCGTTTGGCCACAGTGGCCAAAATACTCCAGAGAAATTTCGTTCACAATATTCAATAATATATGTGATATTAAAAAATTTTTCAAAGTTTTCTAAAAAACAATTCAGAAAAACTGCTTGATAGTTAGATAGGACATGCTTAGAGCTTTAATTTGAGGTATGGCTCATATGTGTACCCCGCTCCGTTTGGCCACAGTGGCCAAAATCCTCCAGACAAATTTCGTTCACAATATTCAATAATATATGTGATATTAAAAAATTTTTCAAAGTTTTCTGAAAAACAATTCAGAAAAACTGCTTTGATAGTTAGATAGGACATGCTTAGAGCTTTAATTTGAGGTATGGCTTATATGTGTACCCCGCTCCGTTTGGCCACAGTGGCTAAAATCCTCCAGAGATATTTCGTTCACAATATTCAATAATATATGTGATATTAAAAAATTTTTCAAAGTTTTCTGAAAAACAATTTATAATAGTTATTATTTTTTTTTTGGTATTTCACATTGTTTTAACATGTTAAATATGCTTAGAATTTGTTATTTAGCTGTATTTAGTATATTTTCGTTACGTCATAACATATTTAAGTCTTACGTCATAACATATTTAACTTTTCACCATTACGTCATTACATATTTAACTGACATATTTATCTTCACAGACTTTATATATATATATATATATATATATATATATATATATATATATATATATATATATATATATATATACATATATATATATATATATATATATATATTTATTTATTTATTTATATATTTATTTATTTATTTATTTATTTATTTATTTTATTTATTTATTTATTAATTATTTATTTATTTATTTATTTATTTATTTATTTATTTATATTAATAAAACTACTACAATAAACACTCATCATCCTAACATATTGGCTCCCCAGCCATAATATTCAAAAAGAAAACTATTTAATATTTTAAGAAAATAAAAAGATCAAATAGACCCATATTGTAGTGTATTTTTATATTGTAGTGTATTTTATAATGTAACGCACTGTATATTTTAATTGCATATTCTTCATTCATAAAGTACCGTTCAACTTTACTTACTATTAATACATGCGTATGTGCATATGTTTACTATTATTATGTATTTTTTTCATTCATAAATTTCTTAATACTCAAAATTGTACTCTTCCTTATTTCAATTAGAATATAAGATTACTCTTGCTTATTCCAATTTATTTTACATTACTAATATTAGTAACATAATTTAGAATAAGACTCTCATTTAATTTACTATAAGTTTCTCAATTTTGTTTCAATAGTTATTTTGGAAAACTACCGTTATTTTTATTTATAAGGAATGCATTTTTCGAAATAAATCATCACTTTTGATCTTGCCTTCAAATCGGCATTTTTATTCTTAGAAAGCATTCACCTGCTTTCTAACACTAGCATTCATTTGCTGAATATTTATTATTAGGCCAGTGGCTCGTATCGGCGCCGGCAAATCCGGGTAGGAACCTTTTGAATTTTTTGAATTTTGTTTTTTTTTTAAACATTATAATATAATGACAACTAAAATATAATCAGCCGTTAACAAGCTCGAAATTTTTGACACGAAAAACATTATTCGAATACGAGAAAGTACGCAAATAATATGGCAAAAGATTCCAACAGCGAGCAATTTTAATTACAAACGATCTTTCAAATATAGTATTCCTTATCCTTGGAATACAAATTTAAGGATTTCTAGTCGATCGTGTAAAAGTAAATTTCCTACACATAGGTACCGGTCTGCCAGTCTTAATAACTTTGTAAAACAAAAGAAGCAAACGATAATTCACAAAATCCTTAAAAGAGCAACCCAAAAAACGATTGACGTATTCAGAAATATGATCCCGGCGTCGGACATTATAAACAAAACGTACAATAGTGTTCACAATGCGGTTAATTCCGTTAAAATTAGTCACATTTGTACCAGATACCACTTCAAGTCCATATAAAACTTAAGACATTTAAAGACTATGCACCAATTTTTTCTTAACAGACAATGGTGGGTAAATATTAGATAAAAAATCGATATGAGTTTTATAGGATAGTCTGTTATCAAGCACTGCTTCCAAGCATTTAATACGATTGACGAACTGAATCTGCTCATTACCCAAAAAAATATCAAGATCAAAAATAAAACGATCTGAAGGTCCAAACATAATGGCTTTTGACTTAGACGAGTTACTACTAAGCGAATTAACTGCAGTCCATTGCAAAACACGGTCAAGAACAAAATTAATGTAATTTTCAAATTACCACTAAAAAGCAAAAATCATCATCAGCATATACAAATTTTTACTGCCAAGATCCTTTTTTATAAACAGTTAAGAAAATATAGAGTGAAATTGTCCGAAAAGTTAATTTAAGCAAATACCCAGAAGTTGGGATTATATAGGGACACTTGGTCCAAATCTGATCCGATTTTCTATAAATTTGTTGGCATAAATTAATAAATTTTAAAAATCTAGTTATGTTGAAGAGAATTGTTTGAAAATTTTCAATTATAATTTTTTTATAATAAAAAATAATTGTAAATTTTTTTCAGGAAGTGGTTTTAAAAACAAAATTAATTACAAACTGTGGTTATATATGTAGATTATATTTTTTTAAATAAAAATATAAATGTAAAAGAAGAATAAAATAAATAAAACTTTTATTAAAAAAAAAAAAGATTCAGTGCCTTAGGTGCAAACAAAAAAAATGTATTACAGTTAATATTTTAATTCCACAAATTAATTTAATTTTTGATAACTTTGTCAAGGACAATTATGGAAACACAAAGAACAAATGTATTCTGACAAAATATTGATTCCGTATATTCTAAAAAAAAATTTCAGCATGATTTGAAATCAAAAAAAATATCATAAAAACCATCATCTCAACTAGAAAATGTGTTTTTAGGTGGGGGTTTTTTTATCGCTTTGAACATTCTAAAATAAATTCTAAAAAAGTCGTCCTTTTTAATGAATTAGAAAAAATTAATTTTATAGCTTTAGTATGTTATACATACAAATTTATTAATTAATATTAACTTTGATACATTTTTAAATTCCTTTGTTAATTTATTAAATATTATTGCATTGTTGGAAAAAAGAGTATTAATTTGTTCATAATATATATGTTTTCATTAATTATATGTATGAATATTTCATAGATATGATCAATTTGATACATACTAGTATTTCATACTATATATGCACAAATTCATACTCTAAACAAACAAGTTTTTAAAAAAGGCTTCATATTCGATTTTATAATATGTATGAAAATGTTCATACTGTGAATGAAAATGTTTTGAGAATAAAAATTCATCTTCAATTCATACAGATTAGTAAAATTTTCATTGCATGTATGACTTTTTTTTGTTGGGTATTATAGGAAGGTCTGAATATGGACCAATTCTAACAAAATTCAATAAAGTTTGTTCTTGGAAACTCATTTCCATAACATATGTTCAAAATATATTTATATTTTCAGCCTGTAGTTTGATTTAAAAAAATATTGGGTGGGATGGGTTTACATTTAAAATTTTAAGACGTGATTTAAGGTCCCATACAAAATTTACAAACGAAATTTAAATAAAATATCTTCCATTTTGTGGGTCTAAATACCAATTAAGCTCAATTCAAAGATTGCCTTTTTATGGGAGCTAGTTCTTAACATCTACTGGATGATTCTGGATATAACTCAGGCCGATATTTTTGATAGTTATAAAGATGACCATAATTATAGAAAATTTTTTCAGAAAAGATTTCAACAAAAAATTTCTTTTAGAATTTGAGGGAATTTAAATGCTACTTATATGAAGTGAAACGTACGTGATGAAAAAATATCTATACTTCTTTTTAAGTTTTAGAAAAAATAGATTTCGAATAGTTTTATGTTTTGATTAAACATAGTTTTTTTTGAGGGGAAAACTACAGCCCAAGGCATAGAATGGATTGATATATATTATGGTTAATATTCACCCACATAGCCAATGATTAACGTGACCTTATATGCATTGATCTTGCAGAAATTCCAGCAAACAGATTCTATTACACGATTTCCTTTATCGTACACTTTCAAAGTTAAATATCTACAGTATATATACATATACAAATTTTTGAACTATAATAATAAATTTTATAAAAAGACAGTAATTTTGCATGTTATAGTTCACAGATTGGCAACTTCTCTAAAACTATGGAAATTTAACTTAATGGACAATAAACGTCGATCGTCTAATATAATCTGGGCACATGATCTCTAAAAAAGCTAGTTATTGAAGAAACCATAAAGAAAGTGAATCAAATTGTTTTGCCTGATAGAAAAGCATATCAGTAAGAAGAAATACTTTGTGCGAGTTGCAGCATTTCAATGTCATTTTACATTTGACCAAAAAACATCTATGGTTAGGAAAAATTTAACACATTCCCCCATCAAAGTATTCTCCTAAAGGAGTTCCCAGTAACTATCATTTGTTGCTCAACCCAAAAAGACAGCTCGAGAGAAAAAGAATTTATAAGAATGCTGAAGTCATATCGGGAAAGAGGCCTATTTTACAAACTTTACCGAATCGAACTACTCGAAGTGTTTTGGAATGTCAGACAACTGTTAAAACAAGGGCACAGACTCTTCTGAAGATTATATTAAATAATACAAAAGATTTCAATTAACAAAAACAAATTTTCTATCACTTCCTAAAACATTTTTATCTTGACGACGAGATTCGGTTAAAAATGGATTTTCCATATTAATGTTAACAATCTATCTTAAAGCTAATTGTAAATATTAAACAAAAAAAAAACTAATTTTCTTCACTTAACAGTTGTAAAAGTTTTAAGACGAATAAACGGGGAGAGCTTTGTCGCATACCCGGCTGCACAGTATTGCCGGCAGCACCCGGTACACCAACACCAGTTCGACTGCCCCATGTACATCCGGAAGTATTTCGACAGTTTGTACTGTATGTTTATACAGCGAAGGTAGGAGGATTTTATGTATATAATTTAATGTTTAAAAATTTGGTTTTTATATTAACACACATTTATTGCATCACCTTTATAGATTTTATTACAAGATTCCCGGGTATTTGAAATGATGACATTGGCTCAAGATATGGGTTGCTGTGAATTGCGGGCGGCTTGTGAAGATCATGTTATAGCCACGCTGTCGGTAGATAATGCATGCACGTTTCTGACTGCCGTTATGGAAATACATGAAAAAGCAAGTGAGTCATTCATTGCATGATATTTAGTTTTTTCACATTTTTGCACACTTTTCACTAATTACACGCAATATTTTACATAAAATCGCGATAATTACAAATTTACCATTGTTTTAAGGCATAATTTACTTAATTAATATAGAAATTTTAACACTTAAACAAAATTATATATTTTTCAACAAGATTTTGCAAAACAAATGATTTTTTTTATTATATTTATTAATACACATTATTTAACACTATTTACATAAACACTTTGATTAAATTTACAACTTTTTTATAATTTTTCACGAATTTTACAAAGAACTTCTTACAAATTGCACAATCTTCACAAACTACATTTTTCTTACAAGAATACTAAAAAAAATTAACAGTTATGTACAGTATTGCCAGAAAAGTATTTTGTTCATATCCCTATATTGCATTTTTAAAATTCCCAAATATGCCTAACAAAAATTGATAAATGCCCAATTTTGTCCCAAATTCAATTTTATATCTTGTTTACACAGACATCAGTTTATAAAGTAAAAGAAACAAATTACTATTCTATTAAATTACCATAAATTATGTGTTTAGTGAAATACTTAAAAATTACTTTGATAAGTTGATAAATTTGAATATTTTTTAAATAATAATTAGTGTGGAGGGTAATGTTTGACCCCATACAAAAGTTATTTTTTCTGTGTCTTGGAAAGGACCAATTTTGAACTTTTTGTTTAAAATTTTTGAGCTCGTTTGTTTATACTTATAACAAGATTTATAAAAATGCAAACAAAACATCTTTAATAACGCAAGTATTTTGCATAAACTTTTAAATTTTGGAAAAAAATTGAACTAAAAATTAAATTCTATTTTCAATTTTTGCTTTTTATCTCAAAAATGTGATTTAAAAATAGGGTTAAAATCCCCAATATTTCAAAAATCTGAAAATAAACCCAATTTGAAATATCCAATTAGAGCCTCTCATAGATACAATATTAGGTTTTATATCTACAACTATAACTACTTGTAAAGAAAATGACTATCCCTACTTTCCTTTAATTTTTGTAAACAAATACCATTTGAGTATTTGGGGCCGCTGTTTGGGAAAGCTGTTTTCGTCTATGGATTTCGCGGGAAGGGGAAATAGAGCAATTATATTGTTTGCCCTGCTCTACGTTTTCTTACAAACACATAATTGTTAATGTTAGCTTTTGTTGTTTTTAATATTTTATTAAATTAAAAATACAAAAATTTCAAACATTTTTATGGCAAATATTTTTGTTTAAAGGAGAAAAGCTAATAATTTATAAGACTTGGCAGCATTTTTATACATTCTTAATTTTTAACTAGCTTGTACACTCAAACCTCGTTTTATGCGAATTCGTTTTATGCGAATTCAAATTTATGCGGTTTTAAAATTTTAATTTTTTTTGCGTTATTATTGCATATACAAATTTTTAACAATGAGCAACACTGATATCAGTATACATGGTAACATCGCCGCCGGTAACAAACAAGTCTCAGCTTCAAACTGTGTATGTACTATGTGCGTTTGTTTTACCATTTAGGGGAAATCCCTTTTAATTGTATCAACAGGTTGGATGTTATTATTGCAGTAAATTGTTTTATGTATTTCCTTTGTGACATCAAATATTTAAAAGAACCTTAGTTTTTCGTTTTATTTATCGTAAAAGTGACAAAGTAAGCGAATTAAATTTCTAATTTTGAAGATTCTGTGCTAAGAAATTTTTAGTTTTTCAGATAACACCATGAACATAAATAAGAAAAATCGACAAACAATATCCCTAGAGACCAAAATTCAAATTCTAGATCGTATTGCAAATGGAGCAAAATATACGGCACTTGGAAAGGAGTACAAACTGGGAGAATCAACTATACGCGCGATAAAAAATAATGAGGTTTCCATAAGAAAATCCGTTATTTCTGGCACAAAACTGAGCTCTAAATATTCTTCTTATTCAAGAGACACACTGATTGAAAAAGTGGAAAAATCTATTGTGTTATGGATTGAGGATTTAACAAAAAGGAAGATTCCTATAAGCGGATACATGATAAAAGCAAAAGCTCTTGTATTTTATGAAAAGATTAAACAATCAGAGCCTTCAGTTTCCACGCCAAAAGAATTCTCAGCAAGTAATGGATGGCTGGCACGATTTTTAAAGAGAAATAACCTTCACAATATCCAAATAAGAGGTGAGTAAGCATCAGCAGATGAGCAGGCATGCGCAAATTACCCAGAAAAATTTAAAAAAATAATTGAAAAAGGAGGTTACTGCCCAGATCAAATATTCAATGCAGATGAGACTGGCCTACTTTGGAAAAAAATGCCAAGTAGAACCTACATTGCAAAATCCGAAAAGAGAGCTAGTGGATTTAAAGCTTGTAAAGAAAGATTAACATTCTTACTATGCAGCAACGCTTCAGGAGATAAAATGTTGAAACCACTAGTTGTTAACAAGTTTTTGAAACCACGCGCGCTTAAAGGTAAAGATTTAAAACGTTTGCCAGTTCACTGGATGGCAAATGCAAAAGCTTGGGTTACATCTGCATTGTTTAGTGAATGGTTTCACAAATGTTTTGTGCCAGAAGTGGAAGCTTATATGAAGGAAAAAGGTCTGGAATTCAAAATTTTACTAATTGTAGACAATGCACCTGGACATCCTCGTTTAGAACATCCAAACATTCAGGTCGAATTTTTGCCACCCAATACAACTAGCGTTCTTCAACCTCTAGATCAGGGAATAATTGCCACTTTTAAGAAATACTACATAAAGAGCACATATGAATTCATTTTAAATAAAATTGAAAATGAAACATTAACATTAATCGAAGCATGGAAAAAATTTACTATTTTTGATTGCATAGTTCTGGCTGCATCTGCCGCATCCAAAATACGACCGCATACCTTAAATGCGTGCTGGAAAGCTGTATGGCCTGACTGTGTTAGTAGCAACACTGGAGGGCAAATATCTTCATTATCTGATGAAATTTTTACACTGGCTCGTCAAATTGGAGGAGAAGGATTTGATTCTCTGAACCACAATGATTTAGAAGAACTTCTTGTTGAAGTGCCTTTATCCGATGAAGATATTATTAGTTTAACTACGGATAATATCCAAGAAACTCATTGCGACAACGACTGTGAGGAAGTTGTTGAACCTCTTACTTCAAAAAAAATTGGTGAAATTCTTAACACAGTGAATGCTTTACAAAACGAAATTTTCAATGTGGATCCAGATACGGAACGAGCAATAAAGATTCAACGTGGCCTTAACGATATATTTTCAGGATATCAAGAGTTGTACAAACAACTAAAAAAATCAAAATCACAAAGTCTGTTGACAAATTATTTTGTACGAGAAGAAAACAAAAAAGCTCTTGAAGAATCCTCGGCCGTTTCTTTTTGTCATAATGAGAACCTTTCAGGAGATGAAAGTGATGATATACCAAATGATATAATTGTTCCATCTAGTGATGAAAGCGATATAGAACCAGTTCAAAAACGATGCAGACAGTTATTAAATGATTTTGAAACATAAAATCTTATAAAAATATTAATTAAATTTAAATTTTTGTTCCTTTTTTTATACTGAATTAATATTAAATGTTTGTTTGTTTTCCTTATTTATTTATAAATTTTTAATTAATTTTTTTTTTTTTAAGTAAATGAAATAAACTTTTTTGTTGACTTTTTTTATGCGGTTTTGTATGACTTTTAATTCTTTGATTTGAATTTATGCGTTTTTTTTTTAATTCAAGAACGAATCAGTAGTTTTTATATGAAGCTAGGGTATCGTTTTATGCGAATTCATTTTATGCGGATTTTTGCGGAACGAATCAATAGCATAAAACGAGGTTTGAGTGTAATTTGTTCTTAATTTCTTGTGATTTTCTACCTAAAAATTATATTCTATTATCAATTTTTCAGTAAAAATTATTTGATTTAAAAACAAGTAAGAGCGGCTAAATTCGGCTATGCCGAATCTTATATACCCTTCACCATGGTTGGGAAAAAACTGAAGTTTATATATGGACATATATGAAATGGACAGATTTATATACGGACGCCTTTAAGAGGAAATTAACCATTTAGTTTGGAGATAAAACTTGGACTCGGGAAGATTTATGGTTCCAGAAAATATGTATTTTAAAAAAATTTATGTTTTGGGCATAACTTTTTTGTATCTGAACCGATATTTCCGAGTTTTTCAGCAAATATGTTATACTAAAGATTTTCGATCTTTTGCTATATAAGACGTATCCATAGGTCATAATAGTGTTTGTTGTTTGTGTATAAAAGGTTAAGAGGTGAAAGAAAAGAATTTCAACAAATCGTTAAAAGAAATCACTAGAACTGCATGTGTTTTATTTCTACAAAATAGTTTGATTTAGCTGGCAAATTTGCATTTAGGATTTTATTTCGCTTTTTTATAGAAATGTTTGTAATTTCTTTAGCTTAATTTTAAAAATTTGAAGGAAAATAGTTTATAATTTTTTTTATAAATTATTATAAGTTATGACCTAAAATAGTTGCACTCAAAGGTAAATTATGTATAAAATTTTCTTAATATGTGAGAAATAAAATGGTTTAAAAATCTTTTTATAAATTCTTTTAAATCGGTGCAAAAAATAGAAATAAAACCGTTTGTATTTTGTTTGTATCAGAGGGTTTTTATACAAATTTTGATGTTTTTAGCCTATTTATGGATTATTTAATTATTAATATAAAATTATATTTAAATTAATTATTAAATGTAAAAAAAAAACAAAAATAAGCAAAAAAAAAAAAAGTCTTAAGAAAATAATAAAAAAAAAATGTAAAAAAAAAGTGAATTGACCTCACCGAGATTTGAACCTCGAACCCCACGGCCTTAGAGAGAAAAAAAGTATTTGTGACACAGCGTCTAGACAACTGAGCTATTGAAGCTAACGCAAAATCATCGTCAATAGAGGTACATATATAAAAGTCTTCGTTCATTAGAGATTTGTTTAGTTTTTATTTAAATGACAAATCTTTATATGTGTTTGTTGTTTGTGTATAAAAGGTGGAGATGAAAGAAAAGAATTTTAATTATTAATATAAAATTTTATATAAATTAATTATTAAATGTTAAAAAAAAAACAAAAATAAGCAAAAAAAAAGTCTTAAGAAAATAATAAAAAAAAAATGTACAAAAAAAAAGTGAATTGACCTCACCGAGATTTGAACTTCGAACCCCACGGCCTTAGAGAAAAAAAAAAGTATTTGTGACACAGCGTCTAGACAACTGAGCTATTGAAGCTCACACAAAATCATCGTCAATAGAGAGAAAAGAATTTTAACACATGGATGTGTTGTTATGCTCAAAATTCTACATACATATTAAACAAAAGGGTGTGAAGATAAATACGTAGGTTAAATACGTTTCACAACTATTGTGAATGATATAAATAAAAAACAAATAGTAGTGTCGCCAACTTTTTTTTGCCTAGAAAATGCCAAATTTGACAAGAAAAGCGCTGAAACATATGGAAAAATAAAAAATTTGAGATTTTACATGACATATTATTTTGGACTAAAATTTTTGGACATTTAAGAAAAAATAAATGGGGATACCGCTTGTCTGTGGAGAGATATGAGGTAGTGGATTCCGACGATGTATTCCAACGATGAATGAATCAACTACCTCATAGCTCTCCACAAACAAGCGGTACCCCCATTTATTTTTTTCTTAAATGTCCAAAAATTTTAATTTTAAATAATGTTATGTGGAATTTCAAAAATAAATTTTCTTTAAAATGCAAAACTCGAATCCTAGAGTGATTCTGGAGGAGATGAATACATCATTGGAATCAACTACCTCATAGCTCTCCACAAACAAGCGGTACCCCCATTTATTTTTTTCTTAAATGTCCAAAAATTTTAATTTTAAATAATGTTGTGAGAAATTTCAAAAATAAATTTTCTTGTCAAATGCAAAACTCTAAACCTAGAGTGATTCTGGAGGAGATGAATACATCGTTGGAAGCTACTACCTCATAGCTCTCCACAAATAAGCGGTAACCCCATTTATTTTTTCTTAAATGTCCAACAATTTTAATTTTAAATAATGTTATGAGAAATTTCAAAAATAAATTTTCTTTAAAATGCAAAACTCGAATCCTAGAGTGATTCTGGAGGAGATGAATACATCGTTGGAATCAACTACCTCATAGCTCTCCACAAACAAGCGGTACCCCCATTTATTTTTTTCTTAAATGTCCAAAAATTTTAATTTTAAATAATGTTATGTGGAATTTCAAAAATAAATTTTCTTTAAAATGCAAAACTCAAAACCTAGAGTGATTCTGAAGGAGATGAATACATCGTTGGAATCTACTACCTCATAGCTCTCCACAAACAAGCGGTATCCCCATTTATTTTTTCTTAAATGTCCAAAAATTTTAATCCAAAAAAATAATATGTCATGTAAAATCTCAAATTTATATTTTTCCATATGTTTCAGCGCTTTTCTTGTCAAATTTGGCATTTTCTAGGCAAAAAAAAGTTGGCGACACTACTATTTGTTTTTTATTTATATCATTCACAATAGTTGTGAAACGTATTTAACCTACGTATTTATCTTCACACTCTTATTAAACAAAGGGATTTTACTGGAAAAATTAGAGGTAGTCCTGGTTTTTTGCTAATATCTCAGCCATTTATTAACCGATCTGTCTGATTTATAATAGCAAACAGAAATGGATCACATGTAACAGAAATAAAAAAGAATCAAGTCCTCATCATGTCTGGGTTCTTCGGAAAACCCATTTCAACACACAGACGGACAGACGGACAGACGGACATCGTTAAATCAACTTCGCTCTTCATATGGACCCAGAATATATATACTTTATAGGGTCTAAGATCAATATTGTAGAAATTACAAACGGAATGACAAACTTATATATACCCTTCCACCTATGGTGAAGGGTATAATAACGTTAAAATCCCCAATATAAATCTGTAAATAAACTCAATTTGAAATCCCCAATTTGAGCCCTTTTATACATTCTTTTACTTATTTACTAGCCAAGATTCAAACCATACAGACTTTCTCTTGGTTTTTCGGGGTAGTGTTGCCAGAAAAGTATTAGCTCATGTCCACCTTTTGCAAGTTAAAATTTCCAAAATAAATTTTAAAACTCCATATCTGGTCCCAACTTTAGTTTTAAATGAATTTTCTAAGGTTGCGGTTATATTAAGCTCAAAATCTACGTTTGACCTATATGCAAAAAAAGTCGGTATCGAGAAAAACGATAGAGAAGTTTCACGTTAATTTTTCTTAAAATCGACATGTTAAATATTTTTTTTTTATTTTCCCCATAAATTTTCAATTATTTATATACAATAAGTCATAATTTATTAAGAAAAAAAAAAACACAAAAAATCTTGTTTTAAGCAGCATATCAATTTTTGTTTTTGAATTTAACTTTCTTTGCTGTGGATATCCATACTTTTATGGGCGCCAAAACGCAGTTAGTTCTCTTTTGTTGTTTTAGCAACGCCTCAAAACAATACTGATGTATATTTTCTAATTTCTGAGTGCAAATTTTCTACATATGTCAACATTAATAAAGCGTTTTTTTTTTATTTTTGTATGAAAAATTTGGTGTACATGCCAAGCAGTGGTGCATACATCAAAATAATGCTCATTAAAAGTTAATTTTATGGTGGTAGATCAAAATCAGTGAGTCAAACCAATAATAGGCTAACTATAAGACAAATGCAGCAAACCAATAATAAAGTATTTTTTTTTTTATTTTTGTATGTAAAATTTTCAATCAGTGGTGTATGCAGGAAAACAATGCTCATTATGTGTTAAAAATATGCATGCAGATCAAATTCGATGTTGGATATCTTAGAATCGGATTTTGGAATGAGCAAGAGGACATTTAAAAGATATATACGATATATATTCCATAGCTAACTTAATATTTTCAAAAATTGTCATTGGGTCAAATCAATAATAAGCGAACGAATTGTAGAAATAAAATTAAATTTTGATAAAATTGTGTGCTTGTCGAAGAACAATTTATGTCATTTCTTAGAGCCAATTTATGCGATGTAAAAGGGACTTAAAGAAGTAAACAAAAATCACAGTGCTTTAGTTTTTTATTTTCTTGACAGTTAAGATTTTATATCGAATTAATGATTTTCACAAATTTTTCAAAAAAAAAATTGTCTCTTCTTATACTTGCACACAAGCAGCTGTTTGGTTTGAGTAAACTATCTGACATTCTGGAGGTGTTTTCAAAAACATTTAGCTTGAGACGAATGAAAATACCATATGTGCTAAAGTACATGCATTTATTCGTCTCACGACGAATGTCTTGTGGAAACCACATATTAAAGTGTTTAAGAAATTAATTAGGATTTATAAATTGACAGTACTATGATTTCTTTTACATTAAATCATATGTTTCAGTCCTATAATGTAAACAGTTCTTAAGTAATATTTTCCAATAATCTTTATAGTTTAACTTTTGCACTGGCTATAATACTAGTGATTTTCTTATAAGTTTTGCGTATATTTTATTTAAAATGAAAATTTAAATTTTAAAGCAAATCCCTTCATCTGGCAACACTAGTTGGGGGTCTTTTAGTATACGTACTAAGCACTAAACAAAGCTTCTGAAAAATGTATACTAACACTGAATGTACCCTATAAGAGCAAACGTCATAATTTTGACATTACTCTTTAACAAGCATTTTGTGTGAAAAAAGAAAAATTAGACGCCGGTTTATAAACGTTTTCACTGAAATTTGTACAAATTTACAGAAAATTATTAACATTTCGTTAAATATTGGGAAAAAACTATTGCCAACATGTCTTTTAAAGGCAATACGAAAGTACAAAAGGTAATGGTACAACCCATTAACCTGATTTTTCGTTATTTACAAAATCGTTCCCGCGTTCAAGTGTGGCTGTATGAAAATATCAACCTAAGGATTGAGGGTCATATTGTGGGCTTTGATGAATACATGAATCTGGTGCTGGACGATGCCGAAGAAGTATGGGTTAAGACAAGAACACGCAAAAGTTTAGGACGCATTATGCTAAAAGGCGATAATATTACCTTAATACAAAATGTTAGCCCCTCTAAAGATTGAGGTTATGTCTGAAGTCTTCATCAACAGTAGTTCTCCACAAGCCGGAGGAAATATTGTAAAGGCTTGATAAAGCATTTTAGTTTAAGTTTTTTTAATTTAATGGTAAAGAAATTAAAAAAAAGTTTGTCTTAATTCTACCAAAATTTAACAAATAAACTTTCTATATTATCGAAAATGCTCAGGTTGCATGTTTTTGTATAAACTTTTATACAAAATCCAATAACATTTAACAGCATTTAAGTGTATTTATCAAAAAACTATTCCCAATACTATTAAAGAATAAAAAAATAAATAAAAATAAAATTGGATTTTTATGAAATTGATTTATTTATTGTATGAAACTCCAGATTTTAATAAAATTTTAATATTTTGTTATTAAATGAAAAATATGCTTTTTCAAACTTGAAATTTCAAATGGAAAACTTTAGAAAATATGTATTTTAAGGTACCACGTGAATGTAGCTTTAAGTCCATTTATTGCAATGAAGCAAACATGTACTGGTGAATAATGGGGCCAAAACAGTTTTTTGATCAAAGCTAAAACATTAGAGAATCTATCTTTAAAATGAAGACTAAAATAAACTCAATTGGATGCATGATTATGCAATTTTTAGTTAAGGGATAATTTTAGAACAGTTGTTACACTTTTCTTTTGCCGTAAACAATATTTAATTAGCTTTTGGTGCGTTCAATAATTTTTTATTAAAAAATATGTCTTAACTGTGTTTTACTTTTAGTTATTGAATTATTTTGTTTTTTAATTGCATTTGTTTAAAACATGTCATTCACACCAATTGATAACATTGAACTTTAAAATGGCACTTAATTTCAAAACTTTTTCTATTTAATTTAATGCTGTTTTGGCTTGATTTTACTTCCCTTCTGTGTATTGGACCTAGAGATATACCTAAAAAATACAAAAAATCAATTTATCTGTAATTTAGGTAAATTTAAGGCTTAATTAAAATTTATATTTAAGAAGTGTTATCAAATCCATGAGTATTAAGGTTAGTATGATTAAATTTTTAAAATTGTGGAAAATAACCTTGTATTTTATATTTTAAATTAATTAGTGTAATTTATATTTAAAAAGATAAATTTAAATTGATTCAAATTTTTATGATTTACAGGCGCAAAATGTGCAGCATCATTTATGGAACGTTGCATAATCTATATAGGTGAAAATGCAAATGAATGTGTCAAAACAAATGCCTTTTTAAATTTGAAAAAGGAAGCTCTTATAAAATTGATATCATCGGATTATGTAAGTTACTTATCTTTAAGGCGAGAGAAAATTGCTGGAGATGTAGAGAAAAAAAAAAAACACCTCTAAATAGCACTATTGTCAAATTATAATTTAACTTTGGCTTTTATTTAGAATTCCTTTGGTCTTTTTATGCCTTAAAGAATTTTCCTTTGGCTCTATTTATGCCTTTAAAGTGTTCTTAAATTTTCATGCAAAAAATATCCAGTATGTATATTATTATTCAAGTACTTTTGTAAAAACTTTTCAATTAAAATATAATGTTTTGGAATTAGAGCGAATTTAAAATCGCCAGAAATTGAAGGCACCAATTTCACTGTATTCCAAAAATTTTGTTTTGTTTTTGATTCGATTTAAAACTTGTATGGGATTATACGTATTTTGGGGTTCAGCATGAACGCATTCTAAAAGAAATTGAGAAAAAATTTAGGAAATATTCACTGCCAGAACATTTTCGATTTTTTTTTAAGCAAAGTAGCAAAAGAATGAACGAAATTGTATTTTACCCAAGTACTTTGATAATTTTTATTTTTTTTTATATATAAAGCTTAAATATTTTTCAATTAAAATTTAAAGATTTTTAAAATTGTTCAAAAGATGGTCTACAAAATTCAAATAAAATATATCGATAATTTTCTATTTTTTTACATTAGTTCTGTCTCGAAGAGGAAGATGTTTGGCGATGTGTTTTAGCTTGGGCTAAAAATCATGCTGGTGTCACTCAGCCCACTGTACATTGGACTGAGGAAGAAAGGGCACGAGTGTGTCAACATCTACAGGGTGTTATGTGTCATGTACGTTTATTATTAATCGATAGTCAAGTATTTGCCGAAGAAGTTGAACCTACTGGGGCCGTACCCATGGAGCTATCACTTGAAAGATATCGTTATGCTGCTTTACAAAATACTAACAATAAAACAGGTACGCATGGTCAAGCGGGCAGTGTTGGAAGTTTTGGTAATAAAACGGAAGGTGATAAAAGGCTACAACCAAGATTGACTGTCAATATGTTTCCGGGTTCTCTGATATTGAGAAATGATAAAATGCATTTGCAAAGCGTTTTAAATAATTGGTAAGACCTTTAAATGACTTCTTAAAAGTTGTTTCAATTTCAAAAGTTAATCAATTTATAATCATCATCAGGTATGGTTCTGTTAAACAATCTTGGCGTTTATTATATCGAGCTTCAACTCATGGTTTTTCTTCAACTGCCTTTCATCGTTATTGTGACGGTGTGGCCCCTTGTTTTGTTATATGTTTGGTAAGCTTATAATTCTCAGTTAGTTAAAACAATTTTTAATTAAATATTCATTTTAGGGTTCTCATGGTGAAATAAGTGGTGGTTTTACAGATGTGGCCTGGGCTAAAACCTCACGCAAGGGAGTATATATTCACTCGGAACGAGCCTTTCTATTTGCCCTAAATGCTGGTGTAGCAGAAAATCCTTTAAAATTTGATATTGTCAAAAAACCATATGCTATATGTTATCATCCTGAGTAAGTGGAAAATAATTTATAATCTGTCGAGATATTAAAAACAATTTTTTTTTTGTCACTAGTTGTGGTCCCATTTTTGGTGCTGGTGCTGATTTACTTATAGCCAACAATTGTAATACCAACAAAGATTCCTATTCGAATCTTCCTCATTCGTATGATGGTCCCAGTGCTTCTTATGAGACATTATTTGGCGATTATAATTTCAGCATTACCGATTATGAGGTATATTCCATAGCCTCTTGCTCGTCTGTAAATACGTCTCAAAATTATAATAGTTCCAATAGCTCGCTATCTAATCCATCAAACAGTATTAATAATTCTAATGGTTCATCTCAGGGTTTGGGCACCTCAAATTCTATGATTAACAATAACTCAGTGGGTAATACTAATGTAGGTTTAGCTAAAGCTAAATATGAAAGATATTAAATTTAAAACTATATTGTTTTTATATTTATGTAATTGTATTAGATTGGTATTTAATATAAAAGTTTAAAGAAAAAATAATTGATTTTTAGGTTAAAAAATAAAAAGATTTAAATTGATGCAAAAATTTTGTTAAAGAACAAAGTCTACAATTGATTCATTGAAAAACTTAGGCAAGTTAAAACTTTTACATATTTATCACCATTTTTTTTTCATTAAGTATAAATATTATTAAGTTAAATATGTCAACATTTTATTTTTGCATTTTAAAACTAAGCGGAAATATATTTAAATAAAACAAACTTAGTTTAATTCTGCTTGATTTTATTTCGTCTGTGTGTATATTTATGAGAAAATCGGGTATTTGATAAATATGGTCCAAGGATAGATCTCAGTACTATTCTTATGAATTTGTTAGCTATAGTCGCAACAAAGTACGAACAAACACATAACAAAACATGGCCTTGTCTTAGGGTCCAGGTCCAATGTTTTTATTGCTACCAACAGCATAAACTCATTATGTTGGTCGTTTTGGCTGATTTATAGACATTTAAAATGGCAACGTTTCATGATACACCACATTCTCTTTCAATAGGAAAATGTTCTGTTAAATTTAGCTACAAATTTTGCTATTTTATTAAAATTTTTAACCAAAAAAAGTTTTCAATGAATTTATCACAGCGTGATTTAAGTTCATGTTGCCTTACTTCCTTGTTAGAATTATAAGTAATGCATAACGATTTCCACACAAGAATATTATTTCAAATAATTTTCATTTAAAAATTGTTTTAATTTAAATAAAATTCACTTTTTTATATACATATGTATGTACGTTATATTTTTTAATTTCTTTTCTTTGTAAAACCGGCACTATTGTCAACTTTGCACTTTTTTCGCTAATCCAACGCTTTTTTATTGCTCTTTGTGGGGAATAATGTGTTTTAGTGGGAATTCTTGCGATTTCTCAACAAAAAATATTTTGAAATAATTAATAATTTAAATTTACAATCAACATATTTTAATTCACACAAAACAATTTTCCATTCTATTCACTGATAATAGATAAATAAAAATCTCTTTATTAACAAAATTGTTTTATACATTTTAAACATTTTTTAGAGTTTTAAATACAAACAAAATGTTATCTCATCAAAAGTTTTTAGGCCAAATTTTTTTTTATTTATAAAAAAAGTCTGAATACACGTTTCAAATATTAAATTCTGTAGTTCTTTAATTTATATATAGGTTTGTTTTTTTTTCGACTCTTATATAAATATTCCATAAAAATTTAAATAAATATAGATTTGCTAAAAATTGTCCGCAGGCCACACCAGCAATAAATTTACTAACATGCTGTTAACCATGATGTCTCTGTTATACCATGGTTGTTAAAACAGATTTTATGAAAACTCTGTTTTCACATCATCTGTCATTTTTCCATTTGATATTGCTTTAATAGCTTAACAAATTAATAGAAAAAAAAACACACACAACCAGAAGTAAATAAACAGCTTGTTGAAGGGATTAAAATGAGCATTTACCTCGAAGGCAAACACAAAATAATCTGAAAACATGAAAATAACATGAGCGCGTATTCTCCACTACAAAAATAATAAAATGTTGCTGTTTCTTTTTTAGAACAGCTGTCATAAAAGTAACTTATTGCTAATGGAGGCACGGTCTAATAATATATAAAAATGTTGCCAGGCCAAAGAAATTATTGGCTTTTCTCTTTTAAATGTAAAAAAATATTTTAAAATTTTGTATTTTTAATTTGATAAAAGCTAACATATAAATTATGTGCTTGCAAGTAAAGGTAGAGCAGGGCAAACAATATAATTACTCTATTTCGCGTTTCCGCGAATTTCATATAAGAAAACAGCTTTCGTACAAAGGCGGCCCAAAATGTTCAAATTATATTTGTTTACAAAATAGAGAAATGTCAGGTGACTAGGGATAGTCGTTTTCTTTACAAGTAGTTATAAATATAAAATTAAAAAAAACTAGTAATTTAGTAGAGCAATAAAATTTGTTTCTTTTTCTTTATAAACCGCTTTTTGTGTAAATTAGATATAAAATTGAATTTGGGACAAAATTGGGCATTTATCAATTTTTGTTAGGCATATTTGGGAATTTTGAACATGCCATATAGGGTTATGAATACAAAACTTCTCTGGCAATACTGTACATAACTGTTAATTTTTTTCAGTATTCTTATAAGAAAAATGTGGTTTGTGAAAATTGTTAATTTTGTAAGTTCTTTGTAAAATTCGTGAAAAATTATAAAAAAGTTTTAAATTTAATCAAAGTATTTATGTAAATAGTGTTAAATAATGTGAAATAATAAATATAATAAAAACAGTCGTTTGTTCTGCAAAACTTGTCGAAAAATATATAATTTTGTTAAAGTGTTAAAATTTCTATATTAAGTAAATTATGCCTTAAAAAAGTGTTAAATTTGTAATTATCGCGATTTTATGTAAAATATTTTGTGTAAAAAGTGAAAAGTGTGTAAAAATGTGAAAAAACTAGATACTATACAATGACTGACTTGCTTTTTCATGTATTACCGGCAGTGTGGCTATAACATGACCTTCACAAGCCGCTCGCAATTCCCAGCAACCCACCATATCTTGAGCCAACGTCATCATTTCAGATACCCGGGAATCTTGTAATAAAATCTATAAAGGTGATGCAATAAATGTGTGTTAATATAAAAACTGTCGAAATACTTCCGGATGTACATGGGGCAGTTGAATTGGTGTTGGTGTACCGGGTGCTGCCGCAATACTGTGAAGCCGGGTATGCAACAAAGCTCACCCCGTTTATTGATAAGTGAAGAAATTAGTTATTTTTTGTTTAATATTTACAATTAGCTTTAAGATAGATTGTTAACATTAATATGGAAAATACATTTTTTAACCGAATCTCGTCGTCAAGATAAAACTGTTTTAGGAAGAGATAGAAATTTGATTTTGTTAATTGAAATCATTTGTATTATTTAATATAATATTCAGAAGGTGCTGTGCCCTTATTTTAACAAATGTCTGATATTTCAAAACACTTTGAGTAGTTCGATTTGGTAAAGTTTGTAAAATAGGCCCCTTTTTCCCGATATGACTTCAGCATTCTTATAAGTTATTTTTTTTTCGAGCTGTCTTTTTAGGTTGGGCAACAAATGACAGTCACTGGGAACTCCTTTTGGAGAATACTTAGGTAAGGAAATGAGTTAAATTTTTCCTAAACATAGATGTTTTTTGGTCAAATGTAAAATGACATCGGAATGCTGCAACTCGCACAAAGAATTTCTTCTTACTGATATGCTTTTCTATCAGGCAAAACAATTTGATTCACTTTCTTTATGGTTTCTTCAGTTACTATTATATTTAGAGATCCTGTGATCATGTTCTGTTACACGATTGACGTTTATTGTCCATTATCCATTATAGAAGTTTGCAAACTGTGAACCTATAACATGCATAATTACAGTCTTTTTATAAAATTTATTATTATAGTTCAAAAATTTTGTATATATACTGTAGATATTTAACTTCAAAAGATTACGATAAAGGAAATCGTGTAATAGAATCTGTTTGCTGGAATTGCTGCAAGATCAATGTATATAATAAGGTCACGTTAATCATTGGCTATGTGGGTGAATATTCACCATAATATCTATCAATCCATTCCATGCCTTGGGCTGTATTGTTAATACGAAATATAAAAGGTTGTGTCCAGGTCCAATGTTTTTATTGCTACCAACAGCATAAACTCATTATGTTGGTCGTTTTTGATGATTTATAGGCATTTAAAATGTCAACGTTTCATGATACACCACATTCTCTTTCAATAGGAAAATGTTCTGTTAAATTTAGCTACAAATTTTGCAAATTTTATTAAAATTTTAAACCAAAAGAAGTTTTCAATGAATTTATCACAGCGTGATTTAAGTTCATGTTGCCTTATTTGTTTTTTAGAATTAAAAGTAATGCATAACGATCTCCACCAAAGAATATTATATCAAATATTTTTTATTTAAAAATCGTTTTAATTTAAATAAATTTCTCATATATATACATATAAATATGTACGTTATATTTTTTTAATTGCTTTCCTTACATACCGGCACTATTGTCAACTTTGCACTTTTTCCGCTAATCTAGCGCTTTTTTTATTACTCTGCGGGGGATAATGTGTTTTAGTGGGAATTCTTGCGGTTTTTCAACAAGTAATATTTTGAAATAATTTATAATATAAATCTACAATCAACATATTTTAATTCACACAAAACAATTTTCCATTTTATTCATTGAGAACAAATAAATAAAAATCTCTTTGTTAACAAAAGGTTAAGGTTGTGGAGAGACTGATGAAAGCTCAGATAACTGAATATTTGGACTAAAATAATCTTTTGAGTAGCTGTCAGTTTGCTTTTCGTGAGAACCATAGTACTACTTCGCTTTTAGTGGGATTCACTGATACTATAAGGAATAATGTGAATACTGAACATTTATGTGTACTGCTGTCACTTGACCTTACTAAGGCATTTGATAGAATATGTCATAAGTTACTTTTAAAGAAACTTATTGAAGTTTTTAATTTTTCAAGGACAGCAGCTTCATTAATCTGTTCATATCTTACAGATCGTGGTCAGTTTGTATCCTCGGGTGTTGATGTTTCTAATGTTATACCAGTCATAAGTGGTGTCCCACAGGGATCCGTTATTGGTCCCCTTCTGTTTACTATGTTCGTAAATGATTTTTTTAATATATTGGATGTTGGAAGATGTTATCTCTTTGGGTATGCGGATGATATTCAAGTTTTATTTTGTGGTAGAAAGGATAATTTAGATGTACTTCAGTCTGTGTTAAATTATTCTACAAACTGTATTTCAAATTGGATGATTAATAATTACTTATCAATTAATGCAATGAAGACAAAGGCAATGTTATTTTCGACCTCACATAATTATGTTCAGGATGTTTATTTATCTATTTATGGAACTAATATTGAATTTGTACAACATTTATCTATCTTAGGTGTAGTTATTGACTGCAATTTGACATTTGAATATCATATTAGATATCTTACGTCAAGGGTATTTTTAATTTTGAGGAGATTATATAATACAAATCTTATTATTCCTGTTTATGTTAAGGAAAGAATTGTTCACAGTACTATAATGCCTCTTTTTCTATATTGTTTGGAGGTATTTTCCGGTACTTGGGGTTATAATATTAGGGACATTCAGTTGCTATTTAACAGAGTTATAAGATATGTATATTCAGTACGAATTCGTGAACATATTACAGAACATGTTATTCGTTTTCTTGGAACATCGTTTCGTGATTTTATTAAAATACGTCTCCTATTATATTTCTATCGAGTTTTTAGTATAAATTGTCCTTTGTTTATATCAAATTTTTTTAGATTTACTAGATCTACTAGATCTCATAGTCTAATTGCACCTTTCAATACTCCTTGGGTAAGTCGGTCTTTTCATAGGCGTGTGGTTTTATTATTTAATGCGCTGCCAGCATCTTTAAGGCAATTCAATTATAGCGTTCATGTTTATAAAAGAAAACTTTTAAATAACTTTCATTAATTACAACAATTTTCTTTTCTTTTTGATAATTTTTTATTACTACATTATTCTTTTTTTCTCGTTTCAATTTGGGATAGCAAAATGTTATATACTTTATTTATACAGTATCAAATAAATAGTTATCAGGGTTTTAATTTATAAATTTTAAGGTAACCTTAAGTGAGTGGAATATTGTAATTTATTAATTGGCCTCTGGGCTTTGAAATTACAAAATGTTGAATAAAGAAAAAAAAAAAAAAAAAATTGTTTTTGTAAATTTTTAACATGTTCTCATTAAAATTTTTTAGGCCAAATTTTTTTTTTTATAAAAAAAATGTTTTAAAAATTAAATTCTGTAATTTTTTTTATATATTTATAAAAAGTTTTTTTTTTGTACTGAAAAAATAAGTGTTACGCTTGAAGTTTGTTCGAAATGTTGTTTATATACTAAAAATAACGCTTTATCGAAGCAGAATATTAAAAAAATTTGTTTATATTAGATTCCCTCTTTAAAGCCATAAATTAAATGTTTTATTTTTAAAGATTTAATGGTAAATTTAAATAATTTTTCCTACTAAATTATTTAGCTGTGTTTATGCGGTGAGCTATCAACGTTGGCTGTGTCATGTCCATACATAATTAACGTTCAGTGTTAACACTTAAAGTTGGTTTATGCCAAAATTACATGTGAATGACATAAGCCATACGTAATAGCTTGCCGCATAAACACAGCTTGTTTTAGCTATTTCTAACGCTTTTCCTAACATGCTTAGCGGTTTTTGGTTCAAAGAAGCTGGCAACAATGAAAACAGGTGTTACGTCAAAACAGTTTAAAGTTTATTTTTGCGCTATAAATCTGGTTTGTGAATATGTTTTTTTGTGTTGCCACATTTTTGTAGTGTTTAGTCCTTTTAAAAGTATTTTTTGTTAAGAAATTTTACACAAAATGTAAGTAAACACTTGTATAATAAACCTATAACGATTTGAACTATTTGAAAGGATTTTTTTTTGTTTTGTTTGGTGGTTGACAGGTCTTCGCCCTACATTTTAGCTGTTGATAGCAATTTGATATCGGGGGTAAGTGGGTCTTTAAATATGAATGATGTGGTTATAAGAGAAGAAGTACATTGTCAAATGATGTATGTATTTCAAAAGATAGCAAAATTATGCTTAACCCTATACCGCATACAACGCCAAATATGGCTTTTTACTTTTACTGTGATTTCTCTTTACGGTAACGGTACTTTTGCAAATGTTTGTCTTATCTATCATTCTTTATATGTTGTTTTCTTCTGAAATTCAAAGTGTAGTTATTTAAAAACAATATTTGCTTCTTGTTTTTGCAATTTTTGTGCGAGCGTCTCAGTTGTCCTAATAGAAGTGAGATTTACAGAAGTTTGCCATCAATTTTAAATATAAAAGAAAGGTATTTCTTTCGAAGAAATTTTTTTTTATGTAAAAAGTTTATTACATTTATAAATAAAACAATAATATTGATAAAAGGTAAGCATTATAAATACTTTTTTTTGCTAAAATTGACGAAGCCATATATGGCCTTCCATGCAGTTATCCCAAAAAATTTTCAAAAATGAATGTACAATCATTTTATGGTAATTTGAAATATACTGATGAAATCGCTGATGGACTTCAAAGTGATGATGAAAATATATCCGATACCGATGAAGAAGAAGTAAGAGTCCCACTTTCTGATCAGAACAACATTTTTGTACCGGAAACTGATGAGAGCGATTTGGAAGACCATTGCGAGAAACCTACTACTTCAAAGAAAAAACAATCTGAAAAACCAAGAGCCCCAATTTGGAAAGAAAGTCATTTGCCTCCGTATTAGAATGAAAACTTTCCATTTCAGGGAAACACGAATCTCCCAGATATTATCGAGGAACTGGACACACCAGCAGAGTTCTTTAATTTTTTTTTCAATGACGATTTGATCGAATTCATAGTTGAACTGTCGAACTTATTTGCACTGCATATTGATATAAATAAACCTGTTAAAATTACTAAAAACGAAATAGAGCAATTTGTTGGTAAGTGAGACTTATACAGGTTGGTTGAAAAGTTCCTGCGCTCGAAATGAAAGAATACTGTTTTTGTTACGAAATATATTTTTTATTCAATATAATCTCCTAGAAGCTGAATACACTTGTTCCAATGATCTTCCAATAATTTTATCCCATCCTGATAATGGTTTTCTGGAAGCTCTGCAAAATAACCGTCTACGGCTGCTATGGCCTCTTCATTCGACAAAAAAAGCTTTCCACGAAGGAATCGTTTGAGATTTCTGAAGAGATAGTAGTCACTGGGAGCCAAATGTGGTGAATACGGTGTATGTTCAAGCAACTCGTACTTTAATTCTTTGAATTTCGCAATCGTCAAAACACTTTTGTGAGCAGGTGCATTGTCTTGATAAAAAATGATTTTTTTCTTTTTTAAACCAGGTCTTTTCTCACGAATTTTTTCGTTCAACTGATCCAAAAGGCTGCAATAATATTAAGAGTTGATTGTTTTACCTTTCTAAAGATAATCAATCAACAAAATTCCTTTTTCATCCCCAAAAACTAATGCCATAACCTTCTTTGTTGATCGTTGTGACTTCACCTGCTTTGGAGCTGAACAACCAGCTTCAGTCCACTGTAAACGTTCTTGTTTCAATTTAGGATCATGGTGGTAGATCCAAGTCTCATCCATATTTATAAAACGACGCAAGAAGTAGGTTTTATTCGGCTTAAAACGCTCCAAATTACGCTGAGAAATTTGTTTTCTATCCAGTTTTTGTTGAATTCTTAATGTGTGCGGCACTAACTTTCCAAACAGTTTTTTCATACGTAATTCTTCATGTAAAATATGAAGTACTCGTTCGTCTGAGATGCCTATGGCATTAGCAATTTCACGCTTAGTAAAACTTGGATCTTCACTGACCATATTATGTGGTTGCAGTTTTTGGTCGTCCTTCGCGAGGATCGTCTTTATTGCTGGTACGACCACGTTTAAATTCACCAGCCCAAAATTCAACGGTGCGTTTTGAAGGTGAGGACTCCTTACACATTTGTAACAATTGTTCATAAATTTCCTTTGCTTTTAAACCCTTCAAAACAAAGAATCTAATGACTGCACGATATTCAATTTTTTCCATATTAAAAAAAATCAATGACACGTCAACTTCAAATGGCTTGTAAACAAAGAAAGAATTGACAGAATGAATTGCAACTTTGCATGTGTTCTCAGGACAGTTATACCAACTTGAGAAAAAAAAGAAGTTTGGAGCTAGCAGTGACATCTCTTGGTGAGCGCAGGAAATTTTCAACCAACCTGTATATACTATCAAAAGATGCTATAAAATATTTTTCAGGAATCGTTATATACATGTCGTTACTGAAATTACCATCATCAAGACATTATTGGAATACGTCGATTGGCCAAGAATTTGTACGTAGCACTATGACGTGCAACAGATGGGAAAACATCAAGCGTTTTTTAACATTTTAACAATAATGCAACTATAAGATCACCAGGTGAAATAGGGTTTGACCAGCTGTTTAAAATACGACCACTTCTAAGCAAAATCCGTGAACAATAACTGCTTATACCCAAAGAAGAATTTTTGGCAATTGATGAGCAAATTATACCCACAAAGTGCCGGCATCACCTGAAGTGTTACTTACCAATCTCTTGAACTATAAGATTGAAAATTTGACTGTCTTATGCCAAATTTTGTAACAACAGTTACAAAATTTGTATGTAATATGTTAGATATTTAACTGCAAAAGTGGAGGATAAACGAAAATCGTCTTAGGGGCACAGCTTTTTATTGATTTAACTCTTTAAGGCCGAGATTTTGGGATGTGAGTTAAATTTGGTTTAGTTAAACCGAAAACGAATTTAGTCTGCCACTTCCAAGTTTCTTAACATAAATTTGTCGGAACAACTTTTCTTTGCATAGAATTTTGATCTTCCTTAACCAAATTTCAAAAGCAGTATTCCACTTACAAACTCCGGTAAACTGAGTTTAAAGATAATCTTCATCCTAAAAACTCGGCCTTAAAGAAAAGAAATAATGTTTGTGCAAATATTAAAGGGTTATCTTGTAGTGTAAACCAACCTTTTATGAAATTTCCAGATAATTTGAATTTTAAAAATTATCCTGTATAATAAATTTTATATCAAACTGTTTTAATCTATTACCTTGATCATCATCTCTTCATAAAACTTGTCATGTCAGGAATTTGCACTATTTTCAATCATGTATGATACATATTTTTTTTATCAAAATTACCTTGTTTTACAAGCAGCAGGAGTTCTTTTGAATGCAAAATACCCAAAACTGATTTTAAATATAGATAAAAATTAAATCAGTGCATAATTTTTAATATATTTTGTTGTGATTTTTATATACAATAAATTTTTATAGTTTATTTCGTCTGTTGTTAAAAAAAAATCCTAAAAATAAACATGCAATCGTTGAATAGCTGGTACTAAGTTCAAAAGCTTGTGGCAATTTAAAACAGTAAAATCTGTTTAGTTTTTTAAAATTGCCTGAAGTAATAAAAAGTTTTGTTTGTCTTTTGAAACCAGCTTTTACTGTTGATGTTAATGTTTTTTCTTTTCTTGACCAAATCACCCAATGCATAATTAGTGTTTTATTTAATACTTTTATAACGTTTTTTTTTTTAATTAAAATTTATTTTATTTTCGTTAAATTCCTACTAAATTAATAAAATCAGCACTAAATATTAACAGCAGCTGGTTTAATTTATTTTTTTAATATGAATTTATTTATTTATTTGTTATTGATTTTGTTGTTTGATGTGTTGTTATTATTATTAACAATTTGTTTGATCCCATAAATCTTTTCGATAATAATGCTTTTAACAAGATTAAAGATTTTATTTTCAATTTTGTTTATTTATTATACCCTACATTGGGTGGAGCTAATGGGTGTTATTAGTTAAAGTTGGTGACAATTATATTTAGTAATAAAATATGCTTAGAATTTGAGGTTATATATTATTTTAGTTACTATCTTTCGAATTTGGGGTAATATTTTTTTAAAAGAAAATATGTTTCAAATTTGAAGTAGTATTTTTTTTATTCGTAGTATTGTTTCCGAATTCAAAGTAAAATTTTTTCTTTAGAAAATTTGCTTGAAAATCCAAGTTATATTTTATTACAAAATTTGCTTCGAATTTGCCGTTACTAGAAAAATTGCTCTAGAAAATCTGGGTCTTATAGAAAACTTCCAATTCGGAGTAATATATTTATTTTTTTTTTTGGAAATTTACTTCGAACTCAGAGTTCTATTTTCGTTAAAAAATTTGCGTCGAATTCGGAGTTATATTTTGTTTAGAAAATTGGCTTTAAATTTAAAGTTATATTTTCCTTAAAAAATTTGTTTCGTATTCGGAAATATATTTTTTCATATTCGGAGTAAGGTGTAATAGAAAACTCCGAATTCGGAGTTATATTTTCCTTAGAAAATTTGTTTCGAATTCGGAGTTACATTTTTTCTTATATGGAATTGTAATATCTTTAGAAAACTTCGAACTCGGAGTTATATTTGCTTTAGAAAATTGGCTTCGAATTCGGAGTTACATTTTTTTCTAGAAAATTTACTTTGAAATCGGAGTTACATATTCTTTAGAAAATTTGGGATGAATTTGGGAACATATTTTTTCTTATTCGTAGTAATGGTTTCTTATAGAAAACTTCGAATTCGGATTTACAGTTTTTCTAGAAAATTTACTTCGAATTTTTTTTTTTAAATTTGCTTCGAATTCATTTAGATTTTTTCTTATTCGAAATAATATTTTCTTTAGAAAACTTTGTATTTGAAGTTACATTTTCTTAGAAAATTTACTTCGAATTCGGAGTTCCATTTTCTTTAGAAAATTTTCTTCGATTTCGTAATTATAATTTCTTTGGCAAATTTTCTTCAAATTCAGAGTTATATTTTTTCCTATTCGGAGTAATATAAAATAGAAAACTCCGAATTCAGAGTTATACATATTTGCTTTAGAAAATTTGCTTCGAATTTGGAGTTACATTTTTTTCCAGAAAATTTACTTCGAATTCGGAGTTATATTTTTTTTTTAGAAAATACTTCGAATTGGGGGTTACATTTTCTCAGAAAATTGGCTTCGAACTCATAGTTCCATTTTCGTTAGAAAATTTGCTTCGAATTCGGTGTTATATTCTTGCTCATTTTGAATAATAGTTTCTTTGAATTCGGAGTTATATTTTCTTCATATTTGGCGTAATATTTTCTTTTGAAAATGTATTTCGAATTCGGAGTTATATTTTTTTTTCTTATTAAAAGTAATATTTTCTTAAAGAAAACTTTGATTTCGGAGTTATATTTTTTGTACAAAATTTGCTTTCAATTTAGAGTTATATTCTTTTTTATTCGGAGTAAAATTTTCTTATAGAAAACTTTAAATTCGAAGTTTGCCAATATTGTAGAGTATCATTTAAAATCATTGATGCCGCTGCCTATTTGTTATTTTGTATTAAAACAATTTTGGCGCCTTAATTATGGATTTAAAAGTTTGGATACAATCTTCATTATTTATACTGTAGATCAAGTTCATTTATAAAAAATATATATTTCTTTAAATAAAACAGTGACAACAAAATTAGAGTAGTTTTTTTTTCTTTGCTGTATATAAATGATATTTTTTTTTTAAAATAATTGACGTTTTGAATTAATTAAGTATGTTAATTTGAAAAAAAAAAAAAAAATAAAAATATACAGTAGAAAATTAAGCAGTCTTTTGTTATTTTTAATTCCTCATTTATAATAGGAAAGATTTAACAATGTTGTTATAAGTTTGGATAATTTGGATATTTTTGGTGTTATGAACTCATAATTTAACATGTTTCGCACTTTATTATAATATTTTTAACAAACACACACACACACACAAACACACAGACAGACAATTTTTTTGGTGCATATAACTATAAATTGACGAGATTTTTATTTAAAAACAACAAAAACATATTTATGTAAATTTCTGTTTTACTTTATTGCCACCTGTTTATGTCCTCCTGTTTGGCAAAGTTTATGTTGTCTTTTTTTATAACACCTGATTTTCATGTCATCATTTTTCTACAATAACAAAAACAACCACAACATATTGTTGCATGCAACATTTTGTAACATTTTGTTAATTTTCCTTGGCTACTATTTTATATGTAAAGCAAAGTGTTGCATGTTGTTTTGTTATAATTTAAATTTTAACAAAATGTTGTCTTATGTTTCATCCGTGATTTGTTGCCAACATATGATATAATTGTTGCAAGCAAACTAAAAACATGATGCAAATATGTTTTTGTTTTAAACCAAAAGGATTTCATAATAATAATAAAAAAAAAATCAAAAAAGTAAAAGGGTAACAAACATGCAAACATTATAATTTAACATACATGAGAAGCAAATTTTTTTGTTAAAAATTAACTTCTTTGAAATAGGCAAAAAAAAAAAAAAAATATTGGTGCTCCTGGTGGGGTAGCTCTTTTAACCCTCGAAGTGGCACATGGTTCTGGCCAGACATATTTAATTCAATTGCTTCAATTTAGCATACTTCTATTTTAGGTACATGGCTGTAATTTCAGGTATTATCCCAAAATATTGTTAGCTTTCGATGTATAAATTAATAATTGAAAAAAAGTCCTTGGAACAGGACAAAAAAGCCAAATAAAAAATCTTCACCTTACTTTTGGTACATGGTGTCTGGCCAGACCCCTATGCATTTTGTATGAACGCATAGGCAAAGCACATGGCACGATTTGGAAATTTGTATTTACTTTATTCTTTTATGCTTCTTTCTTTCTTCTGATTTTGTTTGTGAGTTAGTTATTCATTGAACGTTGAACAGTGAAGAAGAAATCTAGTTTTTGTGCGGTTATTTTGAACTTGTGAATAATTTTACGCAGGTAGATTTGTTGCGTTGTTAGTATATTATGGCTGATGAACTGGAATTTATTTATAATACACGCTTGCGTAGCGCGAATTTGCAACCCCAATTGTCAGAGGCATTAGTGCGTGATTTTCAAAGTCAGGTAGAAGCTGATGAAAATTATGATGTTTTTGAAAACGATGGTGACGACACTGCTGATTATGTGCCAGAAGATGATGCATCAGACATAGAAAATCATTTGGAAATTGAACCTAACGAACTTTATGATAGTGATGAAGACGTAGATGAAGAAGAAGAAAGTGGAAATGATGCTGAAGCAGCAAATGAAGTCGACTGTTTTTATGGTAAAGACGGTACTAAATGGAACGAAACTGAACCCCCTACATCTCGTTTGCGCCAGCATAATATCATGCGTTTTCGATCTGAAACAAAAACAAGGCTCACCAATCCAGTTGAGGTATTCAAGCTATTTTTCTCAACCAATATTACGTTCGTCATCATTAGTGAAACAAATCGGCATGGGCGAGAATCAATTAGAAAATGGAATGAAGAACATCCAGAGTCTACCCAAAGAAAATGGATTGATTTGACAAGCTCTGAGCTAGATGCATTCATTGGGATTTTGTTGGCTTCTGGTCTCAGCCATAATAATATGCAAGACTCCAGTATATTGTGGCGTTCTGATTCGCTGCCCATATTCCGTGCGGCTATGTCGCACAAACGATTCATTACTCTGTCCAGATATATTCGTTTCGATAATAGTCGTACGCGGGCATTCCGACAGCAAACAGATAAAGCAGCTCCTATCCGGGATCTTTGGAATTTTCTTAATGAAAATCTGCAAAATTATTATGAACCTTATGAAAATATCACCATCGATGAGCAGTTCTTTCCGTATCGTGGGCGCACAAAGTTCACCCAATATATCCCATCAAAACCTGCAAGGTATGGGATCAAAGTTTGGTGGGCATGCAATGCTAATACTAAATTTCCATTGAAAGGAAAACTATACACTGGAAACGAAGGAGACAATCGGGAGATAAATCAAGGTGAAAACGTTCTAATGTATTTCGCAAATTGTTACGCAAACAGCGGCAGAACAATTATTTCTGATAATTTTTTCACCTCATTGAACGGCGCTAAACGACTGGCTGCTATGGGACTGGCATTTGTTGGCACCATTCGAGCAAACAAAAGATGTCTTCCTAAGGAAGTTATGAAGAGCACCAGACGACCAATTCTTTCAAGTGTGTTTGGTTTTCATGAAAATCTTGTTGCACTTTGCAGCTACGTGCCCAAAAAAAATAAAGCAGTCAATTTAATTTCAACCGTGCATTACACAAAATATGTTGAAGGCGTAGCCATGAAACCGGAAGCAATTTTATTTTATAATTCAACTAAAGCCGGAGTCGATACGATGGATCAAATGCTAATTCATTACACAACAAAACGGTCAACCAGACGCTGGACATACGCGTTTTTCTGCAACATGATTTATGTGATGGCATTGGCGAGTTACATTATATGTAAGCTTAATGATGAAAATACAAGAAAAGAAAGAAGACGCATATTTTTATATAAACTTGCAAAGCAATTGGTACTGGCCAACGTTGAAAATCGCATCAATAATCCGCACATTGTGGCTCAACCAACAACTCGTAGCGTACTTTGGGAGACCTCTCAATATAGCAAACCGTAATGTGGCTTCACGCAGTGGTCCAGACACACTAGCTGCCAAAAAAGATTGCAGAATTTGCCTGCAGCAAGGTGACAAAAAACGCCGTAAGACACGCTTTTTCTGCTGCAAATGCAACAATCCTGTTTGTCAGCAACATTCAAAAGTAGATTATTTATGTTTTTGTTGCCTTCCGACAAATTCTGAATAAAAAAATCAATGTATTCTTCATAATAATTTTCTATTTTGTCATAAACATTTATTACTTTACCCATAATAAAGAGAAATATATATAGAACAAAAAAATTGTAGTTAATAACATAGTAAAAAGAAATAGAAACACAAAATATAATAAATATTTTCCTATCTTAGCAAAAAATTTAACGGCAAACAGCCCTTATTTCCATACAAATGCATGTAAATATATAGGGGTCTGGCCAGACACCATGTGCCAGAACTAAGGGCTCAAAATATGTGCCTGACGAAGGGTTAATTTCTGAACGCTTAAAATCTCGTTTAAATTTTAAAATAGTAAACTATGGCTCTTGTGAAGCTGCTTTTGTTAGTATTCAATCTGCAAATTGTAACGTTGTTGTTGGTATTGTTTACCTTCCGAAGGGGAGGTTGGTGGATTTGAACATTCTTGAACAGAAAATTAGTGATTTATGTGTACGCTTTGATAATACTCTTATTATGGGTGATTTTAATATTAATCTTTTGAACACTTCTATGGGGTTGCATATGCACGATTTTGCCCAGCCTTGCAATTTATCTATTGTCCACAATAATATGCCTACTCATTATGATCTGGGTCATGATACACCTTCTCTTATCGAATATTTCCTGGTTTCTAACTCTTCTAGTGTAAATCTTAGTTCACAATTTGTTTTTCCGGCTCTTAATTCTGTACATTCTTAATGTAACTTTCAAGTACAGGGATTATGAGGCTGTAAACCATCCAGCATTATGCTGGGCAATTAATACGACCTTTCTATCAGACTAGTGATACTGATTAGCAGGTCAACTTTTTAAATTCTCTATTTCTCGACCTTTACAATAATTATGTTTCTGAGATTACCAAGGTTAAATTTTATTCAAGTGATAGCAACTTGTATAATAACAGGGATGTAGCAGCGGCCCTCAGAAACAGAGATTTAACTTTTAAAGCCTTTCTTGAAGACAAGTCCGATGATAATAAGAGAATTTATAGAAACTGTAAGAACACAGCTCGTAATATTATAAGAAAACTTAGGCAGAAAATTAGGAAAACTGGTGCAACTGGCTGTAATACTGGTTACTCTATAATTGATCCGGGTCATTTGAATAATTATTTCGTTTCAGCGACTTCTGATAATCATGATTTTAATGACGACTTTGATTCGTTTGCTGAATTTAGCGATAATGATTTATCCTTCCGTTCCATAGACGAGTTTGAACTTTTTGAGGCACTTATCAAGGTGAAATCTAATGCTTTTGGGACTGATGGAATACCCATACGTTTCCTCAAACTAATTTATTTTTACGTGGGCTGTCACATTTTGCACCTTATGAATACTATTCTTATGACTAATAATTTTCCACATTCATGGAAGATTGCTAGAGTTGTTCCGATCCTTAGGAAAAATACAACAGGCAACCAGGCTTGTTGCTATCGTCCGATTTCTATATTACCAGCTTTATCCAAGGTTGTGGAACATGTAATTATTTAAATGATCCTTGTCAGTCCAGCTTTAGAAAACATAACAGCACTAACATCTTGCTTTTAAATATAACTGACATGATTCGTCGCTACCTTGATAGGAGAAATCCTTGCTAACTTGTTCTACTTGATTTAACCAAAGCTTTTGAGTCTGTAAATTATTTGAAACTTCTATCTAAACTTCACAATGACTTTAATCTTTCTCGGTTTAGTTGCAGATTAGTGTCTTCTTTTCTATCTAATCGGTCGCAATTTGTTGCATATAGTACTCATAGTTCTGACTTACTTAATATTAAGTCTGGCGTTACAAAAGGTTCCATCCTTGGTCCTCTTCTTTTTATGGCCTATATTAACGACATAAGTGACTGTATAATGAATTCCTCTGTGAATATTTTTGCGGATGATATTCAGCTATGTAGTTTTAGTGATACTCACTCATACTACACTCAGAAAAAAAAGTTAGTAGAAAAATTTGTAAATGGTTTTCAATCCCACTTTACTATTTTTGTACTGATTTTTAGTAAAAAAATTATTATTTAGCAAATCTTTTTGCTATATACATTTTACAAATTACAGAATTTTTACAGAATATCTACAAATTTTTGTTTGCTAATTTCAGAAATCATTTTACAAATTTTTGAAAACCGATTTGCTAGAATTAGCAAAAAAAATTACTAATTTTAAAAAAGTCAATAATGAAGAAAATGTTATTTCAAATAATTTAAACTTATACATACAAACTTAAATAGCCCAAAAATGTTACATAGGATTAAAAAAGGGATCGGAAGTGAAGATACCGACTCATGTCTAAAAAGAGAACATCCACTTAAAATATCACTAAAAAGGGGTTTTTAGAATCAGCCCTAAAAACAATTAAATTTAACCTTGAAAGTAAAAAAAAAAATTTACTAAAATATTTTTCAAAACAGAAATTACCAAATTAAAACAAAACAAGTAAGAGCGGCTAAATTCGGCTATGCCGAATCTTATATACCCTTCACCATGGTTGGGAAAAAACTGAAGTTTATATATGGACATATATGGAATGGACAGATTTATATACGGACGCCTTTAAGAGGAAATTAACTATTTAGTTTGGAGATAAAACTTGGACTCGGGAATATAGGTACTTTAAAAAAATTTATGTTTTGGGCATAACTTTTTTGTATCTGAACCGATATTTCCGAGTTTTTCAGCAAATATGTTATACTAAAGATTTTCGATCTTTTGCTATATAAGACGTATCCATAGGTCATAATACAGCTCTAGAATAGTGTTTGTTGTTTGTGTATAAAAGGTGAAGAGGTGAAAGAAAAGAATTTCAACAAATCGTTAAAAGAAATCACTACAACTGCATGTGTTTTATTTCTACAAAATAGTTTGATTTAGCTGGCAAATTTACATTTGGGATTTTATTTCGCTTTTTTATTAGAAATATTTGTAATTTCTTTAGCTTAATTTTAAAAATTTGAAGGAAAATAGTTTATAATTTTTTTTTATAAATTATTATAAGTTATGACCTAAAATAGTTGCACTCAAAGGTAAATTATGTATAAAATGTTCTTAATATGTGAGAAATAAAATGGTTTAAAAATCTTTTTATAAATTCTTTTAAATCGGAGCAAAAAAAAAGAAATAAAACCGTTTGTATTTTGTTTGTATCAGAGGGTTTTTATAAAAATTTTGATGTTTTTAGCCTATTTATGGATTATTTAATTATTAATATAAAATTTTATTTAAATTAATTATTAAATGTAAAAAAAAAACAAAAAATAAACAAAAAAAAAAATCTTAAGAAAATAAAAAAAAAAAAAAATGTACAAAAAAAAGTGAATTGACCTGACCGAGATTCGAACCCGCGGCCTTAGAGAAAAAAAGTATTTGTGACATGGCGTCTAGACAACTGAGCTATTGAAGCTCACACAAAATCATCGTCAATAGATGTACATATATAAAAGTCTTCGTTCATTAGGGATTTGTTTAGTTTTTATTTAAATGACAAATCTTTGTATGTGTGTTGTTTGTGTATAAAAGGTGGAGATGAAAGAAAAGAATTTTAATTATTAATATAAAATGTTATATAAATTAATTATTAAATGTTAAAAAAAAAACAAAAATAAACAAAAAAAAAATATTAAGAAAATAATAAAAAAAAATGTACAAAAAAAAAGTGAATTGACCTGAGCGAGATTTGAACCTCGAACTCCGCGGGCTTAGAGAAAAAAAGTATTTGTGACATAGCGTCTAGACAACTGAGCTATTGAAGCTCACACAAAATCATCGTCAATAGATGTACATATATAATTAGGGATTTGTTTAGTTTTTATTTAAATGACAAATCTTTGTATGTGTGTTGTTTGTGTATAAATGGTGGAGATGAAAGAAAAGAATTTTAACACATGGATGTGTTGTTATGCTCAAAATTCTACATACATTTTAAACAAAGGGATTTTACTGGAAAAATTAGAGGTAGTCCTGGTTTTTTGCTAATATCTCAGCCATTTATTAACCGATCTGTCTGATTTTTAATAGCAAACAGAAATGGATCACATGTAACAGAAATAAAAAAGAATCAAGTCCTCATCACGTCTGGGTTCTTCGTAAAACCCATTTCAACACACAGGCGGACAGACGGACTGACGGACATCGTTAAATCAACTTCGCTCTTCATAAGGACCCAGAATATATATACTTTATAGGGTCTAAGATCAATATTGTAGAAATTACAAACGGAATGACAAACTTATATATACCCTTCCACCTGTGGTGAAGGGTATAAATATTATAAAATATTTTTTTTTTTCATATTCATTTTTTTTATTACTTTATTTATTAAATTTCTTTTTTTTGTTTGTAATTAAAACAACGAATTTTATAAGCTTTTTATTCAAATTAAAAAAAAAACGAAAAAAACCGGTTGACCGGTTTTTTCTGCAAAAACCGAAACCGGTTTTTTTTAAATTAGATTTTTCGAAGAAAACCGAAACCGGTTTTTCCAAAAGGCCGGTTTTTTGAATACTCTATTTCCAGTCTAAGAAATAGCTTGCTACCTACTTAAGTATGATATTTATCTCATGTATTTTTGTACCTTATTTTATATATTTTTATTTTATTATATACTTTTAATGTACAACTGAATTTCCTGTACAGTTTTTTTTTTGTTAAAAAAATTCTTTAATTGGTGTTTTTTTATACAGAAGAAATGGTACAATTGAGTTCAAAAAGTACAATTTGATAATGACTTTTGTACGAAATTGAAATTCTTATTTCGCAACCCTGCTGCAATATTTTGATTGTATTACTGATGGTGGTTTGTCTTCGTTCATTAGAGATTTGTTTAATTTTTATTTAAATGACAAATCTTTGTATGTGTGTTGTTTGTGTATAAAAGGTGGAGATGAAAGAAAAGAATTTTAATTATTAATATAAAATTTTATATAAATTAGTTATTAAATGTTAAAAAAAAAACCAAAAATAAGCAAAAAAAAAAAAAAATATTAAGAAAATAATAAAAAAAAATGTACAAAAAAAAAAGTGAATTGACCTGAGCGAGATTTGAACCTCGAACTCCGCGGGCTTAGAGAAAAAAAGTATTTGTGACATGGCGTCTAGACAACTGAGCTATTGAAGCTCACACAAAATCATCGTCAATAGATGTACATATATAAAAGTCTTCGTTCATTAGGGATTTGTTTAGTTTTTATTTAAATGACAAATCTTTGTATGTGTGTTGTTTGTGTATAAAAGGTGGAGATGAAAGAAAAGAATTTTAATTATTAATATAAAATTTTATATAAATTAATTATTAAATGTTAAAAAAAAAAACCAAAAATAAGCAAAAAAAAAAAATATTAAGAAAATAATAAAAAAAAAAAATGTACAAAAAAAAAGTGAATTGACCTGAGCGAGATTTGAACCTCGAACTCCGCGGGCTTAGAGAAAAAAAGTATTTGTGACATAGCGTCTAGACAACTGAGCTATTGAAGCTCACACAAAATCATCGTCAATAGATGTACATATATAAAAGTCTTCGTCATTAGGGATTTGTTTAGTTTTTATTTAAATGACAAATCTTTGTATGTGTGTTGTTTGTGTATAAATGGTGTAGATGAAAGAAAAGAATTTTAACACATGGATGTGTTGTTATGCTCAAAATTCTACATACATATTAAACAAAGGGATTTTACTGGAAAAATTAGAGGTAGTCCTGGTTTTTTGCTAATATCTCAGCCATTTATTAACCGATCTGTCTGATTTTTAATAGCAAACAGAAATGGATCACATGTAACAGAAATAAAAAAGAATCAAGTCCTCATCACGTCTGGGTTCTTCGGAAAACCCATTTCAACACACAGACGGACAGACGGACAGACGGACATCGTTAAATCAACTTCGCTCTTCATAAGGACCCAGAATATATATACTTTATAGGGTCTAAGATCAATATTGTAGAAATTACAAACGGAATGACAAACTTATATATACCCTTCCACCTGTGGTGAAGGGTATAATGATAAATTCGTTTATGTTTTAACAATTTTTAAGATTTTAAAAGCTTTTGATTTTTTTTAATTTTGTATAAAACATCTTTAAAAAAATATAATCAAAATTTTTGATGCTCGATAAAAAAAAATAAATCTAAAACTTTGTACTAATATTAATAGTATTTAGTAATTTTTTTTGCTGATTTTAGCAAACAGATCTTAAATTACAAAAAGTCTACTAAAATTTAGTAGCGGCTACTAATTTTTCTACTAATTTCATTGCACTACACGTCAGCAGACATGTGTTGCTAAGATTAGCAAAAAATACCGCTGGGCTCAAATTAGCAGAATATCCCGTAATAACAGCAAAATTTTCAGTTGCCATTACAGACTTTTTTTGGTGAGTGTATAATGATTATTCTTTGAAAATCAATGATGACCTTGTAACAGTTTCTTTATGGGCAAATGAAAAGTGTATTACAATTAATCCACGTAAGACTCAGGCTATATCCTTTGGCCAGGTACGTGATTCTTCTTTACTTAATCACCCTTATTCTAGTTGTCGTCATCGACACAAGACAATGTCGTCTTGGGATTTTTTTTTGAAATTGGTATTCCCGTTGTCGTTATCGAAAATAATTGATAACTGTCGACAAGTATTTGGTATTCTGTAAGCAAATGTGACGACGATATTGTCTTTAACGACTCTGATTTTGTCGACACAATTTTTAGTTACGAGTTGAGGAAAAGAAATGACTGAAAAAAAAACGGAAAAAATGGAAAGAAATATCAAATTTATTAAATGCACTTGGCCCACCGAGAATAATGTGAGATGGATGGCAGAAGGTAAAGAAAGCATGATCATATAAAGTGGATTATAAAAATATAACAAAATTTATTTATAGGTTTGGCGAGACTTAAAATTTAAAGTTAAAAATAAAATGGTAGCCAACAAAGCCGAGTGTAATGCTACAGGTGGCGGAAGATTCAAGCAATTTATGTTGAGCCTGCTGGAGGAAGCTTGGCAAATCTTCTACAGTTTCAGAAGCAGCTGAACCCTAAGTTAAAGTCGTTTCCAACACTGAGCTGGTACGACCCCTGGGCTAAAAATCTTAATGTAGCTGCTAACTTTATTGTTTTGGAAATAAATGTGGACTTGATTCCGGTTTTCAAATTAGGTGCTATTGTTTCCAGCACATCTTTGAAGGCTGTTTTATTTAGCCGAAAGTAACTTTCAAACCTTTTAAATAAATTAGAAGATTAACATTCTTTAAAGTAACAGACTTTGATTTTGCTACACACTTGTTATCCGGCAGATTAAAGATATTGGATTTCTGTATGAGAAGTCTTCTTTCCAATACTAGATTTTCTTTATTTTCTTCATCACTGGTATCAGAATTTAAATTACACATAAAAAACTTTTTTTCGCAAAAATAATAAACAAAATAAATCTGCCGACTCAATTTTTAGAGATGTGTTTTTGTTTAAATCGATAAACTGTCAACGTCGTTACAACACTGTTTTAGAATACCAATTTGGTGTCGAAGTGATGTCGACGTCGAAGCAAAGTGATGTTGACTCAAAAGCGACGACGACATTGATAACGACAACTAAAATAAGGGTGAATATTTTATTGAATGGACATGAAGTTCGACTATCTGATAGTATAATGTACCTTGGAGTAAATATCGACAGAAACCTAAAATTTTGTGATCATATTAACAATGTTATATCAAAAATTGGTTTTACCCTTAGGAAACTATATAGCCTTTCTTGTTTCTTATCGTTTCGAATAAGATATCGTCTTGCACATGCTGTTCAAATGCCCCATCTTCTTTATTGTATTGAATTATATATTGGTATAAATAAGAAATTTATTTCTAAATGTAACACATGTTACAATCGAATTATTAGATTTGTGTATAATTTGGGATATAGGGATCATGTTTCGCAATACTCAATTAACTTTTTAGGATGTTTGTTTTATAACCTCATGAAAATTCGGACCCTTTGCCTCTTTTACAAAGCCATAAAATATCATGTACACTCACCAAAAAAAGTCTGTAATGGCAACTGAAAATTTTGCTGTTGACGGGAAATTCTGCTAATTTGAGCCCAGCGGTATTTTTTGCTAATCTTAGCAACACAAGTCTGCTGACTTGTAGTACAATGAAATTAGTAGCCGCTACTAAATTTTAGTAGACTTTTTGTAAAGTGGAATTTAAAATCTGTTTGCTAAAATCAGCAAAAAAAAATTACTAAATATTATTAATATTTGTACATAATTTCAAATTTATTTTTTTTTATCGAGCATCAATAATTTTGATTATATTTTTTAAAAGATATTTTATACAAAAGGAAAAAAAATCAAAGGCTTAAAAATTTTTAAAACATAAACGAATTTATCATTTTGTTTTAATTTGGTAATTTCTGTTTTGAAAAATATTTTAGTAATTTTTTTTTTTTTACTTTTAAGGTTCAATTTGTTTTTATTTCTGATTTTTAGAACTAAAAAAAACCCTTTTTAGTGCTATTTTAAGTGGATGTCTTCTTTTTAGACATGAGTCTGTATCTTCACTTCTGATCCCTTTTTTAATCCTTTATAACATTTTAGGGTAATTTAAGTTTGCATGTATAAGTTTAAATTATTAGAAATAACATTTCCCTTAATATCGACTTTTTTAAAATTAGTAATATTTTTTGCTAATTTTAGCAAATCGGTTTTCAAAAATTTGTAAAATGATTTCTGAAATTAGCAACGAAAATTTGTAGATATTCTGTACAAATTCTGTAATTTGTAAAAAAAAAATTGCTAAATAATAATTTTTTTACTAAAAATCAGTACAAAAACAGTAAAGTGGGATTGAAAACCGTTTACAAATTTCTCTACCAACCTTTTTTTTTTTTGAGTGTACCCTCCTATATAAAACGTAAGTTTGATTTTCTTCATTCAACTCGGAATACTCAGATTGTCATTGATTTGTTTTCTAGCACCTTCTATGAATTTTCTTTCCAAATTTGGGTAACCAGAATTTGGAACAACTTACCCATGAACTTGAAATCTTTTTAACTTTCATTCATGAGCTTTAGAAAAAATCTAGCTTCGTATTTCGACAGCATTGATTTTGCTTAATTTTATTTTTAAATTTACATATAAATATTTTATTGCCAGTTTTTAAATATTTAAAATTTTGTATTTCATGGGAAAAGAGTGTATGGTTGTTAGTTAGGAACTTAATTGGTAAATTCAAATTGTTTAGTATTTAAGATTTTTTTTTTTTTTTAAATGGATTTTTTATTATTGAATCTTTCTCATAAGAAAATAACAATAAGTAATCAAATCTTAAACTAAATACATTTAATGGAAGTTGCCATTGCAATTCCATTCTTAATTATTCAAATCTTAATACTTAGATAATTGAGCAATGTGAGAAGCACAGCACAGGAAGATAGAAAAGGGCCTAGCTGCCCAGATCCAGAGTATCCATCCTTCTTAATCGCTGATGTCCTTCAAAGAGCAGGAGTTGTCTTGCAAGATGATTTGGGTGAACTTGAAGCTTGGTGATGTATTTTGTACAGAACCGCTTGATTTCTTCTTGTACTGAGGAAATATTTAAATCCCTATGAATATTGTCATTTCTGACAAACCAAGGAGCGCCAGTTATCAATCGTAAAAGTTTCGATTGTCTTCTCTGTAATTTAGCAACATTCGAAGCCGAAGCCGTTCCCCATATTTGAATACCATAAGTCCATATGGGCTTGATTACCGATTTGTACAAAAGGACTTTGTAATCTAATTCTAATGCAGAATTGGGCCCAATGAGCCAGTTAAGTTCAGCAGATTTCAATTTCATCTGGGTTACCTTACAGTCAATATGATGGGACCATGTAAGGCGTCGATCTAAATGAACACCAAGATATTTGACGTGACTACTTTCAGGGATGTTTATGTTGTTTATTTTAATTGTAGGACAATTATTTTTTCTTAGGGCAAAAGTTACGTGAACACACTTAGTCGGATTAACTTTAATTTTCCATTTGTCTAGCCATTTTTCAAGCTTATGAACATGAGTCTGCAGCAGCGCGAAAGCAACCTTACAATCAGAGTTAATGCTCATAAAAGCTGTTGGCATTGGTTGGCATATCTGCTGTGAAGATAATATATAGCAAGGGACCTAGTATACTACCTTGTGGGACTCCAGCAGAAATTTTTCTGGAAGAAGAAAGTTCGTCTTTCGACCGTACTCGAAAGCTTCTATCAGATAAATAAATTTTGAAAAGTTTATGTGTACTTGCAGGGAGCAGGTTTGTAATCTTGAATATAAGACCTTCGTGCCAGACTTTGTCAAATGCCTGTGAGATATCGATAAATAAAGCAGAACAATATTGCTTATTCTCGAATGCCTTCCTAATAAGCGTTCTTATTCTGTGAACTTGCTCAACTGTGCCATGGCCTTCACGGAATCCGAACTGATGATCGGGAATAATATGCCCTGAGTTTAAATATGTACTAAGGCTACTAATAAGTAGTTTTTCAAACAATTTCGAGAGGATTGATAGTAAACTTATAGGTCTATAAGATGTAACTTGGCTAACATCTTTACATGGTTTAGGAATCATAACAATTTCCGATTCTTTCCTAGACGATGGGAAATATCCCAAGCGAAGAATGGCGTTGTAAATGTACATCAATAATTTAAGAGCTGATATAGGCAAGTTAGTAATCATAGACGATGAAATTCTGTCTATACCTGGGGATTTTTTTGGATCAAGTTTTTGAATACTTGACATTATTAATGGGAAACGGAATTTTAAGGGCGAAGGAACAACATCATCTATAGTATAAGGGCTTGTATTAGAGCTCGTATCATTTGAAGTGAACACCTTTTCTAAGTGATTAGCAAAAGCGTTAACTTTTTCGCATCCATTTTTAGCCCAAGTGCCATTTTCGAGTCGTATTGGGGATTCATATGATATAGGGCACTGCATATGTTTGACAGCTTTCCACAGACTATAATTTGTTTCCTTAAAAGGGTTAAGGTTACTTAGGTAATTGGCAAGATGGTTTTGTTCGTTTTTCTTTAAGGCGGCTTGGAGGTCTCTTTGGCTTCGATTAAGTCGGCTTTTTATAGCTGGAGATCGACTTTCTTGCCACTGTCTTCTTAATTTTCTCTTTTCATTCACAAGGAACTGAATATTTCCTGGAGTGTATTGAGCTACCCTACTTCTGGGTGTAAAGATAGGAGTTGCGACTGAGGCTGCAGTAGTTAGAACGTCAGTAAATATGTTCACTGCAGATTGAATATCTGATGAATTTCTAAGTGGGATATTGTATGGAAGATGAGAACTCACATACATTTTATATTTTAACCAGTTTGTGTTTTTAGTTGGATAGAAATGACGCCTTTCCTGAACTCCAGTGGGAATGTCGTTCAACCATATGATTGATGGTGAATGATCAGAAGATAAATCCAGTGATGAGCTCACGGATATTTGCTCTCTTTTTATATTTTTTGTGACGGCAAAGTCTATAAGATCAGGAATCTTATTTAAGATAATGAGATTAAATTTTTTTTTATATTTAACATTGTTTTATGCTTGTAATCTTCCCCTATCAATGTGTCCAATAATTGGAAAGTTTTTTATTAAATAAATAAATAATAATAACAATAGATACAGACTCAAAATTTTCAATTTGGTAAATATTATTATATATTTTTATATAAAAAAATTCTACTGAAAATTTTTTTTAAATATTTTATTTTATATTTTTTTAAAGTGAACCTTCACGATCTTTATTCCTTATGGCCGTCAGGTGTCTTCATTATTCAAATATTATCTATATAATTTTATCACTAATTACATTTATATAAAGTTTTATTGGTTATTATTTTTTTTTGTCCATAACTAACAATTATGCAATAAATCTTTTTATATATTACACAACAAAAAAATCAAAAAATACAAATAAATTCAATTAAAATTTAGGGAAAAAATATCCATAAAACACGTGTTTGAATTTGTTCAACAACTTTAATACAACTGTCAATCTATAATATCACAACCAAACACTTGCAATCATAAATCTCTAAAGTAATAATAAAAAATATTGTAATAGTGAAGACAAAATGCATCATTAGCATTGCAACAGGTCAAGGGGTTTAATAAAGTACGAGTACATTCAACACAAACAACAATATTTTGTTTAATATTAAATTTAAAGTATGTGGCTTAAGTCTTTTGTTTTTATTTCTACAAATAATTTGTTTAACGTATGTGTCTTAAGTCTTTTGTTAGTGACATTAGTCAAACTTTGTATTTTGTTAAAAAAAATATATATATATATCAATATTGGTTTAATCATTAAACCACCCAAAAGTTGTTGTCCTTTGATATACAAACCAGATAATCTAAACGGTCATGATCATACCAACAATACCCACATACGATCAATAATCATATGGACATTTTGTAAAATAAAATAAAATGAAAATAATTCTGAATAACTTTTCACAATCATCTACGAAACGATCGATCTTCTTAGAAATCAAAAAAAAAGTATAGAAAAAGTTGCTTTTAGTCAGATGCGTTAGAAGCGTTAGTTCAACATCACTGAAAAACAACACAAATGTCTGATCATACAAAACGATTCACCTGTCGTTTAAGATTGCTTCGTTTTTTGTTTTGTTTTTGCTTTGCAGCATAATCTCAACATCACATTCTAAAGAAATGTTGAAGACATAAAATGAATTTTAGATTTTGTACACATATTCGTACAACCAACTGAACTAATGCAAAATATGGTCATAGAGGTCACCACACCACACGTGACCTCCACACGACGTTTGGTATGTATGTTCGCACACATAAAGTTTGAGTTATGTATGCGCATGCATGCCTTGGGAACCATACAGAGCGTTGTCGACAAAGTTTTCTCTAGTAATGCTTCTTTTTTTTTCTTCTTCATCTTCTTTCCTTCCTTGTTGTTGTAGCTGCTATTGTGGTGGTTCTTTACCATAGTTTTTGTTTTTTTTTGTTTGTTTGCTGATATGTTGTGTAAGATGTGATCGATCGATTGATCATATTTTTTATTTTTATTTTTTTTTCACATTCCCAATGTTATTTGCTATTGGCAGAATTCAACAATATTTAATATTTTGGGGCTGGTCAGTAAAAAATTTGTTAAAAAAAATACATATAAAGAAAATTGGATATTAAAATAGCTTGCGGTTTTTAAAATTTATAGAAATTAGTTTTTTTTTATTCCACAGGCATAAAGAGGAAATAAAAAATTTACCAAGAAATTAAAATAATTCTATTAAAAATAAGAAAAAATTTCCAAAATTTTTTTAATAGAAAATATATTTCAGAAATCATAACAAATTTTCTTAAAAAAAAATAATAACAATTAATTAAAAAAAATAAATAAATTTCTCTGAAAATTAAAACTCTGTAAGAAAATATAACTGCAACTTGGAATAAAATTTTCTATAAAAAAAATACACATTTGAGTTAGAAGCATAATTTCTATTAAGAAAAATAACTGCGAATTTGAAGCTTACTTTCTATAAGCAACTATAACTCCGAATATAGTAAAATATTACTCCGAATATAAGAAAATATTTCTCCGAATTTGAAGCATATCTTCTACACTCAAAAAAAAATTAACTAGAATTAAGAAAAATTAACTAATTTAGAGGAAAAATTGAAATGAAAACGGCGCCAAAGACACTTTTTACCAATATTTAATAAAATTTTCCTTGAAATTAAGAAACAACTTTTACTTAAAATTTGGTCAAAATTTCTAAATTATAGAAAAATATTACTACTGAGAAGTAAATTTTTATTAGAAAATAGTAAAATTTCCTCATAATTAGTTCATACATCATCTGAAATTGTACTGTTAGTTAGGAAATGTTTCTTTGATTTTAAGAAAAATTTTGTTTTGTTTAAGTTCATTAGATAATTTTTTTTTACTAAAAACTAGGACTTAACTCCCTAAAAATAAGAAAATATTTTCTAACAACAAGTTAAATAGCACTTCTTTTAAGTGAAAATTATCATGACCCTGCTTTTATGGTAAAGATAATATATTTTACGCTATATATTTTAAAGTACTTTACACTCATAGAGTAGGTATTTTACCACTTGCAGAGCACTTGCGCTTTGTGAGGACACTGCTCTTAACAAGATTTTTGCTATACAATTTTGTCTTAAAACTAAATTGAATTATACTAAATTTATGTATTTAAAATATAAATTAAATTTCATTAGCAAAAAGGTAAACAAATTAAAAAAAATGTACTGCGGGATATCCTGAAACGTAATAAATTGTGACAGTCAGATCGTTTTCGTAGTTAATTAACGGTTCTGCTTGAGAGAACTACGAAAAGGGCGCCCTAAGTGACACCTGGCATCTATGGCTAAGGAACACTGGGGGTCCTTTGTCTTCTTAAATTAACTAATTTAAGGAAATTGTTGCAAAAATACAAAATATCACAGTTACATTTCTTGTTATTATTGGAAAATGGAAAAATGTCATAAGTTTATTTTATGGGATTTTTAACTTAGGCTTTATTTGACATATACAAAATTAAACTTTTTTATTATTAAGTGAAAAAAAAATCGTTCGATAAATATAAAGTTTAATAAGCGCTATGTCAATTATAAGAAAGCCATTATGCCGTAATGTATAAAATGTGCCTGCGATATTTTGTATTGTAGTCAACAAACAAATTTATTACATAAAAGAGCAAATTCGAAATTTTTTACCCTTTGCTAATAAAATTTTAAAATATATTTTAAGCTACTTAAAGTTCAGTATTTAAGACTCTTAAGATTAGAGATGGGCATGTGAGAGATTTTTGACTTACGGACAATCACGAACTGAAAATTTCAATAATGCACAATAGTTTTTTTTAAATGGTTCCTTTAATTTCTTTAATTTAATAATATTTTTTCTTGAAAATTCGGAAAACTAACTGGTTTGTTTTTTTTTTTTGGAATAAAATATTATAAATAATTTTAACGTTTTCCAACAAAAAAGACATCCTATACCAAATTTTATTATTTTTTAAAAATTAGAAAACTTTTACTAAAAAAAAAGAATATTTTATTAAAATTTTTTAAATTTTTTTGAACTAAGTTGCATGAAAATTAGTTGATCAGATTCTAAAATCTAGGAAAAAATTTATTACTCTTTGTTTTTAATTATCTGAACTAATTTTTAGAAAACAATTCTTCAAAATTAGAAAGTGGTATACTTAAAAACTGAATTTGGAAAAGGCTTTCTAAAATTAAGTTAATTTTACTACTCGCCAACAAAAAATCAACACACATTAAGTTCAAGTACTTTCTTGAGTTAAGTTAGACACATTTTTTGAACTAAATGGGAGTAAATTATGTCCTAACTTTTTTTTTTGAACTAAATTTAATTTTATTACATTTGAGTATGAAATTTTCTTAAAACTAAGATGTTTTTCTTAAAATTAATAAATTTTTATTTAATTAAATTGTTTTTTTTTTCCTAAAATCAAGAAATATTACTTTGGAAAAATATGAACTATTTCTGTGTATATAAACTATTTCGTTTTTCCTCAAACTTAGGAATTTTTATTCTTTTTAAGAAAATTTTTCTAAGTTTTAATAAAATTTTACTTAAATTGAAGACAATTTATAACATATTTTGAAGGAAATTTTTGATTACATTTTAGTTGGGAAAAATAGCTTCGAAGAATTTTTTCCATAAGAAAATTAAACTTCAAATTGAAAGAATATTTTCTATAAAAAATATAATAAAATAAAATATAATTTCCAACTCAAAGCATAATTTCTCTCCACCTCTCACCTTTCCCCTCTATAAGAAAATATATATAACTCTGAATTCGAATTATATTTTCTGTAAAAATAACTCCGAATTTAAAGAATTTTTCCATAAGAAAATATAACTCTGAATTTGAAGAATTTTTTCCATAAAAAGTATTACTCTGAATTCTATAAGCAACTATAACTCCGAATATAGAAAAATATAACTCCGAATTCGAAACATAATATCAATAACAAAAATATTACTTCGAATTCAAAGCAGATTTTTTTTTTATAAGATATTATAACTCCGAATTTAAGAAAATATAACTCTCTCCCAGTGGAAGAGCCCTACCCTCCATTTTACCTTTAGGGTATTACTCCGAATTCGAAGCATATTTTTTATAAGGAATATAACTTTCTATAAGAAAATATAACTTCGAATTTGAATCATATTTTTTATGAGGAAAAAATTACTCCGAATTTAAAGAATTTTTCCATAAGAAAATATATTAAACCCTGAATTCGAAGAATTTTTTTTCCATATAAAGTATAACTCCGAATTCAAAGCATATTTTCTAAACGCAACTATAACTCCGAATATAGGAAAATATAACTCCAAATTCGAAACATATCAATAAGAAAATATTACTACGAATTCAAAACAGATTTTTTATAAGTAATTATAACTCCAAACACAAGAAAATATAACTCTGAATTCGAAGAAATTATCTGTAAGAAAAATAACTCCGAATTCGCAGCATATTTTTTATAAGCAACTATAACTCTGAATAAAAGCAAATATAACTCCGAATTCGCAGCATATTTTTTATAAGCAACTATAACTCCGAATAAAAGCAAATATAACTCCGAAATTAAAACTCTGAATTAGAAGTTTATTTTCAGTAAGAAAATATAAATTTGATACATATTTTCTATAAGAATTTTAAGCAAATTGTCTATACACTCATAAAAATACGAAATTTTCGTCAAAACAACAAAAATTTTCGTAAAATAAATCAATTTTAATTCAAGTTAACAAATACCAAAGACATTTTCATACAACATATAAAAATTCTCTTTAAATTAATTTTTTTTCATCTTTGCTATGAAGTTCTTAAAGATTTTCTTTTTTTTTTTTTATTTAAAGTGTTAAAATAATTTATTGGCTTTTGTTATTGATTTTCTTAATGCCCATCAGGTGCATTTTTAACAACATTCCTTTGAGATTACACTTTGTTGTTGTATAAACCGCCAAAATTTTATCGCAATGTTTTTTTTTTTTTTTGTTTTGTTTTGTGTTGCTGTTATGGCTGCTACAACTATAGTGATCAATATGTAACTTCTTTATTTGCCAGGCGGCAACAATCATAAGGCGGTAAAAATTAAAAAGTCAATAAAAGAAATAAAAAGAAAAAAGTTTACGCATTTTATTAAAACTACCAAAAAAGGACAACGAACTACGAATAGCAACTAAAATATCGACAATAAGAAACTTAGCACTATTTATGGTTGCATACAGCTACACAATACATATAGTGGCAGGTTGCCACAGCAAGTATAAACAACATTGCACGCGTATGACTTGAGCCATAAGAAAAATAAGTGTTAATTAGTGTTTTGCCATGTTCATAAACTACGTTACACATACATTTACAAGTACACTTGTACGTATGTGCATATATCCCACACTATGTTGCAAGGAGTATATGGAGTATCATACCTTATGACCAAAGCAGCTGTAACACAAAAAATATTTATGCAATTTATTTTTTTTTAACTTTTTTTTTTGGCGTTTAAATAAAAAACTTAAGCAACAAACTTGATGGAAGTTTTTAGATTTTTTTCTGCCGTTTTTTTTTTCAGATTTTATTTTTCATTTCAATTCGCTTGTTTTCAATTTTAATGCAAAAGTTCAAAGTTGAGTTTGATTGTTTACTTGAGTGTTAATGAATTTGTTTAGTTTTAAGTATATTGTAGTTTGTGGTGTTTAAGCAGTTTATTTAATGATATTTTATAGTTTTTTTTTTTTTTGGTGAATTTCATAAATCAACACAATGCATCATAAAATAATAATCAATCATTCCTTTTAAGCAATTATTTTTGTGAATTTTAATATTTAATTGAGTTTGAATTTGTGTGTTGTTGTCAAGCCACCAATAATAACAAAATATTTGTTAATAATAAATTTTATATAATTTTTAATAAAAGGAAACATGGCATTGATGAAAAAATAAAGCGTGGGAAATTTTATAATATAAAAAAAAAAAATAACTTCCTATGTCTCATTTTTTAAAAATAATTTTTTTCAAATAAACTCTCTTAAATTATGTTTAACATTAACACCACAATCAGTTCTATTATGCTCAACTTTAGTGGACAAAAAAAAATCTTTAAACTCTCCTACAATTTCTTATTACCCTATAAACTATAGTTGAATGTTCTTACTGGCTGTTTTTATGTTTAAAACAACAAAACCAACTTTAAAGTTGATTTTAGAACAAAAAAAAAAAAAAAAAAAGTATTAAAAAAGGAGGCTGGTGATTTATTGAAAATTAAATTCTTTTGCGGTATATCTTTAACTATTTTTCTAAAATGTTGTAAGTTTCGGAAAAAGATTGTTTGAAAACTTTTAAATTATTTTACTAGTGTATCGCTTTATTGGTTCTTAAAAGGTTTCACAGCAATTTTAGCCAATTTACCCAACAACTAGTGGGTTAATTAGAAGAACATTATATTGTTATGTTAAGACAAGAGTGTAGGAGATAAAAAATAAATTCTATTTTATAGTCTATACGGCAAACTTTAGCCTTAACAAAACATAAAATTAAACAAATTATTGCCTAAAACAACAGGATATTTTTTAAAGAAACCCTTCATATATACCTAGTACTTTCATAATTACTGACACACTGTTAGTCGCCCCCACTGTAAGAAATCCACTGAACATACTCTCGTTACGTTGACAGTTTTTTGACAACTAGCATTTAAACTTCATTTTTGTGTAAAAAGTTTTTGTCGTGCGTTACTTAAAATAATGGAATGGGGAGATATTGAAAACCATATTGTCGTAATTGGCCTAAAAAAATGTGGAATGGAAACTGGAGACATTTATCGAACATAGCAGCCGCTCGGAGTTAGTCGTAGTTTTGTTTATCGTGCTGTGAAACTGTTTGGGGGTACTGGTGGAGTAGCAGACCGTCCGAGATCTGGCCGTCCGCGCTCTGTGCGAACTCCCAGAGCCGTTAAAGCTGTACAGAATCGAATTTATCGAAATTCACTCCGAAAGCAGCAAATAATGTCGCGGGAGATGAATATATCGAAAGTATCCATTTCTCGCATCATTAAATATGACTTGGGACTTCGGGCTTACAAAAGACAGACGGGGCATCTACTTGCGGCGGCCTTAAAGCAGAAACGGAAGCAAAAATCAAAAGCATTGATTCGCCAGTACGCAAAAAACCGCCACAGAAAAATTATGTTTACTGACGAGAAAATTTTTACTGTGGAGATGTCGTTCAATAAACAAAATGATAGAGTCTATGCTAAGTCATCTCTGCAAGCAAATGAATTGGTTCCTAGAGTTCAGAGAGGTCACCATTCTGCTTCTGTGATGGTATGGTAAGGAGTCGCCTATGATGGTGTCACCAAGCTTCATTTCTGCGAAAAAGGTGTTAAAACTTCGGCAAAGGTGTACCAATCTGACGTTTTAGAAAAGGTTGTGAAGCCATTAAATAGCACATTGTTCAAAAACGAGCCGTGGACCTTTCAACAGGACTCTGCCCCAGCCAATAAGGCAAAAACCACTCAAGACTGGTTAAAAAACAATTTACCAAACTTTATTTCTACGGATGATTGGCCATCGGGTAGTCCAGCCCTGAATCCTTTAGACTATAAATTGTGGTCCGTTTTAGAAGGCATGGTCTGCACTACTCACCACAAAAATTTGGAATCGCTTAAGCGTGCACTTATCCGCGCAGTGGACAATTTCCCTATGGAGGTCGTGCGTGCTGCAATAGACGATTGGCCGGTCAGACTTTGGTCGTGTTGGAATGCAAATGGCGGCCATTTTGAATAATTTTTTTTTGTTATATTCTTCAATATTTAAAAAAACCAAAATAAAAAGAAAAAATTAAAAAACCTCTTGTTGTTTGTTTTTTATCAAGAAAAAACCGTGTGCCAGAATAATTGAAAGTACTAGGTAGTTTTTAAATATAAATTTAAAAAATATTTCAATAATAATATTTATTTTCTTTAATAGAAAATTTTTTTTGAATTCGAAGTTAGTAAGTTTGAATTTGGCGTAATATTTAATTCAAATTCAGAATTATAATTTCTATAGAAAATTTGCTTCGAATTCGGAGTTATATTTTAAATTCGAAGTTACACTTTTTCTTAAAAATTCTCTTCGAATTCGGAGTTATATTTTCTTTAAAAAATCAGCTTCGATATCGAAGTTATATTTTAAATTCGGAGTTACATTTTTTCTTAAAAATGTGCTTCGAATTCGAAGTTACATTTTGTTTAAAAAATTTTCTTTTAATTCGGAGTTATATTTTAAATTCGGAGTTACATTTTTTCTTAAAAATTCACTTCGAATTCGTAGTTATATTTTGTTAAAAAAGTTTTCTTCGGATTCGGAGTACTATCTTTTTATAGAAAACTTCGAATTCGGAGTTAAATTTTCTTTAGAAAATTCTTTCTTATTCGGAGTAATATTTTATTATTGAAATCCTCGAATTCGGAGTTATATTTTCATTTGAAATTTTCTTCGAATTCGAAGTTATATTTTGAATTCGATGTAATATTTTCTATAGAAAATTATGTTTGAATTTGGCGTAATATATATTTTGAATACGAAGTTATAATTTCTATAGAAAATTTGCTTCAACTTCGGAGTAGTATTTTCTTTAAAAAATTAGCTTCGATATCGAAGTTATATTTTTAATTCGGAGTTACATTTTTTCTTAAAAATTCGCTTCGAATTCGAAGTTACATTTTGTTTAAAAAATTTTCTTTCAATTCGGAGTTACATTTTTTCTTAAAAATTCACTTCGGAATCGTAGATATATTTTGTTTAAAAAAATTTCCTCGGATTCGGAGTACTATCTTTTTATAAAAAACTTTGAATTCAGAGTAAAATTTTCTTTAGAAAATTTTCTTTGAATTTGGAGTTATATTCTTTCTTATTCGTAGTAATATTTTATTATTGAAATCTTTGAATTCGGAGTTATATTTTCTTTTGAAATTTTCTTCGAATTCGAAGTTATATTTTGAATTCGAAGTAATATTTTCTATAGAAAATTATGTTTGCATTTGGCGTAATATATATTTTGAATAGGGAGTTATAATTTCTATAGAAAATTTGCTTCAACTTCGGAGTAGTATTTTCTTTAAAAAATTAGCTTCGATATCGAAGTTATATTTTTAATTCGGAGTTACATTTTTTCTTAAAAATTCGCTTCGAATTCAAAGTTATATTTTCTATAAAAAATTAGCTTCCAATTCGGAGTTATATTTTAAATTCGGAGTTACATTTTTTATAAAAAATTCGCTTCGAATTCGGAGTTATATTTTGTTAAAAAAATTTTCTTCGGATTACTATCTTTTTATATGAAACTTTGAATTCGAAGTTATATTTTCTATATAAAATTAAGTTTGAATTTGGAGTAATATTTATTTCGAATACGGAGTTAAAATTTCTATAGAAAATTTGCTTCGAATTCGGAGTTATATTTTCTTAAAATATTAAAATTAGAAGTTACATATTTTCCTAAAAATTTGCTTCGAATTTGAAGTTATAATTTGTTAAAAAAATTTACTTCGAATTCGGAGTACTATCTTTTTATAGAAAACATTTAATTCGGAGGTAAAGTTTCTTTAGAAAATGCGCTTCGAATTCGGAGTTATATTCTTTCTTATTCGGAATAATATTTTATCATAGAAAGCTTTGAATTCGGAGTTATCTTTTCTTTAGAAAACTTTCTGCGAATTCAGAGTTATAGGCAATTTACCACACTTAAAAAAGTTTGTAAGTTAAAATAACTGAAAATATCATTTAAAAGAAATGATATTTCATTTAAAACCCGGTCTACTTAATTTTCATTTAAATTAAATGCCATTTGTTATTTATTTTTAAATGTTGATTAATCAACTGACACATCCGTAAGAAACAAATAATATAATCAGTTAAAATAAATGTCAAAATTTTACCTACCAATCCTTAAAAAATAAATGTTTTTGTTTTCATTTATTTCAAATTAGTTCCGTTTTTGTATTTTTTAATATACTCGTACAATAAAAAATGTATGTATGCATATGAAGCTATAAACACTTTTTGTGTGAATGTGTTTATGAAGTTCTTGTAATTTGTATTGAAAAGTTTTGTATATATACAACCAATTTAAATAAAAAAACAAATTGAAATTTTTTGAATATTTTTTTTTTGAAACAGACAGCAAACAAATTTTAAATTTGTAATAACTGTTACGGCCACAAATAAACCACAAGTTTCCGTTTTGTGGGTAAATTTTTATTAAATTTCAACAAATGAAAAAAATAAATGAAACTGAAAAAAATCGGTAAATGATAGTAAATTATTTCGAATAAATGTATAAAAAAGTTAATATAGATGTTTCTTTGAAAAATAAATGTATCTTCCTTTATTTTTAATTGGAACGGAAAACTTTTTTATTAAACTACAAACAGTTAACTACATAATATTCTGAGTGCACGAATTCGGAGTTAAACTTCCTATAGAAAATTGGTTTCGAATTCGAAGTAATAGTTTCAATAGAAAATTTCGGAGTAATATTATCCATAGAAAATTTGCCTCAAATTCCAAAGTATGATCTCCATAGAAAATTTGTTACCAATTCGGAGTAATATTTTCCATAGAAAATTTGCTTCGAATTCGGAGTTATGAACTCCATAGAACTCGGAGTTATGAACTCCATTGAATTCCGGGTTTATATTTCTATAGAAAATTAAAATTCGAATTAATATTTAGTATAGGAAATGTAGCCGTTTTATGTTCTTAAAACAAAAGACTTAAGATACAAACTTGATGAATGATTAAACCACATAAAGTTTAAAAACAATTTTAAAATCTCACTGTTTCATTTCATAATCCATACAAATTTCACACAACAATTTTTTTTATTCCCTGCTTTTCATTTCTACACACATGATGCAATTTTGTGTTTGTTTACCATATTATCTGTTGGCTATGTAAACAAAACAACACCTCCAAGACAGCCTTCTTGCTACATAAATGGCGAAAAAAAATGCATATAGAAAAAAAAATTAAATTATGGAAACAATTTAAAACATTGATTAATAAAACCTCACACGACTACAGAGAAAGAGATCAAGAAGAAATGATAAGAAATTTACAGCAACTCACAAGCAGAAAAACTACAAATGGACGGACAGATAATGTGGAAGAAAAAAAGGAAAAATTTAGACAGACAACAACAAGAGCTAATCTTTCAATTAGAGACAATTTGTCAAATCGCTTACAGCATTTTTAAACAGACAACAAAATGCAATATAAGTCTACTTTTTTACTTCTACTTCTTCTCTATTTTAGACGTAAAGCAGATGCAGCAGAAGAACAGGGTGCAGCTTTACAAAAAAAAAAAAAACGCACTTGCTTTAAATTGGAAAACTGAAGGAAATTTTAAACCTCGTTTTCTGCTCGTTTTTTTATTTTCATTCCTTCCTTTTTGCTTTCAGTTACTTTAAACCATTTTTTGTAACATCTTATAACCTAAGCGCGTTCAATCAAAGTCCATTTATAGGCGTCGTATTACAAGCACCAACTAATCGAAATCATTTATCAACTCTATGGTGGCGGTGTTGATGGCATACATACCTTCCTTTCATATAAACAGATAGACGGACGAACGGACGGACGAACAGCAAAATAGATAGTTATACATTGAATATTTCTGCTTTTTCCCCCCCTTTCAACATTTTCATATAACAATATTGAGTAATGTAATATAATGGTTTATATAAGTATGTATATATATAAAGCAACAATATGTCTCACACATTTATTTTATACAAACTTATATTAAAACTATAAAATAAACTAAAAAAAGTTGTATTATAAAACTATGGGTTAGGAATTTTAAATTTGGAAATTGTTAAGGTGGACATTTTCGATAGAAAATGTTATGCCATAATTGAAGCAAATTTTCCATTGCAAATATTATTTCGAAATTGATGGCAATTTTCTATAGAAAATATTACTGAGAATTTAAAGTATTTTTTTTTTAACATAACTCTGAACTCTATGGAAATTTTTGAAAGAAAATATTACTTCGAATTCGATGAAAAAATTCTATAGAAAATATAACTCCGAATTCAAAGAATAGAACTTCGAATTCAAAGAAAATTCTCCGTACAAAAAATTACTCGGAATTCGAAGTATATATTTTCTATAGAAAATATAACTCCGAATTCAAAGTTAATTTTCTATAGAAAATATAACTCCGAATTCAAAGTTAATTTTCTATAGAAAATATAACTCCGAATTCAAAGTTAAGTTTCTATAGAAAATATAACTCCGAATTCAAAGTAAATTTTGTATAAAAAATATAACTCTGAATTCAAAGTAAATTTTCTATAAAAAATATAACTCCGAATTTAAAGTAAATTTTCTTTAAAAAATATTACTCCGAATTTTTTTCAAAATAAATTTTCTATAGAATATAAAAAACATAACTCTCAACTTGTAGAAAATTTTCTATTTTCTTTAGAATTCGGAGGAATATAATTCTGAATTTAAAGTAAATTATCTATAGAAAATAGAACTCCGAATTCAAAGAAAGTTTTCTATAGAAAATATATAACTCCGAATTTGATGAACATTTTCTTCAGAAAATATAAATTCTAATTGAGCGCCCCGGTAGGCTAGTTGGTAGCGTGCTAGCTTATCAGTGCGGGGGTCGTAGGTTCGATTCCCACCAGAGGCTCTGTTCTGTTTTCGCCACAACGAGCCGATGGCCTTTGTTGCTAGTGCTCGGTAAGGGTATTAGGATATAATTTGTAATAATATGATTAATATAAATAAATAAATAAATAAATAAATAAATAAATAAATAAATAAATAAATAAATAAATAAATAAATAAATAAATAAATAAATTAAATAAATAAATAAATAAATAAATAAACAAGTAAAAAAGGGCTAAATTCGGCTGTGCCGAATCTTTGAATACTCTCCACCATTGGGGCTGAAGATGATATACGTATATACTAAATTTTGCATGAACTGTAATATGTATATGTTTTGTCAATTTATGTAACGAACTGTTGTTATTTAGTTTTAGTAATGTTATTTACAGAGGTCTGCTCTGTTAGCGACTTTAACATTGTAGCTTTTTACGTTAACTTAGTTATTAAGAGTAACACACATATAGCTCTAAAATGATATTATTTTCATAGTATGTAAGACAGTAAATGTAATCGAACAAGAAGAAGACTTAATAACATTTTAACTTACTTAACAGAAAATTAAAATTGATACAGAAAAATTGTACAAATTTGTATGGAAAATTTAGAGGTACCTTCACATTTTCACTCATAACTTTTGAACCGCTTAACCGATTTTGCTCATTTTAAATACAAAACTGCTCGGGAGGATGTTCAATAATCTGGGTAAAAATAGGCACCCCCGCTTGCGTCTTCGCGTCGTGATCGCCATTTCAACAGACAGACGGACAGACAGACGGACATCGCTAAATCGACTTAAAATTGCATAAGGATCACGAATATATATACTTTATGGGGTCTTAAACCTATATTTCGACATATTACAAACGGAATGACAAACTGATATATACCCTCACCAGGAGGAGTATAATAAATAAATAAATAAATAAATAAATAAATAAATAAACAAATAAATAAATAAATAAATAAATAAATAAATAAATAAATAAATAAATAAATAAATAAATAAATAAATAAATAAATAAATAAATAAATAAATAAATAAATAAATAAATAAATAAATAAATAAATAAATAAATAAATAAATAAATAAATAAATAAATAAATAAACAAATAAATAAATAAATAAATAAATAAATAAATAAATAAATAAATAAATAAATAAATAAATAAATAAATAAGAAAATAAATAAATAAATAAATTCTAATTAAATGTCTGTGAATTGTGCAAATATAACTACAAATTCCAAGTTAGTGTTTTTATTATTGTCCCAATGTGCGATTTGGTTGCTGTGCTGGTTTGTTATTCCTCGTCGTGGTGGTGGTGTTATAAAGCAATCAGCACCTATTGTATATCTTTTTGGGTGACGACGACATTTACATACGTACACACACCGCACAATTTCCATAAGGTTACTTTTTCCACCATGTGGATCTAGTTTTTCATAGTATGAGCCAAATATTGTTTTGTATTGAAATGATTAATTGGAAAATTATCATGCAGGCTTTAGTGTCGTTAGTGTCGGGTATTATACTACTCTATATAATGTAGGAAAAAAGGCAGAATGTAATCAAAGCCGCATGAAAATGAAAAGTGTATTGTTGTGTATTTTGTTATGGATGATTGTGTATAAACCAAGTGTTAAATGAGGGAGAGGCTTAACGATTTGATAAAGATATTTTATAGTAGAAAAAAATAAATATATATCCAATAGGTTTTTTATTTCATTATAAGAAGACATGCATATTAATATGATGAAATGATATTTTAATAAGAATTAAAAAAAAAAAATTGAGCAGGAGATTGTAGGGGAAAAAAACTATCGCCTGCGTTACAATAATGGTTTTAATGTGCTTTAAAATGATAACAAATCAACAGCTATTAGTCATTGTTTAACTAGTTATAATATTAAATTATGGTAATATTTATTTTTTTTTTTGAATAGTTTTTTAATTATTTTGTATAATTTTTAACTTTTATTGTTTTGATTTTCTGTAAAACTCCAGGAGATAAATGTTATCTTTTTTATTAAAAAAAAAACAAATGCTGATTGTTTTACATACAAATTTGTTGTGTATAATCATTGTTTGCACAGTTTTCTTGTAGACTCACATGTAGAGTTTTTATTAGACCATTTACATTTCATCACAGTTGGAATTTAGTAGCTTATGGTTAAGAAAAAGAGCACAACTTTTTTTTGACTAACATAGATATATAAATTTTAATAATTTTAACTCCTGCTCAGGGAATAGAAAATTCTGAAAAAATATCTTAGAATATATGGAAAAAAACAATAGACTTAAGACACAAACTTTTGTAATTAAATTAAATGCACAGAATCAGCTAATTTTAATTACAATTTCAAATTTTAGAAATCCAATTAAATTAAAAACTTTCTGATGATAGAAATTATTGCCTCTTGGAATTTGTGATTATTATTAATCTATTTACTTATTTAATTCTAGGAATTTAAATATAAAAATATTGTTTCTTATTCTAAGTTCAAGTTTATGATTTTTTTTTTTGTAATATTGACTTATTGACTTTTAGTTAATTCTAAACAATTTTTTTTTTTAAATAAAAATCGTTTTTATATTAAACCAGTTGGATTATATTTTGTGTATTTGACACTTTTTTTTGTGTTTCAGGTTTGTGTCTTAAGTCTTTTGTTTTTAGCATGCTGTGTTTTAAATACTCATTTGAATATTTCCTTAAATTGACATTATTAATCAAATGTTATTAATTTTGCATTTAAACAACACATGCCAACAAAAAATTATTTTTTTTTATTGAGAAAAATAAAAAGAAAAAAATCCATACAACTCAACTACTTACAAATAAAACAGATGACTTCATTATGGTCGAAAACAAAAAATCTGAAAACCAGAAATTAATTCTCAAAAGAAGACTCTGATACACATATATTTTCATACAGAATTAAAATCTCTCAAGTATAAAATATGTTGTCATGTGCAACAGTTCCAATTTAGGCGACAAATATAAATTCAAATGGAAATTAAGGCAGGAAAGATAACAGCCACAAGCAAGCCAGTAACACCACTATATTTTAAGTTGAAAAATATCTTAGCTTTTGGAGACTTGTGAATGTTTTAAATTTAAATTAATGATAAGTAATTTGTAAAAGACAAAATACGATCTGTATACATACTATCATACATACTACTAAATATAAAACATTTTGTAGTCACAGTCATAAGAGGAGTTTTTTTTTGTTGTAGTAGTTGTTGGTTTTTGCTTAACTAAAAGGAGAGAAAGATTTAATTAAGTTGTCAGGCAAAACATACCAAAACAATAACAACAAATTAACAATATTATCATGAATTAAGTTTTTTCTTTTTTTTTTAAAGAAGAGAGAGAGAGAGAAAAGACAGATGAAATAATTTAAATTTTCCTTTTAATTTTAGTTTTTTATTTCCTAAGAATTTGTTGGCAAGATTTTATTTAGTGTCGGTATTTTCTTAATTTTTGCTCGCTTTTTTAGCTCTTTTTCTTTTACAGTTTTATCTAAATTTGTTTTTTTGACCCTAGTTTGATAAATTTGCTTTAATTTTCTCTAGCTGATTTAAATTCTTGATAACAATTTGTATTTGCTTAACTTGTATTTAACTGTTTCTGATTGTTGGGTGTTTTAATTTTTTTTTTTTCGTTTTTGTTGGTGATGTTTGTTTTTGTTGGTTAACTGCTTGTTTTAAGTCTTTTTAATTGTCTTGTTTATTTATTGTTACGCATTAATTGTTAATGTTTAACATAATTTTTTTTTTTTTTTTTGGCAAAAATTTTATGTTAAATTTTATTTGCTGGAGTTCTTGTATCTTAGGCAGATGACATTGATTTACTTCCGTTAAATGTAGTAATATTTTTTATTTAACACCAAACGGTTGTTTTTGTTAAGTTAAATTAAGAATGATTTTAAAAGAGTAGTTAATATAATTTTTGTAGAAAATAATTAACTAGATAAGAAATTGCAACAAAAGATTTAAGAAACGAACTTGTTGGGTTAGAAACTAAATAAATAATGATGATAAAAGAGAAATTGCTAAGTTATAATACCTTAACTTATCTTTTGTCTTGAGTTATAGTTTTAAAACTGATCTTTTAAATATAAAAAACAAATCTACTACAAAAATTTGTATAAAAATCTTAAGAAACGAACTTTTTGATTTTTTTTTTAGAAATTGCCAAAAATAGGCAAGCATGACTGTGGCATATTATATGAAAGCTACGTCAAAGGGATTCTTTAAAAAATTTTAAATTCACAGATTTTTATAGTATATTTTTTCTGATTTGGAACATCGTAATAATTCCAGCTCACTTCAGCTAATACAAAATTTCTTAGGAAAAAAAATTCATAAGCAAGTCTGAAACCAGACAGGTTTTAATACCCCTTTAAGTATATCAAGAGCCCTCTATGAACCAAAATTAATTTTTTCAGGACATGCTAAGTAAAATATGAATCAATCTTCTACAATATTTGTTAAATATGACCACTGTACAATTCAGTTTAAAAAATAATATCATATTTAATGTTATTTAAGGCACTATGGTTGATAGAGGGTATTGCAAGTGAAAAATTCTAATATTTGGCTGATACAGGGTATTACACAGTTAAAATTATGCTTTGATTTTAAATGTTATTAAGTTTTAACTTTTTCTTTAACGTTTTTTTTTTCAACTTATAACAACTAATTAAAAAAATTACTATTTACTACAATATTAAAAAACGGCAGCGGTGATTTTAAGTTATTTAATAATTTTGTTTCAATATTTTTTCGCAATTAATTTTGTAAATTTTAATATAAATTTGACAAAAAAAAATTAAAGTACCCTTTAATAATTTTTACTTTTTTTTTTGTAATCTCAAACTCCATTGAAAGCGTATTTAACGGGACACACTAATAAACAAGTATTTAAAGTACAATTAAATAAACAGTTGTAGAAAAATATAATAATATATGTATTAATAATACATTTTTAATACAAGTCGATAAATTTTTGTGGTTGATAGAGGTTATTGCATTAAGAAAAAATTCTCATGGTTGATAGAAAAATAATATATTAATATTAAAAAAGCACTAAAATTTTTATTTTCTCTCTGAAATTTTTGTCAGAGATGTGCAGTTTCCCATTAAAAAGTAATTTTTAAAAAAAATGGTTTATAGAGGGTATTGAATATAAGGTCATGTTTTGGCTTATTTAGATGAAGCAAAATGTACCTAGCTTTTGAACAGAACAAGATTTAACTTGTTTCTAAATGTGGTTGATAGAAGATATTGCATTAAAAAAAATCTTATGGTTGATAGAGGAATAACTTGTATAAAATTTCATAATAAATATAAAATTTTTCTTAGATGATATTGAACATAAGGTCTCACTAGCTTCCATTTAGACTAAGCAAAAACTAAATACATAAGTTGTGAACTAAAATAGATTTTGATTGTTTTCAATGTGTTGTCGATTGAGGGTATTGCATTTAAGTTTAAAACTTATGGTTGATAGAGAAATAAAAGATATTTTAAATAATGTACTTAAGTTAATTTTTTTCTCTGTGAAATTTTTTGCCACAGTTGTCATTAGTGAACAGCTTTCCATTAAAAAGTGATTTTTAAGATATCAATCACGGTTGCTCATTTTTGTTCAGATATGCTTTTTAGAAAATTGGCACTCAAAATGAACAAAATCGGTCCAGCAATTAAAAAGTTTTAATTCACATGTGATATTAAAAATTCACAAAATTGTTTTAGTTATTATTATATATTTTACATCTTAATTGTTTATATATATATATTTTTTTTTCTAACAAAAAGCCTGTCAAATTTTTAATTTATTCTTTTTTTTTATAGTTTGTAAAGATTCTTATCTAGGGTTTTAATAGCTTTTCTGTTTAAATTTTTTTCGGCAAAATATTTTTGGTTAATTTTCAAAACTATATAAAATTTGTATCTATACAAACAGTAGCTGCTGATACACCATATCTTTACAAAAGGTATTTTTATATAAACAAAAGTTTGGATATACATAAGTTTTTTGTTTGAAAATTTTGACATTTTATCATAGTCATTATGATGATTTTATTGACTGATTAATTTGGCTTTTTATGGCAATTTATTGATATGATATATACTATCAAAAAAAAAAAAAATATTGAAATGGCTACAGGTAGTATACATTTTGTTGTATATGCATATGTTTATGTATGTATATGATTTTATATTTACTATTACTTTTCATTATAACGCTTATGCTATGTTAATTGCCTTTATAGCCAACGGTTAAAAAAGATTTCTATGTCAAAAATGTTTTATTAAAATATTTGAAAACATGCGATGTTGAAGAAAAAAACATCAAAATAACGAAAATTAAACAAGTTTTATTAGTTTAATAAAATTTGTTCATCTTGTTTAAAGATTTTTGTATGCAAATTTTAAAGGAAATCATTATAATGACCTAAAAATCTTTTAGTTGTTTAATTTGTTATAAATCTTTTTTAAAAATAATAATAAAATGACCTTAAGACATCCCAGCAAAAACGGAGTTTCAACTACTTATCGGCCTATTTACTCGCTTAATGAGTGGTCATTACCTTCTCACTTACAAAAAACACAATGTAATGGGTACTCATTACCCTCTCGCTTACGAGCAGCCAAAAAATAATGAGTACCCATTACATTTTGGACATCGCGAACAAATAGTAATTAAGCGAGTAAATGAGCCTGGTAAGTAGTTGATACCATGTTTTTGCTGGGATGTTTACATGCAACACAAAACTATTAGAGATAGAGGGGGAAAAACCACCCCCAAATACAGGTTGGTTGAAAAGTTCCTTCGCTCGAAATAAAAGAATATTGTTTTTGTTACGAAATATATTTTTTTATTCAATATAATCTCCTAGAAGCTCAATACACTTGTTCCAATGATCTTCCAATAATTTTATACCATCCTTATAATGGTTTTCCGGAAGCTCTGCAAAATAACCGTCTACGGCTGATATGGCCTCTTCATTTGACAAAAAATGCTTTCCACGAAGGAATTGTTTGAGATTTTTGAAAAGATAGTAGTCACTGGGGGCCAAATCTGGTGAATACGGTGGATGTTCAAGCAATTCGTACTTTAATTCTTTGAATTTAGCCATCGTCAAAACACTTTTGTGAGCAGGTGCATTGTCTTGATAAAAAATTATGTTTTTCTTTTTTAATCCAGGTCTTTTCTCACGAATTTTTTCATCCAGCTGATCCAAAAGGCTGCAATAATATTCAGAGTTGATTGTTTTACCTTTCTGAAGATAATCAATCAACAAAATTCCTTTTGCATCCCAAAAAACTGATGCCATAACCTTCTTTGCTGATCGTTGTGACTTCACCTGCTTTGGAGCTGAACAACCAGCTTCAGTCCACTGTAAACGTTCTTGTTTCAATTTAGGATCATGGTGGTAGATCCAAGTCTCATCCATAGTTATAAAACGATGCAAGAAGTCGGTTTTATTCGGCTTAAAAAGCTGAGAAATTTGTTTTCGATCCAGTTTTTGTTGAATTGTTAATGTGTGCGGCACTAACTTTTCAAACAGTTTTTTCATACGTAATTCTTCATGTAAAATATGGAGTACTCGTTCGTCTGAGATGCCTATGGCATTAGCAATTTCACGCTTAGTCAAACTTAGATCTTCACTAACCATATTATGTACCTGCTCAATGATTTCTGCTATGGTTGCAGTTTTTGGTCGTCCTTCCTGTGGATCGTCTTTAAGGCTGGTACGACCACGTTTAAATTCACCAGCCCAAAATTCAACGGTGCGTTTTGAAGGTGAGGACTCCTTATACACTTCTAACAATTGTTCATAAATTTCCTTTGCTTTTAAACCCTTCAAAACAAAGAATCTAATGACTGCACGATATTAAATTTTTTCCATATTAAAAACTATCAATGACACGTCAACTTCAAATGGCTTTTAAACAAAGAAAGAATTGACAGAATGACTTGCAACTTTGCATGTGTTCTCAGGACAGTTATACCAGTGCCATCTCTTGGTGAGCGCAGGAATTTTTCAACCAACCCGTAGAGCTATTGTGAATGATTATTACTCAATATAGGGCGGTTTTCTTTTACCATTAAGAAAGTTTTCAAAAACGACGAATTTTTTTTCAAATCAACGAAATTTGTAGTAAAATAAACAATATTTCGTTTATTTTACAGATAGATTTGTTATTTTAAATTATTTTTTCGAAATTTTATGCTTGGATTAGTATCAGTGTACTCACGAAATTAATCTAGTGATGTATAAATACGTAACTCATACCAATTTGTTAATTTTCACCAATATCAGGTGTAGACTTTAAAATTTGAAATTATTTTATTATACAAATCTTATGTATGTATTAATAAATCTACATTAAATTTAATTAAAATATTTTTTACAATTTCCATTTTCTTTTAAATCATTACCACTCATATTTTATTCTTCTTCTTTGTTCTGTAAATTCTTAAACAGAACAAAAATAAAAAAATAAAATCCTTTTACCTTATCCTTAAATTTATTATAGCATATGTTTAAAATCGGTTCATTTATTAGGCTACAAAAACAATTATCATAAAATTTTATTATACGTTTTATTTTTATTATACGATTTCTTATTTCTTATTTAACACTCATAATTTTCAAACCATTCATAATATGTGCTTCTTATAGTGGACACTTTGGTCATTTTTTCTTATTCATATTACGAAAATTTATTTAGCAAATATTAATAAAAAAAAACTCTTGCATAAATTCAACATTATTTTGAATGATAATAAGGTTTCGTAGTATGGTCTTATGCACAAAAATAAATACATTTTATTTTAGTTGTATGTATCGAAGATATAAGGTATTCATCTTTTAAATCATAAGTATAAGTTAAGATTTTTATAAGAGTCATATTTGCATGCATAAGGTAAAAAATATATAAGCAAGAAAAAAAATTCTGCACTACATGCAGTGCAGAATTTTGTTTGTAAGAAGCAAGAAAAAAACAACCTATAACAAATATTTATTGTTAATATCGTAAATTTGTTAAAATATGTAACCTCAATTTGTTCATATTGTTATAAATTGAAATATTAAGATATTGAACATATGGCTTAAAAAGACGAAGAACAAATTTTTATATAATGAAAAAAATTTACAAGGTAGAGTTTGTATATATTTCAAGAGGTTTTGTTTTTGTTAAATTTTGATATTTAGCTTCTAAATCAAGCAAGAAAAATTTTAAAAACTTGGAAAATTTAGTTTTCTATAGAAATAGTTACATTTTTTTTATAAAAAAAAATAAATAAATAAAAAAAACTACGAAATCGAATTTATTTTGCAAAATCTAGTTTTTGCTTAGTCGTAGTATAACGAAACCTTATATTCAATACCTTCTATAAAATTTCTTGTAAATCACTTTTTGATAAAAAACTGTTCAGTCTCTAACGAAAATTTCGGAGAGAAACAAAACAAATTTTAGTAATTTTTTTTTAAAAATTAATTATAAATCTACCAACCATAAGATTTATTTTTGAATGCAATACCCTCTTTCAACCACTTTATAGAACTAGAAAAAAAATAGTTTTGTTCAAAAAGGTAGCTAGTTTTTGCTCAGTCTAATTGTAGTGTATATACCCTCTATGAAAAAATTTCTTAAAATCACTTTTTGATGGCCAACTGTTCAACTGATGACAGCTACATCTGTGACAAGAGTTTTCAGGTACATTTTTAATATATGTTTTTTTCTCTATCAACCATAAGATATATTTTTGAATGCAATACCCTCTATCAACCACATCAAGGTGAACCACTTGCATTAAAAATATATTATTTTCTACAGTTGTTTTAAGTACGTACTTAAAATCCCATAAAATACGTTTTCCAAATTTTTTAAGAAATAACATTAAATCAATGATTTTTGATGGCAAGATTACAGAAACATAACAAAAATTACTGAAGAGTACTTTAAATTTTTTTTTTTTGAGAAATTCATATTAAAACTTACCGAATGAAAAGTTCATTGTGGGAAAATATGGATAACAAAATAATTTCAAATCACTGATGCGATTTTTTAATATTGTAATAAATGGAGATTTTGGGTATTGGCTATCTTATTATTTTAAAATTATTCTTGGTTTAAATTTAGTTTTTTTTTACACCTGGACCAAAAGTAAATTTTGATAAAGAATACCAACGGAATTTAGTATTACACAGGATATACTGAACCAAAATCCTTACATACTTGTCGGCTTCCAATTCAGTCTAGCAAATGGAAACATCTACAACTTTTGAAGCCTTTTATAACACCAAAATATCATAACTTTAATTATAATTTGGTTTAGCTGAAGTTAAAGTAAGAGTAGAATATAAAGCAATGTCCAATTTGAATTATTTTGCTACTATTTTGTTATTTAGTTGGAAAAAGTTAAAAACAAAAAACACTAAAAAGAACGTTGAAACTTAAATAAAATTGGAAATTATATGATATTTTTTGTCTGTGCAATATCCTCTATCAGCCAAAAATATTTTAAATTTTTAATTGCAATACCCTTTATCAACCATAGTGCCGCAAATAACAGAAATATATTATTTTTATATAAAGGATTATAAAAGATATATTGATTCATACTTTAAGATTTTAAACATAAATCAGTTATTGCCCTCTCCTGGAAAAATATCTTTTTGTTCATAGAGGGTATTGTAAATAAGCTCTCGAATTAAAATTGTAGTTTTTAATACAAAATTTTATTTAAGATTTGACATTAAAATAAATCATATTAGACTTTATTAAACTCAAGTTTATAATATTTATTAAAAAAAAAATAGAATGAAATAAGCATGAAAGTTACACTTAACATATGTAAGTGGTAGAACAATTTTTAAATAGAATAATAAAAATTAAAATCAATGCCAAGAAGATTTTCTTTTTGCAAGATCAAATTCTAAGTTTTTTACGGAAATTTGTTCTTCAAATCCTATTAATTTTGAAAAACTAAAAACCTTTTATTTATATTTTTTTCTGTCAATTCACAATCCATTTGTTTTTTGTTTTAATTTTACAAAACCATAAAAAAGAACCAATAGCCATATTTTATGTAACATTTATTGTAACATAAAAATAACTGCAAATCCAAATGACTTGTTAATTCTTATTAAAAAAAGTTTTTAATTGCCATCATATATCGTAAGCTTGTTAAATTTAAATATAAATTCAATATTAAATTAAAATTCAAAACATAAAAAATCGCCACCCAAAGGAAAAACGAAATCTAAAAACTTTTAACTTAAACGACAAGATATTTTTTTTTATACCAATTTAAATACAGAACATTGGTAATCTAAGAGGACTATAAACACAAAATAAAAGCGAATATAAAATGAAATGCATTAGAATTAATTTTATGAGTTTAAATAAAAAAATATAAAGACTTTAAAGAAAAGAAAAAACACTGTAATCAACTAGTTAATGAGTTAAGGATTAACAGACGGCAATTTACAAAAAAAAAAACAACATGGCGCTAAGAAAATAAAAAAAAGTTGTTATAAATTTAAGTCCATAAACATTTTTTTATTTATTACAGTTTAGTTTTATTATAACATTTAAAAGCCAACTTATATTAATAGTAAATTTTTGTGTAATATTTTTTATAATATAAAAATACCCAGAAAATTTTTGGGGGGTATAATTTTGTTGGAAATTTTAGTAGGCGCCAAGGTTTTATGTTGGTGTTTGCTAGAAAAAAAAATATTGAAAATATTATGATAAATATTTATAATTCTATAAATTTAAAAAAACTAATAAGGAAGATAATAATAATATTTAAGATAAACATTAAAAAAATATATAAAGATTTATACGAATTCTTATATTAATGTGTAATAAAATTATGATATTATTGTATTTTTTAAGATATTAATATTGTTTGAAGTTCCTGTAAGGAATTTAAAATAAAACTATATACTTAAAAGAAAAACTTGATGTTAAAATTTTTTTAGAATTTCAAAAGACTTGAGCAGGAAACTTTTTTAGTTAAATCTTAAAAAAATCACCTAAATAATCTAATAAAAAGGTAAAAATTTTAGATTGATAAAAATTAACAATATTTCATTTATTTTAATCATTCATTAAGTAAACTGGCATTAAGTGCTGATATCATACAGGTTGGTTGAAAAGTTCCTGCGCTCGAAATGAAAGAATACTGTTTTTGTTTCGAAATATATTATTTTATTCAACATAATCTCCTAGAAGCTCAATACACTTGTTCCAATGATCTTCCAATAATTTTATCCCATCCTTATAATGGTTTTCCGGAAGATCTGCAAAATAACCGTCTACGGCTGCTATGGCCTCTTCATTCGACGAAAAATGCTTTCCACGAAGGAATTGTTTGAGATTTCTGAAAAGATAGTAGTCACTGGGGGTCAAATCTGGTGAATACGGTGGATGTTCAAGCAATTCGTACTTTAATTCTTTGAATTAAGCCTTCGTCAAAACACTTTTGTGAGCAGGTGCATTGTCTTGATAAAAAATTATTTTTTTCTTTTTTAATCCAGGGGTTTTCTCACAAATTTTTTCATCCAGCTGATCCAAAAGGCTGCAATAATATTCAGAGTTGATTGTTTTACCTTTCTGAAGATAATCAATCAACAAAATTCCTTTTGCATCCCAAAAAACTGATGCCAGAACCTTCTTTGCTGATCGCTGTGACTTCACCTGCTTTGGAGCTAAACAACCAGCTTCAGTCCACTGTAAACGAACTTGTTTCAATTTAGGATCATGGTGGTAGATCCAGGTCTCATCCATAGTTATAAAACGACGCAAGAAGTCGGTTTAATTCGGCTTAAGACGCTCCAAATTACGCTGAGAAATTTGTTTTCGATCCAGTTTTTGTTGAATTGTTAATGTGTGCGGCACTAACTTTCCAAACAGTTTTTTCATACGTAATTCTTCTTGTAAAATATGGAGTACTCGTTCGTCTGAGATGCCTATGGCATTAGCAATTTCACGCTTAGTCAAACTTAGATCTTCACTAACCATATTATGTACCTGCTCAATGATTTCTGCTGTGGTTGCAGTTTTTGGTCGTCCTTCGCGTGGATAGTCTTTAAGGCACTTCTAACAATTGTTCATAAATTTCCTTTGCTTTTAAACCCTTCAAAACAAAGAATCTAATGACTGCACGATATTCAATTTTTTCCATATTAAAAAAAAATCAATGACACGTCAACTTCAAATGGCTTGTAAACAAAGAAAGAATTGAAAGAATGACTTGCAACTTTGCATGTGTTCTCAGGACAGTTATACGAACTTGAGAAAAAAAAAACTTGGAGCTAGCAGTGCCATCTTTTGGTGAGCGCAGGAACTTTTCAACCTACAGGTTGGTTACAGCAATGCATATGGAAAATAAAAAAAATATAAAAATAAGTACTCTCCTAAAATTTCTCGTTATTTGTCAGTGCACAACAAAATCTATTGATTAAATGGTATTCCTTTAAGACTTCCAAAAAGGTATTTTATGGGACACACTTATTGTTATGAATTTAAATGATCTTGCTGTATGAAGTATAGTTGTATAAAAAGTTGTAGAAAACAACTTCGTTTTGTATGTATATGTTGTAATAGTACATTTTTCATACAAGTCGATAACCTTAATGTGGTTGATAGAGGGTATTGCATACAAAAATAAATTTTATGGTTGATAGAGAAATATTAATGTACTAAATTTTAGAATTTTTTTTTTAAGAGAAAGCTTCTATCGGTGCACAGCTTTCCATCAAAGTAATTGGTTCATAGACGATATTGAATGTAAAGTCTCGTTATAATTTATTTTGACTAAGCAAAATCTACCTAGTATTTGAACAAAATTAGATTTCGCTTGTTTCTTAATGTGGTCGCTAGAGGGTATTGCATGCAGTTTTTCATCAAAAAGTGATTTTCAAAAAATTTGTTCATAGAGAATATTAAATATAATGTCTTTTTTAACTAAGCAAAAACTACATAGTTTTTGAATAAAACTAGATTTTTCACATTTCTTAATGTGGTTGATAGAGGGTATTGCATTCAAAAATAAATAAATTTTTCAAAAAGTACTAAAATGGATTTTTTCTTCCTGAAATCATTCTTAGAGATATAGCTGTCCTCAGTCAATAGTTTTCTACCAAAAAGTGGTTTTTAAGAAATTTGGTTTGTAAGGGGTATTAAATGTAAGACCTCAAAATATAATCTGGCAATAAAAGCTTGTCGTTTGAAGTCTTTTGTTTTGGAAAATCCCCCCACATAAATGAAGCAACACTTTTATTTTTCTAATAACAGTTTAGGTCTGGTCTTTTGTTTTTTATTTCATATAAACACCAAAAAACAAGTAACACATAAAAAATAAAGCTCAAGTAAATAAATTTTATTTAGTTTTCTTCACCTTTTTTATATTACCAAACTAAAAAACTACTAAAAAATCAATTTTCATTTTTTCTCTCTCAAAAAACTACAATAAATTGAAAATACATTAAGTTTAATTACTTTTGGCCACACCACAACAAACAAATTACAAAATACACCATAAACAAAAAATTAAAAAAAAAAATAAAAAACAGCAAGCTGAAAATCAAGCATCATCACAGTTTTGCAATGGCTTTTAAATAGAAATTACTACTTATAGAAAACCAGTCTAATGAAAACAAAAATTAAAAATATATAAAAACCAAATGTTTAAAATAAAAAAACAATTTAAAGAAAAGTGTTGAATGTTTAAGAAATGTAAATCATTTCGCTATATCCTCTGTCTTGACTTTAAATTCGCAAAATAACCGTAGGAAAATAAGTAAACACCGAAATGCGCCCTCTAACCCTACATAAATTGTTTTCGCAAAGCCGTTGAAAATTTTTTGAAAATGTTTGCTCTATAGCAAAATGAACTTAGAAACAGACAAAAACAATAAAAGCTGCTGTTTGCTCAAGTCAAGTAGAATTCCAATGTCATGGTTAAGTTTTGAAATTGTTTTTGTATGTACCCTATAGCTGGGTAAAAAATGGGTTAAATATTTTCCTACACTAATTTTGGATTACAATTTACAAGAAATGTAAAAAAAAATTAGCGTCCTTTAAAAAAGGACACAATTATTACTCCGTTTTACTATGCATGACCTCCGCCATATGTTTATTTGAATTGATCTCATTTAACAATTCCTGTCAAATTTAATAACACACTTCATAAAATATATTTTTGATAAGAAATTAAAGATATATTTCTCATATAACAAATAACTTACATAAATATTACAAACATTCCTAGATTCTGGCCTCCTTTCTATAGAAAATTTTTGCTATAAAAAGTGCACAGATTTTAAGAACGTTTTTCCTGTAGACAAACCCTTAGTTTCTGAGAACTTTTTACAGTAGAAAAACCCTTAAATCCTGAGGATTTGTTTTCATTAAAAACACTTTAGTCCTGAGCCAATTTTCATAATGATAAACCCACAGAATCTGATAACTTTTTCCTACAGAAAAATTCTTAAATTTTTACAACTTTTTCTTATAGAAAATCCTATAGGAAAACATTCAGATTCTGGACTTTTTTTCTACACAATATCCCTTAAATTCTGATAATTTCTTCCTATATGAAACCATAATTTTCCAGATTTTAAGGAATTTTTCATATGGAAAATCTTGAGGACATTTTCTATAGAAAACTATTCAGATTCTGAGGGATTTTTACATTCAAATTCTGAAGACTTCCACCTGTAGTAAAACCTTTTAATTTTGAGGCATTTTTTTTATATAGGATTTTTTTCTATATAAAACCCTATTGTTGTGAGGATTTTTTCCCAGAAAAAACTCATAGATCCTGCCGAGCTTTCTCCATATAGAACTACATTCATATTTTGAAAACTTTTTCCTGTAGTAAAATCCTTTGATTTTCAGAAAACCCTATAATTGTGAGGACTTTTTCTCACAAAAAAAATCTTAGATTCTGAGGAGCTTTCTCTAAATAGAAATACATTAATATATTGAAGACTTCTTCCTATAGTAAGATCCTTTGATTTTCAGAACATTTTTCTATAAAAAATTCCTCAGATTCTGAGCAATTTTATCTACAGAAAACCCTATAATTGTGAGGATTTTTTCTCACAAAAAAAATCTTAGATTCTGAGGAGCTTTCTCTATATAGAAATACATTTATATTCAGAGGACTTCTTCCTGTAGTAAATGAATTCGATTTTGAGAACATTTTTCTATAGAAAATCTGAGGAATATTTCTTATGAGAACCCTATAAATGCGAAGAGTTTTTCCCATAAAAAACTCTTAGATGTTGAGGAGCTTTCACTATATAAAAATACATTTATATTCAGAGGACTTCTTCCTGTAGTAAAAGAACTTGATTTCGAGAACATTTTTCTATAGAAAATCTGAAGAATTTTTCTTATGAAAACCCTATAAATGCGAAGACTTTTTTCCATAAAAAACTCTTAGATCCTGAGGAACTTTCTCTATACAGAAATACATTGATATTTTCTGAGGACTTCCTCCTATAGTAAAATCCCTAAATTTTGATGACTTTTATTTAGAAAGCCCTTAAATTCCGACGACTTTTTCCTAAAGAAAAACTCATAGATCTTGTGGAGCTTTCTTTACGAGGACGGATCAATAAGTCCACGAGGTTGTATGTTGTATGACGGAACTTGCTTAAAATTTGACAGCAGTCTATTAAAAGGTGGTACTTGATGGGAGCAGAGTTGCATCTTCTATATATATATATAAAAAATTGTTGCAAGTGTGTTGTGACTTTATAAACTTTATGTAAACTGTGTGCTGACTTCATACTCACGGTAAATACACATTGTAGCGCATACACGCATACACATTGACAGCTGTCAGTGAGTGATCATTTTAAGGTTATTTTTCATCGAACTCGCGGATCGAGAAACCAACGAACCAATGAATATGATTCAATGTTAATATTCATGCGTAGCGAAGCACGCCGGGATCCGCTAGTTTTATATAACTACGAGGGAAGTTCTTAAAGTCTTGTTGAACCGCCCTCATATAAAAAAATTTATTCAAGTTCTGAGGCATTGTTTTGACTGTGTGGACATTTTCCTATAGAAAGACTTTTAGCTTCTGAAGTTTGTTTTCCATAAAAAAAACTCCGATTTTACAGAATTTTTCCTTTAGAACAATCTTACTTTGTGATGGTCTTGTCTTGCTACGGTCTTGCTTTTGTATTTTGAGTAGAGATGAAGGGCATTTCAAATTCGTTTTCCTGTTGCTTATTAAAAATAATGACTATGAATCTAAAATTTAAACGAGTGTGAATTGATTTTCTGTTTAGACCTTATTTTTTTTTAATGCACACAAAACGTCTCATATGCTTATGAGTTTTTGTTGTTGTTGTTGTTCATATACAAAAAGGAGCTTCTTTAAGGCAGTAGTCGTAGTAGTAGAAGTAGTAGAGGTAGAAGTGGTATCGCTGGTAGTAAATGCTGATACTTTGACTGCTGCAGTTGTTTAGACAAAGATGCTTAAAGCTGTGTGTTCTTGCTGTTGCTCTTGATGTCCGTCCATATTCTGCCAGCTGTCTGGATATATATTTTTTTTTTTTTCATTTTGTATTGTTGAAGATGTAAATGATTTGCTGATCGTTTTAGACACTCCATCAATTCGTGATTTTTATGAGCACAATGTCGTAGCAAATGTTAAAAACTATTGTTGTAGTTGTTTTGCAGCTATAGGTCTATGGATTCTTTATTATTTTCTTTTACTTCTTAGATCTTAGTTTTAGCTGTTGTTGTTGTTGTTGTTGTTGCTGTTGATGTCCTTAGCCATGAATGTGAAAGATGTTTTTTTGTTTTAGTTTTTGGCATTATTAAACGCTTATTTTAACCGTGCAAAACTAAAACTTAGGGATTTTAATGTTTTAACGTTTTGTTGTTGTTGTTGTTATTGGTATCTAGAAAACTGAATTTATTTCTTCACATTTTTCTTCATCATAAGAGTTTTTTTTTAGTTAATTTCTTTTAAAGTTAGCATTATTTACCAAGATACTTGGTAATGTCGGTTTTTTCACTTGGCTTCATTTGCCTTTCAGCCATATTGAAGCAGCTACTGAAGTAGCTACTTTAAACCTTTGCTTTGAAATAGTTTTAAAAATGAAATACAAAAAACAAAAAACAAATCTTTAGTTTTCTTTTATGTTATTTTTGTGGTGTTTGTTTTTTGATTTAATTTTTTTTGTTGTTTTTCCTTTTAAAACATGTCAAGTTTGTTAGTTGTTCAAAGACCATTAGGGTTTTTCTTTAAACACTAAACAAGTGTTTTTGTTCGTTACTCATCACCAAACACCTCAAAGTTGTGTGTTTGGTGATGTTGTTGCTTCTTCTTCCACATTTTCTTGGCTGCCATAATGTCTCCTTTGGAGTTTTTTGTTTCAAAAATTTCACACAATGTTCTGCTTGATTAGGAGGGCATTTTTTTCACTGAATTTTCTTAATACTTTTCTTAGGAATTTGTACTGACGACAAACTTTTTAGTAATGATTTTATGTAAATTAGTTCAAGTTTATGCAGATCATTGTGAAGCTAAAGAATGTGAAAAATATTAAAAAATATAAAATCAATACAAATATAACTACAACAAATTGGAGAAAGGGTTTAAATATTTTATGGTTAGACTTTACTTAAAAATGAGTGTAGCAATAAAAAAAAGTAACTCAGTCAAATGATCCAGAATTTTTGTATGATATAGTCTTTCCTACCAAGTTCCTTGGAAAAATTTTACAAAGTCATTAAGAACATCTTTCCGTTAAATTTTCATATATTCTGTCTTAGCAAATGGCTAAACCGTAAGGGGAACCTGCAAACTTGTAGCAAATAGGCTTTGTGCAGGCTTATGAGGGGGATACTTTTCTCCTTTTAAACTCCCATTTTTACCACGTTTCTGGTAAAAACTTCAAATAGCCCTTTATAGGGGCCTCCCCCCTTTTTAGTTTTCTCTTTCTATTATACCACGGTGCTGACAAAATATCAAAAAAGTATCTTATCAGTGTCTTTGCTTGTACTCTAGGGAAAAATTATTTAAAATTACAGATTTCTAGCCACAACGGTTTGGCCAGGCCGTTGAGGGGGAGACTTTTCCCCCATTTTACCCAAATCCGCATATTTACCATGTTGCTGACGAAAAGTAGTTTATCAGTGAATTAATTCATTCTCTAGAAAACACATTATTTAAATTTTAGGTTTTTAGCCAAAGCAGTTTGGGGCAGCAAATTTAGGGGGCATCTTTTCTCATTCTGTTTTATTTTTTGTTGAGTATAATTTATTAAATAAAATTGGTTGGACCCTTAAGTTTTGGTATTGAAATTTACCCTGGTTAAATATATGGTGAAAAGTTGACTTTCTGATTTTGTCATCCTGTATTGTAACAGGGTGACACTTAAAAACACAAATTATTGTCCATATGGTAGAACTCCAAAGGATTTTATTTTTTTTGTTATGCTTGAAGTAGCCAAATCTGTTTTAGGTCGAAAGAATTTCAAGACAAAAGTTTCTCGACTTTGTAATTTCGTAGTCACCCTGTTGACTCAAATGCGCTGTCAGAAAGATCCGATATTTTCAGAAACTATTGCTAATTTAGTTAAAGTACAAAAATTTATCACAACTATTACAGCCATTTTATTCTGTAACACACTTCAGGGTTGGAAAATTCAATAATTTGGTCCCAAACGGGACCTATTTTGTACATTCTTTTTTTTTTTATAGCAATTTAAAATAATTTAAACTAGCGCATTATATTATCACTAATACACAAATAATTATTTTTTTTATTAAAGAAAAGTGCAAAGGGGATTTTGTCATGGCTGAGGTAGATCAGTCGTGTACAGGGTGTACTTGAGGATCCTCAAAACCTTGAGTAGTTTTTTTTTACCCTTTCAGGGGGTGAAACAAATATATACAGATCCTTATATGATTGTGAAAATATATGTTACAGTAATTTCTTCTTAACACGCTTGGCAATACGTCCTCTCCTTCACTCGGATTCGTTCGGGCTTCTTTTACTACTTAATCTCCCGCTGGCTGTACGAAACAGGACGGCAATCTCACTACTTTTGAGCAGGGATAGTTCTTTAGACTTCGGCAGGGGTCGGCGTTTTCGATTTCGGCAGGATTCGCACGCGGTTGTGTCTATTTCGCGGAAGATCGGGTTGGTGTATTCGGCAGACGTGGTTCGTTGGTCTTCTCGGTGTCGATTCGGCTAGGTGGTACTTATTCGGTAGTGGTTGGCTCGGTAAGACTCGGTGCAACCCAATTGATTGTCTTCGGGTCGGCAGCGTTCGGCACGACGCAGTCGGCAGTTGTCGAAATAGCAGTGATCGGTGCAACCCACTCGGCAGAGTTCGCCAGGTGTCGGGTTGGCAGTGTTCGGCACAATGCATTTGGCAGCTGTCGGAATGTCAACGATCGGTGCAACACACTCGGCAGAGTTCGGCATATGTCGGGTCGGCAGTGTCCGAAGACCGCTGTGTGAAACAGACAGCCAAGGCCGCTGTGTGGAACAGACAGTCGAAGCCGCTGTGTGGAACAGACAGCCCGAAGACCGCTGTGAGGAACAGACAGTCCGAAGGCCGCTGTGTGGAACAGAGAGTCCGGAGGCCGCTGTGTGGAACAGACAGCCTAAGCCGCTGTGTGGAACAGACAGCCGAAGCCGCTGTGTGGAACAGACAGTTCAAAGACCGCTGTGTGGAACGGACAGTCCGGAGGCCGCTATGTGGAACAGACAGCCTAAGCCGCTGTGTGGAACAGACAGTCCGAAGACAGCTGTGTGGAACAGACAGTCCGGAGGCCGCTGTGTGGAACAGACAGCCGAAGCCGCTGTGGGAACAGACAGTCCGAAGACCGCTGTGTGGAACAGACAGTCGAAGCCGCTGTGTGAAACAGAGAGCCGAAGCCGCTGTGTGGAACAGACAGCCGAAGCCGCTGTGTGGAACAGACAGTCCGAAGACCGCTGTGTAAATGGATTAATTAAGAACAACCGGAATTGATCGCTCTAAAATATTTGTTCCCTGAGCCAAGGAACAAATAAAACACACAAAAATATGTATGTACGAAGCCCCCTACTAAGCTTGCCTTTGGTTCTTACATTGAACATTAAGTATAAATTGAAGTACCAACTGAATGAGAATTGCATTATTGGTTATGCAGTAGCAAAGAAGAATTCAAAATATGTGTGGGTATCACAACCACACTAACCGTTGCTACTAAATTGAACCAGCAAGTGTACCACAACCACACAAACTAATACTCTATTACAGAATATGAAAATACAAAATATTTTCGTTGCAGCAAGGGGTAGATGCTACGTAACAAAAGTTACCAAAACCTTAAGGATATGAAAAAAACTCTAGTAAATATTATCAAATTTTGTCAAAATTTTTAGAACAAATTATTCAAATCAGATAATTTTTCAAACGTTGTTTTAAAATTGGTTTCTTTTGAAGAAAAATGTCCCCAGAATATGTGATATCATAACTAGATATATAGATTAAATAAATGTCGACAGAATTCTTTTTTTTTGTTTTGGTATAAAATCTCTTCCCGGTGTTTGATCTGATTGCCAAAATATGATGAAGTGTATCTTATGGAAGTTAGGGATCGACCTTAATTTTTTGTGAAATTCGGCTATTTTTCAAAATCAAAAAAAGTATATTTCAACAACAATATTTTGAGAAAAAATTTGTAAAATTGCATTGACAACTGATTTATGGATTTTTTTTTACTGATTCCTTTTTTTGAGTGTAACTTTTTTTAATTTGTTTTTTTTTCTCCTAACAATTTCTATTTAATTTAACAATATTAGGCATAACTAAATCAATTTTATGATTTTCTGGTTTTAACTTTCCTTTAAAACTCCTTTAACAAAAAACAAAAGACTTAAGACACAAACATTAACAATAAACCCAAAATGAACAACAAATTTTTTTTTATGTCCATCTATAAGTTTGTGTGGTAAAGTCTATTAGTTTCATCCAACAAATAAAAAAAAAAACATTTTTAAATAAAAATGTATAAAAATTTTCTATGTCACTGCTATAAAAACGAGCTATTATATTTCTCACCTTATTAACCCTGGTACATATAACGCTATAAAAATTCAATAAACTTTAGATTTTACCATGTGTATGCAAACATTTAATTACACTTAAAAATAAAAACAAAATCGTTTGATTTAAGTTAATCTTAAACATATAAGTGTTTTTTTTGTTATTGTTGGTAAGAGTGTGTCTGTGTCATCTGACACGCATAAGCTTGAAAACAAACTTTTACCGGATGATAATAATATGGTTGCTGCTGTTGCTGATATATTACAAATACCAGTAGCTAATGTTTGCTGCTACTAATATTTGTTTAAAGCATCTACATGCAACATTACACAGTTTAACAACATCAACAACCAACATCACCATCACCATCACCACCACCACCCTGTGTAATACTTAAGATTGTGAAGATGCGTGAAATACATATTTAATACTAACCTAAATAAACTACAACATCACTGGAAAACTTAAAGCTTATGTAACAACAAATATTTTGCTACTGGGAAAAAAAAATCCAAAAACAGTGGCTGTATATTTTTAATTTATGTTTAGCAACATTTAAAGTAAAGATTGACCCTTTTTGACCATAAAGCAATGACAATGATAAAGTATAACTTGTAATTTACACGGTTTAGCAAAACTAACACTTAACTATTACTTTACAATAGTGTTTAAGCTTAAAACATGTTTGGAAAATAAGCAACAACAAAATAAAAATAGTTAACAATATTATAAGAAAAATAATACCGCATCTTCTGACCGTCAGAGATGTAGCAGCAAAAGGGGGAAAATGATTTATTTAAAATTTCAAAGGTATAATTGGGATTGTAAATGATTACATACAGTTATGTGCGAAAAAATAGGGACACTTGCATGCAACAAATTTGAAGTAAAAAAACACACATACATTTTGGAAAGAAACTAACAATATTATTTTTAGATTATAGTACAACAACAAATCTTCATTTTAAGCAACAACTCAAACTTTGTTGTTGCAATTGAAAAAAAAAACAACATTAAAAAGTATTATAATTTCCTATAGTCGAATGTGAATAAAAATAGGGACAGTAAGAAAATGGTTTGAAATATTATTAGTATTTTATATTTTTTTGATTAAAATATAATAGTGGTTATTGTATCTAATAGATGGAAACATTTCTGTATCTTATTTATGTAAATAAGTGTACCAAGTATGGAGCCAAGGGTGAAAAAGGTATGGGATATAGAAAATCGGAACAGATTGCCATATGCACGAAATTTTCAAATTTTTTTTGTGCCAGACTACTTCGTTGGTATTGTTTATCAATTCTAAGCCAAAACAAAAGAAGACCTGATTACTATTAAGTCCATAGAAAGGTGATTTACTATCGAAAATTGGAAATTATTTACAAATTTTAAAGAGCATCGAAAGTTAAAGTTTGTTTTTAGGGATTTTTCAATTCACATTGCAATAATTAGTTGATAGTTTTTAAAAGTAGACCAGTTTAGCTAACCGAAGGCATCAATGTTTTTATTTTAACATTTATAGTTTTTAATTGTCAGACGTTGAAAAAAGTTTTTGGTAATCTTAATTCTACTTAATTCTTAAAATAGTCAAAAAATACCAAAAAAAAAAAAAAATCGTGATGATGCAAAATAAGATTTAAATGCATTTAATATTTTAAATGTCTTACTGATATGATAATAAAATTTACAAACAAGAGTTATTTGATCGTTTTCGCTTTAGGCATATAGTAAAACCGTACATATAATTTACTTGGTCTTGAAATCTAAAATTACAAATCGTAGAATAAATCTCTAAATGTCATTATGTAGCTAAACACTTCTACTTTTAAAAACTGTCAACTAATAATTGCAATGTGAATTAAAAACCCACAATAAACAAAATTAATTTTGCGATCCTCTTGAAAATTTGTAAATAATTTCCGATTTTCGATAGGAAATCAGCTTTCTAAGGACTTAATAGTGATCAGGTCTTCTTTTGTTTGGCTTAGAATTGATAAACAATACCAACGAAGTAGTCTGGCACAAAAAAAATTTGAAAATTTCATGCATATGACAATCTGTTCCGATTTTCTATATCCCATACCTTTTTCACCCTTGGCTCCATACTTGGTACACTTATTTACATAAATAAGATACAGAAATGTTTTTATCTATTAGATACAATGCCCACTATTATATTTTAATCAAAAAAATATAAAATACTAATAATATTTCAAACCATTTTCTTACTGTCCCTATTTTTATTCACATTCGACTATAGGAAATTATAATACTTTTCAATGTTGTTTTTTTTTTTTAATTGCAACAACAAAGTTTGAATTGTTTCTTAAAATGAAGATTTCTTGTTGTACTATAATCTAAACATAATATTGTTAGTTTCTTTCCAAAATGTATGTGTGTTTTTTTAATTCAAATTTGTTGCATGCAAGTGTCCCTATTTTTTCGCACATAACTGTATATGATCATACATAAGATCATATAATATAATATATGGCCATAGCTGATTACGTAGGACCATATGTAGTTCAATATTTGGTCTCATATATGATTTCTTAGATAAACATATATGTTCAGATCAGAAATTTGTCGGTATATGACTATGACACTATACAAGGAAAATGGAATGTAATAGGAAATGAGTGGAATTGAAACACTAAACAAGGTAACAAAATGGAATGGTGGAATGGAACGGGCAACGAGTGAAATTGAAACACTAAAATTCGGAAATGAACCTGGAATGTATGGAAACAAGTGAAATTGAAACACTGTACATAGCAATGGAAATGAAATGAAATAGGGATTGAATGGAATTGAAAAACCAGATAAGGGAAACGATATGAAATCGGGAATGATGGAATTACAAAAAAGAAATGGAATGTATGGGCACAATTGGAATTGAAACACTATACAAGGAAAACGAAATGGAATGGAATAGGGAACGAGTGGAATTGAAACACTCGACAAGGTAACAAAATGGAATGGAGGAATTCAAACACTAAACAAGGGCTACAAAACTGAATGTAACGGGGAACTAGTGGTATTGAAACACTAAAATTCGGAAACGAACTTGGAATGTATGGAAACAAGTGAAATTGAAACAATGAAATTTAATTGGAATTGGGATAGAGTGGAATTGAAAAAACCAGATAAGGGGAACGATATGGAATGGGGAATGATGGAATTAAAAAAAAAATAAATGGAATTGGGAATGATGGGATTAAAAAAAATGGAATATATGGGCACAAGTTGAATTGAAACACTGTACAAGGGAAGCGAAATGGAATGGAATGGAATAGGGAACGAGTGGATTTGAAACACTAGACAAGGTAACAAAATAGAATGGAATGGTGGAATTCAAACACTAAACAAGTGGTACGAAATGGAATGTAACGGGGAACTAGTGGAATTGAAACACTAACATTCGGAAACGAACTTTGAATGTATGAAATCAAGTGAAATTGAAACACTGTACATGGCAATGAAAATGAAATGAAATAGGGAATGAATGGAATTAAAAAACCAGATAAGGGGAACGATATGGAAAGGAGAATGATGGAATTAAAACACTAAAGAAGGGAAACGAAATGGAATGGAGAGGAAAAAAAAGAAATTAAAACATAGGCAACAAAATGGACTGGAAAGGGGAACGAGCGGAATTAATACAAAAGATTTGGTAGTGAAGATACTCTTCACAGCTGACTCATGTCCAAAAATAGGACATACACTTAAGCCCGAAAGTTGACTCGTTAAAATCCAATTTTACGGAGGATTGGACCACTCCTTTACCCTAAACACTTGCCATCTTTGCCGATCCTGCAAACGACTGACTTAAGTCAAAATAAGATTTCTTGAGAAAACCTTTGGTGTATTAAAGTATCAAGAAAGTCTCAAGGTAAATTTTAGTTACTCAAAGAACAGAATCATTGGAAAAACAGAATTTAAATTTGTTTGTCAATATATTTCGATACTTAAAACTACCGTTAACGAAGTATCAGGTTTTTGAGCCAGTGTAACCATATATGTTCAGTCAAGATCATGTTTGACCATTCATATACAAATAACCATGACCATGCTCAATTCATAATGGTTAATTTGTTCATACTTGTTGAAATTTGATTATGTATTTACAGTAACGGTTTTAGCAACGTTTACGGTAATTGAAACGGGTTTAAATTGCCTAAGATTTTATATCAATTATGGTGGCTATTCTTGTTATAACACTTAATTTATAGTGGTATCGATTTAATCTATAGGAATAACTATATCAGTAATAGTTACGGTTTTCGATCAAAAAAAAAAAACCGTTACAGTATTTCAAACGATTATAGTTATTAACTTGCATCGAATCTTAATAGTTAGGTTTTTAACATTTTTGTTGCGCTTCTGCCATTACAGCGTTTTTCCAAACAAACCACCCATTAGGCCAAAGCTTAGGCAGACTCTACAGTATGAGATCAACTGCAACAATAACAACAAAGTATCATTGTATTTTGTTAATGCTATTATTGTAATGTTTTTTAAAGTGTAGTGCAGTTATTAAGTGTGCGTGTGTGTGTGTTTGTTTGTTCATCTTTTTCCATAAAAATGTTTAGTCGTATACATTACGTTGTGGTTAAACCAAAAAAAGAAAAAAAGAATTCTTAACAGTAGTCTTAACCATATGAGCATAATACTTACTTATACCTTATGCGTTTTTTTTTCTCATGTGGACTTTACTACTCCCATCCAGCAATTGAATTGCAAAGTAATAGTTTGGCTAAATATACACATGGACACCCTAAGCTAATACTCTACCATTCATACATATATGAATCTTTGATCATTCTTAATGCTTACCTCAACCTCAAAAGAATTTATGTGTGTGTGGCAATTGTTTACTCTGAACCATCATCATCCTAAACAGCCACATGGCATCACCATCAGCATAGTCATCGTAAAGTTTTTTTTTTCTGTTTTATTTTCATCTTTAGCCCATCTTCTATGGTTTTTCCCATGTCCTACACTTACACACACATGTACGTATCGGACACCGAATATGTTTGGAAAAATTTTTGCGAGATAACAAAAATGTTGGCAGCAATATTGACATTATGAGTGACAGTCGATTATTTATTATGTTGGTCAGTGCACATGCATGTACGAAAAAAAAACATACAAATTAACAACAAAATTCTGGATAAAAAAGTTCATTATATTGAAATCATAAAAAAAGTGCCGTTAAACTCATACAGATGAATATAAATTTTATTATTTAGAAAATTAAAAACATGAATTTATTTTGATTTCCTTATTGTTTTTGTTAATAAATGTGAAAAAAAAAATATATTTTAAATTATTTTGCACGGAAATATTTTCGCACATTTTACTTTTTTCTACAAGAAAGCGGTATTTCTTAAATTTTATATATTCGTTAAGCGTCATTTGTCGGATGATAGTCCAGTTACAAAAATATAATACTATTTTGGACAAAAATTTGATTAAAATATAAAAGAAAAAATTTGCAAATTTTTTAACGCGATTAAAGTTTTCAAATGTCCTTTTGACAATTTTTCACTTGTTATACAGGTTGGTTGAAAAGTTCCTGCGCTCGAAATGAAAGAATACTGTTTTTGTTACGAAATACATTTTTTTATTCAATATAATCTCCTAGAAGCTCAATACACTTGTTCCAATGATCTTCCAATAATTTTATCCCATCCTTATAATGGTTTTCCGGAAGCTCTGCAAAATAACCGTCTACGGCTGATGTGGCCTCTTCATTCGACGAAAAATGCTTTCCACGCAGGAATTGTTTGAGATTTCTGAAGAGATAGTAGTCCCTGGGAGCCAAATCTGGTGAATACGGTGGATTCGTACTTTAATTCTTTGAATTTAGCCATCGTCAAAACACTTTTGTGAGCAGGTGCATTGTCTTGATGAAAAATGATTTTTTTCTTCTTTAAACCAGGTCTTTTCTCACGAATTTTTTCATCCAGCTGATCTAAAAGCCTTGAATAATATTCATATTTGATTGTTTTACATTTCTGTACATAATCAATCAACAAAATTCCTTTTGGATCCCAAAAAACTGATCCCATAACCTTCTTTGCTGATCGTTGTGACTTCACCTGCTTTGGAGCTGAACAACCAGCTTCAGTCCACTGTAAACGTTCTTGTTTCAATTTAGGATCATGGTGGTAGATCCAAGTCTCATCCATAGTTATAAAACGACGCAAGAAGTCGGTTTTATTCGGCTTAAAACGCTCCAAATTACGCTGAGAAATTTGTTTTTGATCCAGTTTTTGTTGAATTGTTAATGTGTGCGGCACTAACTTTCCAAACAGTTTTTTCATACGTAATTCTTCATGTAAAATATGGAGTACTCGTTCGTCTGAGATGCCTATGGCATTAGCAATTTCACGCTTAGTCAAACTTGGATCTTCACTAACCATATTGTGTACCTGCTCAATAATTTCTGCTGTGGTTGCAGTTTTTGGTCGTCCTTCGCGTGGATCGTCTTTAAGGCTGGTACGACCACGTTTAAATTTACCAGCCCGAAATTCAACGGTGCGTTTTGAAGGTGAGGACTCCTTATACACTTCTAACAATTGTTCATAAATTTTCTTTGCTTTTAAACCCTTCAAAAGAAAGAATCTAATGACTGCACGATATTAAATTTTTTCCATATTAAAAAAAAAAAATCAATGACACGTCAACTTCAAATGGCTTGTAAACAAATAAAGAATTGACAGAATGACTTGCAACTTTGCATGCGTTCTCAGGACAGTTATACCAACTTGAGAAAAAAAGGTTTGGAGCTAGCAGTGCCATCTCTTGGTGAGCGCAGGAATTTTTCAACCAACCTGTATTTTATAAAACTCTTTCAAAGTTCAACTTTAACATGTTCAGTTAAATTCTGAAATAAAATGGATTAAAAAGTTCATGTCTTAAGTCTTTTGTATCATTAGCAATTTTTTCTACGCCAACTGTAATTTTGCAAATCATTGGGTCAAGAAAATTTATTTTATGACATCAAAAATCATATTAATAGTTTTTCTTTTGTTCAAACTTTTGAAATTTTCATTTTTCATAAACTAATTACAAATTCTATTAAATTTTATACATAAGAAAAGCTGTTTAAATACTTTAGTATTATTTACTGGTATTTGCAAAAAATTTTTATTTTCATTTCAATTCATTAAAACAAAAACATATTTTAGATGCATTTGAATGCAAAAATAAACACACACAGTGAAAACAAGTAATATAGGTTAAAGATAGTTATCGAAAGTTACACGATATTGGGAGGAAGATGGAAATCTTAGAAGTCTCAAAAACATCAATAAAAATAACTTTTTTCAACAATTTATCTGATCAAAATATGTTTTATTATTTTGCTCTCAATTCTTTTTGCCACAAATTTGTCCATTTAATTAGGGTGTCTAATCTTTGTAGACTTTACTGTTTATACATTTAAGAAAACGCACTGTTTTATTTTTCAAGTCATAAAATCTATACAAATGTAAAATAATTTGTAGTGTTAAAACGACGCCATTTTCAATATAATGAACAATATTTTTGTATTTTGTTGGTAACTAATAAAATGTTGTTGCGGTTTGTTGTGTCAGCTAAGAGTATGCAGCTATAAAGAATACACTAGTTTACCGGCATTTTGTGTACTGAATGCCAAAATCTAAATATTTTAAATTCGATTTATCTTTGCCTCCGCTTTGGTGTTTTTGGAAAAAAAATTTACAAATTTTTTGAAAAATACAGCAACAAATTAATGAAGCGAAAGTACATGAAAACTCCTTGGTTTGTAGCCCAAAAAGGTCCATTGCGACTCCCTCAGTATTTCTGACATCCATATGAAAAAATCCAGGGCTAGAAAAAATCGAAAACCTCCCAGATACCTTTAAAAAGTTCACAAGCGCAGTCAGAACCACATAACTTTCTAAGGAGGTAATGGACATCCTCTAAAGCTATACGCACGGAAATGACTCCATCCTACAGTTATTCGATCATCTGCTTACCAAAAGCAACAGGAGTGTTAGTTCTCCTTGGATCAGCCGGTGGCTTTAGGATCCGATATATCCTACAATCGTTTGAGGCTGTTTACATTTACCGCGTCCCCAACCCGATACATCCTCTATCACAACGAACACTTCGACTTAAGCAATCAGAATATCAATTTGTTTCTTGCAAAGAGTCCCGGTTCTCATGTCTGCCTACCCGAATGCAGAATAATCCAGTTTAAGGATTTAATATAGTCCTCGACGGGGCGCAGGCCGATTCAGAAGCGCTTCTCGCATACTCTTTAGCCAACTCGTTTCCCACCACCTCAACCAGTCCTGGTTCCCATGTCAGCCTGCCCGAATCTGGTTAAGGGATTTTATGTAGATCTCGAAGCCCTAAGATCCGATACTAGATTTAATATTATCGGATTTCAGGGCTTTTAATGCAGCAGAACGGTCCACGAAGATGCTAATGAATGATGGATTCCTATCCTTGTCCATTAATATCTGCTTGGCTCTGCCTGCAAAATGCTACAATTGCTTGAAAATAGCTTGTAGACAAGAATTCCTAGTTAGAATAAACTCGCGACCCTGTCGCCACTATACATTTTCGAACCGTCCATATAGACCGAGATTTCACCACTCCTAGGTACAGAGTCAGCAACTAAGTTTTTCTTGGTCGGTACAATCACCTTAAAGTTCTTCCAGAAGTTCAGGATCTGAAGGTTACGTCAGAGTGGTGGCCGACATCATGTGAACCATCCTTAAAATATCACAAGTCACTCCCTTAGCCCATTTAAAAGCTGCTTTGATATATACTATGTACATCGGCGGGATGGCGAGAATTACCTTCAAACTCGCCTAGGGTTTCGTTACAGCCAGCCAATCTAGTCGGTGCCACCTTAACGAGTTTCGCAATATGACTTCGTATTCACCGCCCTCTAATACATCCGTGCCACATGTGTCAATATCGGTCTAATAATAGTCGTGTACATCCAGAGGATACCCACGATTTATTTCGGCAGTGCTTCCAAAATAATATCTTTGTTTTTCTGGTTAATATGCGATTGTAGATCTCACCTCCTCCCAAAAGTCTTTTTTTTTACTCTTTTCTCGGTATTCCTCTTCCAGGAAAGTTTAGATACCAGACTGGTATCTAGGTACTTTGACTTCTTAGAAAGATAACTAGTAAGATCAAACTCCTGCAGGTTGTATTTCCTTGTGAACAAAACCAGTTCGGTTTTCACCGGATTGACTACTTAACCGTTCTTATTTACCCCTGAAGATAAACTCGCAAGTGCTGTTTTCTTGATATTGCTGATTGTTTAAGGAAATTTTTCCCTGATTTGTAGCACAACCTTCGTCTTTGTATATTACAACCTTTGTCCCGTTCTTTTTAGCAAGTCCAAGATGCCATTTATTATAAGATTCCCATTTCGAGGGAGTGCCTCTTATTACCAAACTCCTCGCCTTACTACCCCCTATCTTAGAGTTTATCGCTTTGATTATAAGTATGGTGTCGGTCCACTAGGTTTGTTACGGATAAGTGCCGGTACTATCCACGGCATCAAGATTGATTATATATTCCCGTAGTTGTCACCTTTTTCCCACTTACATGAAATATGCCAACATATACACATGATCCTCAAGTGCATTCTTAATTGTGCCGACAACCTCGCTCAAAGTGGTTTTCACCTACCTCTACTTGAGGTTAGCGGATTTGCGCTATGCTGAAATTATTCACCCAGAGGCTGCTTTTTATACAAACATCTATTGTTTTCAACAAAAATGATGATTGACTAATATTATTGTAGACCTTAGCAGTGCTATGATTTATATCCCTGCTTTGTTTAGAAAAACCACCCTGACCACCCACCATCTCGAGGGTATGTACCCAGATGCCAGGATACCAGTAAATATACGATGGACTCACAGAAATGAGCAGGAAAACTGACAATGGGCCATGCAAGACGGAACGGAAGGGAATGTAACATTGCTGCAAAGCGGAACTAAAAGGTTGCTAAATTTTAAGGGCTGATGTTGAATGTGAACCACACCTAAACATCAAGCTTTTTTCTGCATTTCATTTGACATTTCTCAATTTCAGACTAACTATATTTGAACCATGGAAAGATACACAATCGAGCAACACGTTAAAGTTATTCAAGCTTATTATGAAAATGGGCGTTCAAATCAAAATGCATATCGTTCACTTCGTAATTTTTTCGGACAATTTAATCGTCCAAATGTGCGTACAATCAGAAATATTGTGCAAAAATTTGAGCAAATCGGGTCAGTAGGAGATGTGAAAACACCAGTGCATGCTCGTACAGCTCGTACTGCAGAAAGTATTGCTGCTGTTCGCGATAATGTGGCTGAAGAGCCGTCCACCTCAACTCGTCGTCGTGCCCAACAATTGCACCTCTCACGCCCGTCGTTGATGAACATTATGCATAAAGACTTGCATTTACACGCTTACAAGGTGCAATTGACTCAAAACCTAAAGCCTCTTGACCATTCCAAACGTCGTTAATGGTCAGAATGGTGGCAAGAAATGGCAACAGTGGATGATCAATTTTCGAAGAATATCATCTTCAGTGATGAGGCACATTTTCACCTCAGTGGATTTGTCAATAAGCAGAATTGCCGCATTTGGGCGAATGATAATCCAAGAGTGATTGTCGAAAAACCAATGCACCCACAAAGAGTGACTGTTTGGTGCAGTTTATGGGCTGGCGGCATCATCGGGCCGTATTTTTTCCAAAATGAGGCAGGTCAGGCAGTTACTGTGAATAGTGTTCGCTATCGTGAGATGATAACGAACTTTTTATTGCCCGAATTTGAAGATATTGATGTGCACGATATGTGGTTTCAACAGGACGGTGCCACTTGCCACACAGCTAACGAAAGAATGGCTCTTTTGCGCCACAAATTCAATTGCCATGTTATCTTACGTGGTGGCGATGTCAATTGGCCGCCAAGATCATGTGATTTGACACCGTTGGACTTCTTTCTTTGGGGTTATTTAAAAGAAAAGGTGTACGTTGATAAGCCAGCAACAATTCAAGAGCCAAAGGATGAGATAATTCGGCACATTAACGGCAAAAAACCTCAATTATGCCTCAGCGTCATCGAAAATTTGTACCATCGCCGAGGTCGCTGCGGCCATTTGGCAGATATTTTGTTCCATACATAATTGAACCACACCATATTATCATAATAAAAAGAAACGACAATAATTTCCTAAATAATTTGTGTTTTATTCAAAATCAACATCGGTCCTTAAAATTTAACCACCCTTTATATAGAATGAAACGGGAAACGGGTGGATTTGGAACACTGAATACAGGAAACGAAATGGAATGGGAAATGAGAAGAGTTAAAAAAGTCAATTTCGCCGGACGATCTGCTAGATCATTCTCTTTTTGATCATTCTCTTTCGCGAGAGCTGCTTCCTTGATATTGCAGATGGTTTAAAGAAATTTTTTCCCTGATCAGTAGCTTAAAATTGTCTTGTATGCCCCAATCTTCGTCTGTGAGGTCCTCAACGCATGCAGAATAACTAGATTTCTTAGAAGAGGGGAAATAGCCCCTCTTTTGGAGTGTTCCTTTTTACCAAGCTCCGCGTCTTTTGCCATCCTCAATATACGAATTTATCACCGTGCTCTTTAGTATGATACCCATTCACAAAACCTCCAGCAAACGCGCAGAGAATTGGAACATTTAAAACACAGAAAATTAAATGGATTGGAGCAATCCTGATGTTTAGTAATACCCATTTAAGCATTACCATTGATCATTATCATTAATTAAAAAATTGAAAATATTTCCTTTACATTTTAATTTAATGCAATGCTAATGAAAACATCAATTAATTACTTCACTTTGTTAAGTAGTGACAGGTCTGGTCTTGCCTCAAACAGCACACACTGCTGGCCTTCAAACCACAAATAAAACAAGTAAAATCTAAGCAAACTATTTTTTATGCAAAATTTTTCGTTATGCCAATTATTTTTACATTTTAAAACCTAATGATTTGGTAAAAATAACAAATTGATTTATTATTTATTATTAAATATTTTTCTTTTAAATTGTAAACTAGTGTTATATATTTTTTTAAGGCGGTGTTGGTGGTAGTGGTTTTACTATCAGTAATAATGACAAGAGGGGAATTTTTTTAAAGATGGTTGCTGTTATAAACAAACAAAACTGGACAATTTTGTTGTTTAGTTGATTTTTCTATTTCTATTTTTTTTTTTTTTTTGTAAAACATCTTTGGAAATTTTTCATGTAAAGTTTGAAGTTTTATTTTAAAGCCACCTGTGGTTCATTTATGCTTTATAATGAAAATGAATTTTGCGACAAATAATTTCAAATCATTAGCAGCTACATGATAAGCTATTGAAAATGAGGATGATGTTAATGTTGCTGGTGATGATGATGATGATGGTGTTGTTGGTTGGTTAGAAAAATATACAACAAACAAAAAAAAATCTAATTTATTAAGAGTTGCCAACCAATTTAATGGTAATCGTAAATCTTAGTTGTGTGTGGTAAAATTGTGTTACAAAAGCCTTAAGGCTTTGCCAACACCACCATTCAACCAACGGCTTTAAATTGACAATATAAACTCATACTCTCAGCCATTAAATTGTGTTTTTGTTTGTTTGTTTTTTTTTTATTTATTTAACAATGGCGGTTGTATACAACAACTTGTGTGTGTGTGTGTGTAAGTAAGTAGAGTAAACTAAATATTAAATATTTATGGCCATTTTTTATTGTTGTTATTGATATTTTTGTTATTGTATTTCAAACTACCAAATAGTATTTATTTGTTGCTTTTTTTTAAGACTTAAAAACTTAAAATTTTAACGCTTAATTTTTGTTTTTGTTTAGTTTAATTGTAAATGTTTAATTTCAAAATTTTGTTTTATAAATGTGTGTTCAATATATGAGATTGCTAACTGGCTTATTGACCAAACCCGTCGTCAGGTGATGATATCTGGTTTTGTGTCTATTCGTTAGTTTTTTTTTATTCGTTCATTTAACATTTTATAAAAAATCAACCTCACTTCTGTTTTAAATATAATCGATTTTTTTCTATGTATTAGTTTTGTGTTAAATAATTTTATTTTACATTTGATTGACCAATAAAGTTGCAGCTTCATTTCGAAAGCCTGTAAAACTAAACTGAACTGTTGAAAAAAAAACAGCCTAGTAAAACTTACTCTCAAATTGGCTATAATATCTCATGTGATTTTTTTTTTACTAAAACCACATTTTTATTTTACGTATTTGTATACAATTTATAATAGTGTATACATATTAGTTAGTTGGTTTTTTTTAATAGGTAGGGGCGTTGTTTTTTTTTTTTTTCAAATATTTACAGACTTGTTTTGTAATTTTCTTCCTGATTTTTTTTTGTATTTATAAGTGTAATTTAAAATTTACTTGATTTGTATTCATTTTATAAATAAGTAGAGACTTCTGTCATTTAGGTTTTACAGTGAAACCTATCAATAACGGTTACCACTCTTTGCACAATTAATTTTAAAGTGATTCGAGCCCATAGGAATAAAATTTTCTGGAAGATCGATTAAGTGTTATATAAAAAGAAAAAATATCACACAAAAAGTTTTGGAGATTTTTGATTATAAAAATAAAAATGGTGGACTTAAAATGGTGCTACTGTATTAAAAAAAAATATATATTTCTAATCCAAATTAAAAATTCACGAAACTGAAAGTTAAAAAAAAAAAAAAAATATTTTACAATAAATGTTTACCGCCTTATTAGTTCTGCCATTTGTTTAATAGCTTTTGGTTTCAGTTTCGTAATCAGTGGATCAAAGAAATTTACAAATGTGTCTTTTAATTCCCACATGTCTACCATCTAGGATCCACCATGGAATTTTTATATCTGACCTCAGATTTGTGAGTAGAAGCGTTTAAGTTTTCTTATGTGATCTTTTGTTTTTTTCAGGTGACCTTTAGTCAATTCTTTTGATATTTTTCTTCTGTTTGTAACACTGCACTCACAATATATTTTCCGTTACCGACTGTAGTTTATTTAAAAAGTAATACGTAAAATTTGTTTTTAAATGAAAAATCAATTAAAATTCATAGAAATATATTTTTTAACTATTTAATCAGTCATTGAAAAAACAGAATATAAAAATTTACAGACATTCAGTTTCTAAAAATTGCAATTCATATAATTCTTTTTTGTTTTTTTTTTTACCAAAATAGTTTGTATTTAAACAAAATTATTTCAATAAAAATTACAAGAAATTATTCAAATATACATACACATAAATCCAATAAAAATATATACATCTGTGTGTGTTGTGTTTTGTAATTACATACAAATAAAAAATCTTTCAATTTGAAAAACAAACCACAAAATTAGTTTTTTCTAACTTTTTGTCAGTAAAAAAAATTTATGGTTATTTTAAACGACTTTCTATTATTTTGACTACTTTTGTTGGTTTTTAAACAATGATTGAAAATAAATAACAAAATGGGTTGAGTATAATAAAAAAATCAGTAGTCCTCTTTTTGACTGTATTTTCGATTAATTTTGATTATTTTAAGTTGTTTTTAACAAAATAATATTGTGAGTGTAGCTTAAAAATCTAATACTTCGTTAACTGTAGTTTTAAATAGCGAAATGCATTAAGAAGAAAATTAAATTGGTTTTTCCAAGAATTTTTGTCTTTTAAAATAAATTTTCTTGATCTTTTTGAAGTAAATGTTTCAATTTAAAGTGTCAGATTTCTAGACTTTTTTTCTTAAAAACTCTTTTAGTTAAAAAAAAAATCCTGTCTTTAGTGGACGTTGATGTGAAAGGAAGAACTTTTATGCAGCCAACAGTTTGGGCTGAGCTTTTTCGGGCGTGCCTTTTCCCCATTATTCCTACTTCCATTTTTGCCATTTTGACCGAAAATTTTCGGATATAATATCCAAAACTGAAATGGGGATATAATCTAATAATGGGATTACAAAGAAATCGTTTTAAAAACCGCCATAGTCCCTATGATGCTACAGACTCCCTCAGGTATCCCTTCAGTTTTCCCAAAACAAGGACGATATAATGTCCCCGAGTCAGTGCCTTACCCTACTCCTCGCGAAAGACGGGCAAAGATAAAGGAAGTACTTCAGGCTCTCATCGTCCTCCCCACAAGCCCTGCACACCACAGAGTCACTCCATTCCAATTTCGAAAGGTGTGGTCACAGTGAAGAGTAGCCTGGGAGAATTCCCATTATGTTGGCCAGTTCCCGTTTCCCTAGCCTTAAAAAAATCCTTGCCCATTCTCCTCCACTGCACAGTATTCAGATAACCCCTGCCAGAGTAAGCGTGTATTATCCTCTTGCAGTCCAGAACCGTCTTCGACCTTACAGACTACTCTGACAGAGCCTGATTATCAGTTAAGATGACTGCATCCCCAGAATAATCAGTGGCAAATATATATCGAAAGCACTCCGTAACACCACAAGAAACGGGAAGTCGGAAGCACTTTTCCATTCACACATCTCCACAAAGGAAACCTAAACCAGTTCTTTCGTCCTGTCTGGAGGCATCAGGGTAGAAATTAATTCTATATTCATCCCATCACCGCTTGCAGTCCGCCAATACAAATTGGGCCGCCACTCTATCACATTCCATTTTCAAAATTTGATAGCCTAACATATTTTCAAGGACTTTCTACATTACCCTTGTAGAAGTCGATCTAATCGCGTGTCGCTAATTCCCAGACAATATAGCCGCTGAGTTTTTCCCCATTACATCTCCTCAGGATCGAAGGCCACCACACAATAGCAGCCTAACAACACTTGTGTCAACTGGGTCAATCTTGGGCTCAATACCAATTTATAACCCGCTGATTTTTTACACATAGCCCACACACGGTAAGCTTTAGTAATGCTACTATCGATACAGTCACTCCAGCAGAGTTTTCTATCCAGAACAACTCCCAGGTACTTGACACTATCCTTAATTATTCAAATCCCCGCAAACAGGAGGGGTAGTTGTAACCCGCTTCCTTTTTCCCAAAGACCAACTTCGGTCTTATCTGGGTTCACACTCAGTCCCCTAGATGTTGCTCAGTCATTACATAAATTGAGTGTCCTAGAGGCCCTTCTACATAAACATTTCGAATCCATTCTCCTACATCCCCTCATCATCTGCGCAGCAGGCGGGCTTGAAGCCCTCATTGATTAAAGTCCTTCAAAGACCGTAATTTTTGGTAACTCACAATAAAGAAGATAAAATTCCTACCTGTGGAGTGCCACGATGTAAACTGTCCCTGATCTTCGTTTCACTGACCTCAAAAATATATTCAACGGTTCTCTAGCATATGACCAGTCGAAAATTGCTCCGTTCACATGAACAAATTTTAGAAACTGGGTAGGCCTATCTGTCTATACTTTGGATCTGTAGCTCGCTTTAGGCCTCTGGGATCACCGTTTAAAAATTAAGCTCGACTTCACTTTGGCAACAACTGTATGAAATTCTGCTAAGAAATACCTGAATTATTTCCAAAATATTTTTGTTTTTGCCCCACTGTGGTGTCGAAGGTATTTAGAAAGCGTGTTAATGAGAGGATATTTCTACTTTCTATTTGTCCTCTTTGAGACTTCCAAAAACAATGTCGTAAAGGATCTACAGACTTAATTTCAAATTCCTACACAGAGAAAACAGATTTATTGCGACAACCGAATTTCTTGCCAACTAAATAGTTTGGTTTATTCGGTTGTCGCAATCAAATGTATTCCTGATCCAATTAAAACATATGATTTTATTCAAAATTCTATTGTAAAGGGTGGTTAAATCTTAAGGGCTGATGTTGAATGTGAACCACACCTAAACGTCAAGTTTTTTTCTGCATTTCATTTGACATTTCTCACTTTCAGACTAACTCAATTTGAACCATGGAAAGATACACAATCGAGCAACGCGTTAAAGTTATTCAGGCTTATTATGAAAATGGGCGTTCAAATCAAAATGCATTTCGTGCACTTCGTGATTCTTTTTGATCAGCATAATCGACCAAATGTGTCCACAATCGGAAGAATTGTGGGCAAATTTTAGCAAACCGGGTCTGTGAAAATACCTGTGCATGCTCGCCCAGTTCGTTCTGCGGAAAACATTGCTGTTGTTCGCGATGTGTGTCATGAGGTCGGCAAAGCATTTACCGTGAATAGTGTTCGCTATCGTGAGATGATAACGAACTTTTTATGACCCGAATTGGAAGATATGGATGTGCACGATATGTGGTTTCAACAGGACGGTGCCACTTGCCACACAGCTAACGAAACAATGGCTCTTTTGCGCGACAAATTCAATGGCCGTGTTATCTCACGTGGTGGCGATGTTAATTGGCCGCCAAGATCATGTGATTTGACACCGTTGGACTTCTTTCTTTGGGGTCATTTAAAAGAAAAGGTGTACGTCGATAAGCCAGCAACAATTCAAGAGCTAAATGTTGAGATAATTTGGCACATTAACGGCATAGAACCTCAATTATGCCTCAGCGTCATCGAAAATTTGGACCATCGGATGCAGGTGTGCCGCCGGGGTCGCGGCGGCCATTTGGCCTATATTTTGTTCCATACATAATTGAACCACACCATATTATCATAATAAAAAGAAATGACAATAATTTCCTAATTAATTTGTGTTTTATTAAAAATCAACATCGGCCTTTAAAATTTAACCACCCTTTATTAACCGAATTACGGTCGCTACAAGTAAATGTAGGTAGCTCTAACTATTCGGTTGGCAAAAAATTTGGTTATCACAATTAAGCTGTTTTCTCTATGTAACTCCTACGGTTAAAGACGAGTGATTATTGGAGTATTTTCCCCCGTTTTTACAACTTTATTATTGGAAATTCCAAAACGTTTTTTTTTCAGCGCCTTTTTTCCCCTGCGCACTAAATTTTTTTTTTTCGAATTCATTTATTTATTGAATCTTCACTTAAAAATAATGAACTAACAATAAGTATTACAAATCTTAAAACCTAAAAACTAAGTTACTTAGTCCAGCTAGTGACTGACGAAATATCATTTATTCATGTATTTATTCAAAATTTTTCTCAAAGCATACATAGGTCCTTTGTACTAGTATGCCAAGTCGGCTGTGGCCCTCCTTCTCAGACGCTGGTGGCCGCTAGTTTATTTGGATGAGTCTTCAGTTTACCTAAATAGCTTTGGTTAGATTTCACGGGCTCATCCTTAACTAGAGGAACATTCAAATCTGAGTGTATATTTGAATTTCTTACATACCAGGGAGCGCCTGTTATTAATCGTAAAATGTTGTTCTGCTTTCTTTGAATTCTCTCAACATTAGAATGGAAGGCCGTTGGCCAGAGTTGAATTCCAAAACACCATATAGGTTTTATTATCGAGTTGTACACTTAAAATAGTTTATAAGTTAATATAACTGAAAATATCGTCTAAAAGAAATGATATTTCATTTAAAAACCGGTCTACTTAATTTTCATTTAAATTAAATGCCATTTGTTATTTATTTTTAAATGTTGATTAATCAACTGACACATCCGTAAGAAACAAATGATATCATCAGTTAAAAAAAATGTCAAAATTTTACCTACCAATTCCTTAAAAAATAAATGTTTTTTTTTCATTTATTTGAAATTGTTTCCCTTTTTGTATTTTTTTTAATATACTCGTACAATACAAAATGTATGTATGCATAGCTATAGACACTTTTTGTGTGAATGTGTTTGTGTATGTATGTGTGTTTATGAAGTTCTTGTAATTTGTATTGAAAAATTGTGTATACTATATACAACCAATTTAAGTATAAAAACAAATTTAAATTTTTTGAATATTTTTTTTTTGAAACAGACAGCAAACAAAATTTAAATTTGTAATAACTGGACACAAATAAACCACAAGTTTCCGTTTTGTGTTAAATTTTTATTAAATATCAAACAAATGAAAAAAATAAATGAAACTGAAAAAAAATGGTAAATGATAGTAAATTATTTTGAATAAATGTATAAAAAAGTTAATATAAATATTTCTTTGAAAAATAAATATATGTTCCTTTATTTTTAAATGGAACTGAAATGTTTTTTATTAAACTACAAACAGTTAACTACATAATATTCTGAGTGTACAGCAATAGTTTACAATCGAGGCTGAGTCTAGAGTTTCTTTCGATTAACCAATTGATTTCAATGATTTTTAATTTCATCTGAGTTAATATTGCATCTATATGATATTATGGTAAATTTCAAGTTGGGCTGGTTGATAAAAAGGGCACTTTTCCCTACATAATTTATATATTTTCTTATTGTCATAAAAATTTTGGATTTTATACCCTTATTCGAGCGAAGCATTTAATTGTGTATTATTCTAACATTAATTCTAATAATCTGTAAAATTAGTTACTAAATATATACAGTTTTGATTTTTTTTTGTTTTTGCACACTTAAATTAACTATGCCAAAATCAATTGTACTTAAATTTGTATAACAACAAATAAAAGACTTAAGAAACAAACATGTTAAATTGATTATTACGTTAAAATTTGTCAAAATTGTATTTTTTTTTTGTTTTGTTGTTAATAAATTTTACACAGAAAATAAAAATAATTTATATTTTTTTTAACAATTTTTCTTTTAAACGCTATAATTTTAGCTTTTAATATATTTAAGAAAACAGTTAATTCTAACAACAGTGAAAACCTCTTTATAATCATTTCAAAGTTATTATATTATAATTAATCATTGATGAAACCCCTCATGACACAATGAAATGAAAACTTTAAAACAAAATATATATAACTCTAAATGTTGGCTGCTGATATTTTTTTTTATTTTACTAGATATTTTATGAGTGAAACGAATATCCAAATTAGAGGCGTTAAATTTTTTTTTTTTTTTGAAGTTAATAAACTGAAATCAAAGATTTTATGGTTTGAAGTGAAAAAAAAAAGAAATAACTAAACAAAACAAAATTGTTTAAAGTTTCTTTAGCTAAGCTAGATATGCGATGATATAAAGAAACCACAATATTTATATGCATATATGTATGTACACTGAAAAAAAAAAATGAACTAGAATTTAGAAAAATTTACTTATTTAGAGGAAAAATTGAAAAGAAAACGGCGCCAAAGACACTTTTTACCACAATTTAATAAAATTTTCCTTGAAATTTAGAAACAAATTTTACTTAAAATTTGGTCAAAATTTCTAAATTATAGAAAAATTTTACTACTGAGAAGTAAATTTTTATTAGAAAACAGTAAAATTTTCAACTAATTAGTTCATACATCATCTAAAATTGTACTGTTAGTTAGGAAATGTTTCCTTGATTTTAAGAAAAATTGTATTATCTATTTAAGTTTATTAGATAATTTGTTTTACTAAAAACTAGGACTTAACTCCCTAAAAATAAGAAAATATTTTCTAACAACAAGTTAAATAGTACTTTTTTTAAGTGAAATGGTAAAGGTAATATATTTTACCATACATTTTAAAGTACATCACACTCCGCTTTGTGAGGACACTGCTCTTAACAAGCTTTTTGCTACACAATACTGTCTTAAAACAAAGTTGAATAATACTAATACATGAAGTATTTAAAATATAAATTAAATTTTATTAGCAAAAAGTAAAAAAATGTACTGCAGGATATCCTGACAAAGTCAGAACCTTTTCGTAGTTAGTTAACGGTTCTGCTTGAGAGAACTACAAAAAGGGACGCCCTACACAGCATCTATGGCTAAGGAACACTGGGGGACCTTTGTCTTCTTAAATTAACTAATTTAAGGAAATTGTTGCAAAAATACAAAATATCACAGTTACATTTCTTGTTATTATTGGAAAATGGAAAAGTCGTAAGTTTATTTTATGGGATTTTAAGCTTAAACTTTATTTGACATATACAAATTTAAACTTTTTTATTATTAAGTAAAAAAAATCGTTCGATATTTATAAAGTTTAAAAAGCGCTACTCCAATTATAGGAAAGCCATTATGCCTTAATGTATAAAATGTGCCTTCGATATTTTGTATTGTAGTCAACAAACAAATTTATTACATAAAAGCGCAAATTCAAAATTTTTTACCCTTTGCTAACAAAATGTTAAAATATATTTTAAGCTACTTAAAGTTCAGTATTTAAGACTGTTAAGATTAGAGATGGGCACGAAAGAAATTTTTGACTCACGCTCACGCACGATCACGAACTAAAAATTACAATTATGCACTTTAATTTCTTTTATTTAATAATATTTTTTCTTGAAAATTAGGAAAACTCTGGTTTGTTTTTAATTGATTTTTTTTTGGAATAGAATATTTAAAATAGTTTAAACGTATTCCAACAAAAAAATCCTATACCAAATTTTATTATTTTTTTAAAAATTAGAAAACTCTTACTTGAAAAAAGAATATTTTATTAAAATTTTTTAAATTTATCTGAACTAAGTTGCATGAAAATTTTCCTTAGAAATAGTTCATCAGATTCTAAAATCAAGTAAAGTTTTATGATTACATAGGAAAAAATTTATTACTTTTTGTTTTTAATTGTCTGAACTAATTTTTAGAAAACAACTCTTCAAAATTAGAAAGTGGTATACTTTAAAAGTGAACTTAAAATGGCTTTCTAAAATTTAGTTAATTTTACTACTTGCGAACAAAAAATGAACACACATTGAGTTCAAGTACTTTCTCGATTTAAGTTAGACACATTTTTTGAACTAAATGGGAGTAAATTATGTCCTAACTTTTTTTTAAACTTAATTTTATTACATTTGAGTATGAAATTTTCTTAAAACTAAGATCTTTTTTTCTTAAAATTAAAAAAATTTAATTTAATTAACTTGTTTTTTGCTAAAATCAAGAAATAGTATTTAGAAAAATTTGAACTATTTCTGAGTATATAAACTATTTCGTTTTTCCTCAAACTTAGGAATTTTTATTCTTTTTAAGAAAATTTTTCTAAGTTTTAATAAAATTTTACTTAAATTGAGGACAATTTATAAACTATTTTGAAGGAAATTTTTGATTACATTTTAGTTCATGTCTTGCTTTTGAGTGTATATAAGGTAGCAGGTGATGTTAACTTTATTATTTCTTTTGTTTTTGTTGTTTTTTTCTTTGCATTTGAAATTATTTAGTTTTTTGTTTCTTGGATTGGAAAACAAAACAACACTTGTAACTAACTTTAAACAACCCAACCACATTGGCAAATTTGTGCTAATTGCAGCAGTATTGCAAAGTCATAAAATATCTGCTGAAAAACTTTAAATGCAGCAAACAAAAACAACACAAGAAAATAAAAATTAAAAAAGACAAAAAAAAAAATAATAAACTTGACTTAATGAAAAAATATATATGATTTGTATTGTGTTATGCACTAATATTGAATTTCACACTAATCTGCTAATGGTCGAACCCTCTTTGAATATGCCAGCAATGTCTAAAGATGCAAAGATGCCTTGGACATATGCAGCCGTATACAAGACAATGGGTCAGGATTGTATAAAATTTAAATTGAAAATTATTATAAGCAAAATTATTATAACAAAATAATTTTTTTTTTGTTTTTCCCAGTTAACACTGAAAGGTAAAATCTTAAAAAAAAATAAATAAGTAAATATTCGCGAAAGTTTTAGGGAAATCAAAATTATCATTAAGGAATTTTTGAGAATCAGAGCTTTCATTACAAATAGATGTGAAAAAATTTGGAGGTGAAAAAAAAAAATAATTTTGAATTGAAAAAAAATTTTTGAGGTGGAAAAAAATAATTTTGAAGTAAAAAATTTTTTTTTGAGGTGAATAAATTTTTTTTGTGGTGAAAAAATTATTTTGAGGTGAAAAATAATATTTTAAGGTAAAAATGATTTTTCAGTTAAAAAAAAAGTGAAAAAGTTTTTTGAGGTGAAAAAATTTCTGTGTTGAAAAGTCAACGCTGGATCAACTTTAAATTAAATAAAGGATCATAACATATCCCTTTGTTGCAGCGGAACGACAATCTGATATTCGCCTCTCTCACACATCTAATCTTAAGCCAAATCAAAATTATCATTAGGGAATTTTTGAGAATTTTAAAGTTTTCATTACAAAAATTCCCTCCCAATTATTTGGCCCATTGTGCTTTACGATTTCTACAAATGTGTTAGTTTGTGTATAATGTTGGTATGACTTTTATGAGTTTTTTTAATATTTTGGTTTTTTTTTCAAGCAAATCAAATTTTTTCTTCTATAATGATGGCAATTTTTTTTTTTTTTTGCTAAACAATTTATAGATGAATAAAACAAACCAAGCCAAGTTGCATAAAACTGATTGGTTGGAAGATGAAGAAAATGTTAATAAATAAATAGAAATCTGGTTTTGTTGAAAAACATAAAATATGTAAAATTAAAACCTCAACCATATTATTAAAAGGCGTTGTATGTCTATTATTTATTAGAAAAAATGCAAAAAAAAAAAAAATACTTAAATTAAAAATTGCAAATAGTTGTATGTGATAAGTTAAGAAGTTTCACTTGTTATGGAATTAAGTTACAATTAAAATATAAATTACAGAAATATTTGAGAAAAGTAGTTTTTATAATCAATAAATGGACATGTTTTAAAGTTTAATACAAAGGGGAGAAAGGGGTTTGCATGGTTTTTTTTAATGCATTTTCTCTTAAAAAAAATTATGCTATTCACACCCCTTTCTCCCCTTTGTATTGAACTTTTTAACATGTCATCTTATGACTTTTAAGAATTAAAAATTTTCTGAATTGTTTACATAATAACATTTTTTATTGTCATTATAATTATTTGCAATGATTTTTTAAAATATCAAAAAATCCTAGAAAAGAGGAGGCTCATTTTTTTAATTCTTAATTTTTAAAACAAAATTTTTTATGTATATCAAAATTTTGAATTCTTTACATAAATAATGTAAATGATTATTGACATCATGTAAAAAAAAAACTTGTAACTTTAAATTCTAAATTCTATAGAAAAATATTTTAATATAAAGATTTTTATTAAACTGATACTTTTTTTGCATACAATTAATTTACTAATTAATTTAATTACGCTACGTCATTGTGCTTGTTGGGAAAAGAATTAAACCACGTATTTTATAACTAAAAAACCTCGGGTTTTGTTGAGATCTTTTGTTAGATCAAAATATATGTCTTGGGAGTTGTAGCGGTGTTGTTTATTGGTGACCCATTGTTCAGGGACACGCAGATTTTTGCGTGTGAATTACGAAGTGATCTTTTTCGGAAGGGGCATATGGAGCAATAAATTTGGGGATCCCGTATTGTTGTCCCAAAAGACTTTTATCGTCGGTTCGAAACAGATTAATGGGGATACGGATAAACCCAAGCCCTTCTGATGGCCAAGTACCTGCCTATATACCAAGCGGGGATCTTCGCCATTAATGTATGTGCATCGGAGAGTCTTATAAGGTCACAAAGGGGAGGCGGCATTCAAGGCATTATTGTCGTATGACATGTTGCTTAGACTTGTCCTGGATTGCATTGAGTCTCACAACCCTGTGGGAAAAAAGGGATTATTTGGGAACTGGGACCTATCCTGTGATAGGTGAAAAGAGAAACGGTTCCTAAAGTACCTGACACGTGCCCGGTTTTATTGCGTTGGTTCTGTGATATGTTCTTTGGCGTTAGTTGTGTGACATGTTATTTAAGACCACTTCTGAGACATTTCACAGAGAGCATTGACCCCCTGGGATAGGTCCTTTTGCCGCAGACTCGGTTAATGCAATAGGCTAAGCCTACGCTGAGTTTCTCAGCACTATGGACATGTGAGAAACGAATGGGCTGACTGGTTGGCCAACTGCGGGCCCGTCGACACTTCTTTGGCCCTGAAACTTTCTGGGTATATCAGATAAAATTTAGGATGTAAAGGGAATGCAAATCCGTTGAGTGCTGGAATGCTATCATTGACCAGCGCCAGGCGAAGAGAGTCATAGTTCAAACTCCAGGAGACTTCTTTACCTAAACAGGAAGGACTCGAGGACCTTAACGGGATTTTTACAGAACGGTGTAATTTTAGGTACCATTTCAGGTCTGTCTTAAACGGCTTCATTTGAAGCCTTAATATTTAGGGCATCTGGTGCAAACTCCAGGAGACTTTTTTACCGGAACAGGAAGGACTTAAGGACCTTAACGGGATTTTAACAGAACATTGTAATTTTTGGTACCATTTCAGGACTAGAGGTCTATCTTATACGGGTTCATTGGAAGTCTCAATATTTAGGGCACAATAAGGCTGCACAAATGATCGATTTTTGGACGCGGTGCATAGAGATTTTCTAATATAATCAGCCTAGCTAAAAAAATAATAATTTTCTGAATTTTCGTAAATATACAGATATAAATAGCACGTTTTAAACAAATAAAAAATTAAATTATTTTTGTTTGTTTGTTTCTTTAAATATTTCTATTACAGCTTCCTCTAACTTCTTCATTAATATTTTGTCATTTTATTACTTAAAGTAATCAACACATTTTGACAAATGTAAATTATTGATTTTTAATCATAATCTCAGTGATAACATGTAACGCTATAGTATTTTATTACTCATATTATTATTTTTTTTTTGTTTGAAAAAAATAAAATTTTCTTTAGTTTTTCATTTCTTTTTACACATCTCCCTCCTACCCATTTAAATGGTTTGCCTAGTCTGGCTAGCAATAAGGTTAAACTATGTATTGGTTTCAACTGCACCATACAATATTGCTTAAGATACTATCAACAAGTTGTAAGTTTTAAAGATATTTTATCTTTTTTGTTTTGTTTTTTATTAGCAATTTCTTTTTTTGGCAAGCCTTGGTATGTATACTCTGTAATTCATTTTTAAGAACTTTATGGATTTTGTTTTGTTTTATTTTATTTCTTTTTTTGTTTTTTGCCAAACTTTCCTATAGATATCTTTTGAATGCTGTTGTTAATTTTTGTTTTCCTTTATCTTTTATATTTCTGGCTTGATTTAATGTGTTGCTTTGCGTTACATTTATTACCAATTGAAATTTGAAATGCGTGAGAATGTGCTCAAGATACAGTTCAGATACTTTTTTTTAGAGGTTTTTACTTTGTTTTTTGACTACAAAATTGGCAAGAAAACAACATAACTTGTTTTGCAATAGCAGCAACAAGTGTTTGGGGAATATTATAAGGAAATTTTCTGGTGTTGTTTATTTTCTTATTGGTCGTAGGTTAATATGAGGTTGTATAAAGTCACAATATGGTAAAATAGTAAAATTAGAGTTTTTATCTTTTCATACAATTTAAAGCAGAGATTGCAAGATTTATTTATGATTATTTAAAAGAAAAAATAAATTGAGGGTACGGTTTTGTAGACAAATTACAATTATAGAGAATAATTAAAAATGTTTTTGTATCTAATAGTAAATAAAATTCTGGAAAATGACTAGAAATATAAAACTTGTTAAAAATAATGTATTAATTTACAATTTAAAAACGATATACATAAAAGAATATTTTGTAGTTGTTAAGCGTATTTTTATAAATAATTATTTACATTATGAAAACATAATTTGAAATATAATAAGATGGATTTTTATAAATTCCAAACGGGAGGGGTAGGTACCCATCGATTGGCTAGTAACCTTAAATTCAATATATGTGACCTTCTCCGAGAAAAGGGACCGGACCTAGTGTGTCAAAAAATGGGTTTGGACTTAAGAGTGGATTCTGGTACCTAAAAGGGTGTAGGATAAGATGAAATGAGTTAGATTTCTGATAAAAATTTATTTACCCTATAAAAACGTACAAATCGAACTTGGGAAAATCGATAAAAATGAGAAAAACATTAAAATTTTCCTTTTTTGATTTTTTGGTTTTAAATTGTTTTTTTTTCGTCAGTTTTCGATTTTTTTTGAAGTTTTGACTTTTTTTCGGTGTTTCGTGATCTGGTACTTCGATTTTCTTCCATTTGACAATTTCAGTTTTTTATTTTTTCGGCACTTTGACTTCAGCTTTCTTTTTCTCGTGATCCGGTGCTTCGATCCGCGGTTCAGATTTAATTTTCTATTTTTTTTTTTATAAAAATTACTTCAAATTAACATCAACTTAGTAACAAAATTACAAAAGAACCGAAATTGCGAAACAACTTTTGAGATATTGATAACACTCGTTATACAGTTGGCACAAGACTATAGCGTCACTTTATTCTTTTCCTTTCTTATAGTTATTTTTACAATGTTCTTCGTATTAGTATACGCACATCAACCCTTTGCTGGCAGCGAACAGATAGCTGATATCGAACAGAGCAGCAACAATAGCAAAGGTATTGTCACACTAAAAGCAAAAAAAAAAAATACGTCACCGCAAAATTGGTAAAATGAAGATTTAGGAGGGGAGAATAATGGGGGGAAAGTAGGCGTACAAAAACCAGTTTGCCTGAAATTTCAAATAAATTATAATTTTTTGATGATGTACTTTTCCAATCTTCGTCAGGAACGTGATAAAAATGGTGGTAAGGGAGGGGAATAATTTCCCCCTTAACGGCCTGTCCAAATTGCTTTGACTAAAAATCTCAAATTTAAAATATGTTTTCCATGGAGTATGGACTTATTTACTCATAAGGTAGTTTTAAGAATATTCACCAGGAACGTGACATTAAATAGGGGTTAATAAGTGCGATAATCCGCTCAATACCGGTCTACCCAAATTCTTTTTACTAGAAATCTAAAATTTAGACTTTGTTTTCCTTAGGCTGTAGGCTAATTGACTGAAGAGATATATTTTAGAATTTCCAATAAGAACGTGGTTAAAATGGGAGCTTGCTAAAATTCCAATGAAAAAATCAAGTAATATATTAAGAAATTTCATGCGTAAATTCTGAAGCTACAGCCAATTATACATATATGGGAATTTTTTTTACTAATTTAGCACAATAATAAGGTGTTGTGCGGAGTAATAATTGTTGTCGTAAGAGTAATAATTAATAATGTTAAATAACACTCATACGTCCTGTAGTACCACACATTATTGCGTTAATTCAGTAAAAAAAAATTTGCTAGAGCTAGGATGCCGAAATTTGGTATGGGATTCCTACTTCGACGTAAACATACGATTAAAAGGGATATTTGGAAATTCCTATAGGGAGGGGCAAAGGGGGAAAAGTCTTACCCTTGACGGCTTGCCTACAGCCCTTTGGTTAGAAATCTGAAACTTAAAATATGCATTCCCTGCAGTATGGACCATTTCACTGATAAGCTACTTTTTGGAATTTTTTGCCAGGAACGTGATAAGTAGGGGGCTCAAACTCCCCCTTAGCGGCCTGTCCAAACATCTTGAGCTAGGAAGTTGAAATTTGGTACATAGCTCAGCGCCGTAGATGGCTGACAACATTTTTGGAAATTTTTACGGGAAGGGACAAAAAAGGGAAAAGTATCCCCCTGGCGGCCTGTCTAAACCTCTTGAAATTTAATTAAAGGGTTCCCTGGAATATAGATAACTAACTGCTATTAAGAGACTTTTCAAAATAGTAGAATGGAAGGAAATCTTCCTGTTGACGGATTACACAAACCCCTTTAGGTATAAATCGGAAATTTGAAATATATGTTTCTTGCACTATATGCTAATTCACTGATAAGGCACTTTTGGAGATTTTCGTCAGGCATATATAAAGGGTGGTTAAATTTTAAGTGCCGATGTTGATTTTGAATAAAACACAAATTATTTAGGAAATGATTGTCATTTTTTTTTATTTTGATTATATGGTATGGTTCAATCGGCGGTACACCTCCATCCGATGGTCCAAATTGCTGAAGATGATGCTGAAGCATAATTGAGGTTCTATGCCGTTAATGTGCCGAATTATCTCATCCTTTAGCTCTTGAATTGTTGCTGACTTATCGACGTACACCTTTTTTTTCAAATAACCCCAAAGCAAGAAGGCCAACGGTGTCAAATCACATGATCTTGGCGGCAATTGACATCGCCACCATGTGAGATAACACGGCCATTGAATTAATTTGTCGTGCAAAAGAGCTATTGTTTCGTTAGCTGTGTGGCACCGTCCTGTTGAAACCACATATCGTGCACATCCATATCTTCCAATTCGGGCCATACAAAGTTCGTTATCATCTCACGATAGCGAACACCATTCACAGTAACTGTCTGACCGGCCTCATTTTGGAAAAAAATACGGGAAAAAAATGCGGTGTATGGGCCTCCAGCCCATACACCGCACCAAACAGTCACTCTTTGTGGGTGCATTGGTTTTTCGACAATCACTCTTGGATTATTATTCGCCCAAATGCGGCAATTCTGCTTATTGACGAATCCACTGAGGTGAAAATGTGCCTCTTCACTGAAGATGATTTTCTTGGAAAATTGATCATCCACTGTTGCCATTTCTTGCCACCATTCTGTCCATTGACGACTTATGGAATGGTCAAGAGGCTTTATTTCTTGAGTCAATGGCACCTTGTAAGCGTGTAAGTGCAAGTCTTTATGCATAATGTTCATCAACGACGAGCGTGAGAGGTTGGGCACGACGACGAGTTGAAGTAAACGGCTCTTCAGCTACACTATCGCGAACAGCAGCTATATTTTCTGCAGTACGAGCTGTACAAGCATGCACTGGTGTTTTCACATCTCCTACAGACCCGGTTTGTTCAAATTTTTGCACGATTTTTCCGATTGTACACACATTTAGAAGATTAAATTGACCGAAAAAATCACAAAGTGCACGATATGCATTTTGATTTGAACGCCCATTTTCATAATAAGCCTGAATAACTTTAACGCGTTGCTCGATTGTGTATCTTTCCATGGTTCAACTTGAGTTAGTTTGAAATTGAGAAATGTCAAATGAAATGCAGAAAAAAACTTGACGTTTTGATGTGGTTCACAATCAACATCGGCATTTAAAATTTAACCACCCTTTAGTAAGAAATGGGTTCAAAAGTGAAATGTCTGCCCCCTAAATTGCCTGCCCAAATCGCTTTGACTAGAAATATGTGTTTCCTGGATAATGGGCTAATTCACTGATAAGATACTTTTTCAAAGTTTCACCAGGAACATGGTAAAAATTAGGGTTCAAACGGGGTAAGCCTCCACCTTGCCGGCTTGTCCAACCCGTTTTGGCTAGAAACTTAAGGAAAAACTTTAATTGAAATACTGAAGTGGGGAAACGAATTGGAATTCAATAGCAAACGAGTGGAATTGAAAAACTAGCAAGTGGAATGAAACGGAATGGAACGGGGAATGAATGGAATTGAAATAGGAAACGAATGAAATTGAAGTACTAAACACAGATAACAAAATGAAATGCAGCGAGCTTGGATTTTTAGTAATATTTATCGTTTTTCAAATATTTTTCTCTATTTTAAAAATTTTTTCTCATTTCCGCTTGTTCCCTGTTCGATTCCATTTCTTTCGCCTTGTCTAAAGTTTAAATTTCACACGTTCTCCGTGTCAATGCCTAATATTTCAATGGCACTTGTTCCCCATTCCATTTTGCTTTTGCTGTCTACTAATTTAAATCCACTCGATACCCATTCCATTGCATTTCAATACCTTTATATAGTGTTTCAATTCCACTCCCTGAGGAGCCAAAAATTTAATCTAATTGATCTTATAATTCTTTTATCAAAATCGAAAAGTTTAGCTTAGAATACTTTTTTTCTAAGATCAAAAACAGAAATTAATAGAAGACATATTTTTTTTGAAAAGTATTCCTTTATTGTAAATCTCTTTTAAAGTCTTGTTATATATTTTGTGTACTCTTATACATTTCCCCATCAGATATTAAAATATTTTATAATTATTAATTTTTTTTTAGCAGTTATATTTTAAGGTTAAATATTTAATTAAATTTAAAATAAATTTTGTCAAAATTACTTTTTTAATTTTATGATTTTTTCTTAGAGAAACCTTTTTATGCAAATTATATTAAATTTTTCTTATAAAATCACATTATATTATATTAAGTATATTTAAGCAAAACTAATCGATTAAACAGGTGTGAACAATGGTGAGATTATCTATCAAAGAAAACAACAACAGCAACAACAACAAAAATTTAACAGGTTAAAATACATTAAAAAAAAATTAATTGCTTAGAAAAAAACAACAAGATAAAAAAACAAATCAAATGAAATTTGTAACACTTTTGGAATACATACAACTTTAAAAGAATTCATAAATATTTTGCTGAGGTAGTATTACACTCAAAATAATATGTATGTTTGTAGTTTAACATAAACTTTTGTAGAATTTTTTGTTTCTTTAAATTAACAATATTTTGTATTAAATCTTAATAAATGTATAAATTTTAAAATTAAAATTAATATTTATATTGATTTAAAAATAATAAATGTTTATAAGATAAAAATTAAAAATTACAGTTATTAATATTGTTTTGAGTGTATTTAAAAAATGTGTTATACACTCAGAATATTATGTAGTTAACTGTTTGTAGTTTAATAATAAAGTTTTCCGTTCCATTAAAAAATAAAGGGGAACATACATTAATTTTTCAAAGCAATATCTATATTAACTTTTTTATACATTTATTCGAAATAATTTACTATCATTTACCATATTTTTTTAGGTTTAATTTATTTTTTTCATTTGTTTGAAATTTAATAAAAATTTTCCTACAAAACGGAAACTTGTGGTTTTTTTTGTGTCCGTAACAGTTATTACAAATTTAAATTTTGTTTGCTGCCTGTTGCAAAAAGAAAAAAATATTCAAAAAATTTAAATTTGTTTTCTTTTTTTATTTAAATTACAAGAACTTCATAAACACATATACATACACAAGCACATTCACACAAAAAGTGTCTATAGCTATGCATACATACATTTTGTATTGTACGAGTATATTTAGAAAAAAAAAAGGAAACAATTTAAAATAAATGAAAAAAAAAACATTTATTTTTTAAGGAATTGGTAGGTTAAATTTTGACATTTATTTTTACTGATTATATCATTTGTTTTTTACCGATGTGTCAGTTGATACATCAACATTTAAAAATAAATAACAAATGGCATTTAATTTAAATGAAAATTAAGTAGACCGGTTTTTAAATGAAATATCATTTCTTTTAAATGATATTTTCAGTTATTTTAACTTACAAACTATTTTAAGTTTATGATTTGTAAAACAGTTACGCCTTTAATCTTGTTTGTATGTATTTTTTTTTTTAGGGGGGGGGGGGGGGAATTTATTATACGTCCACGTATTTTTTTTTTTTAATTTAACTTAAATTAAACAAGTTTGTCATTTTCTTTTAAGTTACAATTAAAATATTTGTTTAAGTTTAATATTTCATATAATCCAGTTAGTTTGTGTTTTTTTAGAGGGCGTTTATAATTTGGGTTTTTTATTTTCTTTGACAAATAATATCAAGTAAATTGTTTATGATTTTAAAAAATATATTATAAAATATAATTTAATAATTTATGCATGAATTAAAATTCTTTTGATACATAAAGTGTTGTAAATGATGTGTTAAATTTGGGTGTGGTGGGATTTTAATTGGAGGTTAAAATCAAGAAGAAAAAAAAAATTAAAAAAAAAATGTTATAAATATGAATTTATTAAATTTTAATTATTAATAACAAATAATTTATTGTAAATGCTAATGACCAAAATAAATAATTTTTTTTTAGCTAATTTGTGCCATTTTATCATTCAGTTTGGATTATTAAAACTTACATGTTTCTTTCCTAAGTCTTTTGTTTTCTTAATACTATTGTTCAATAAAAGCCGACCGACTTTATATTTTTATAACAAATATATTGTATATAAATATATATATAATTTTCATCAATATTAAACTCGTTTTGATTAACTCTACATTTAAACAAAATAACCTGTCATTTGTGTAACATTTCTATAATTTTATCTAAATTATTAAAAGCTACTGTTAATATTTATATAAAATCAAAATTTATAATATACAACCTTTTCCGCATAACCTTAATTATATTATTCTTTTGATACACAAACTATAATAAATTATAAGTTAGAGTTGGGTGTGGTGAGTGAGGCTTTAATTGGAGGTTGTATTATACCAAAAAAAAAAATAAAAAATAATAATATGTAAAATGTTGTAAATATAAATTTATAATATTTTTAATAATAATAAAATGTATTTGTTGTTTTTTTTTTAACTAAAATGTAATTTTCAAATTTTCTTACTTTTTTGTTATTATAAAAATTTTCAAGTTTGTTTCTTAAGTCTTGTATTTTATTATACATTATTAAGTGCAAGATTTACAGCCTCATTAAACCCGTTTCGTTTATTTAAATCTAAATTTTTTGTAACATTTTTTTTTTTTTGTATATTTTCATATAAGTTATTAAAAGCTACTGTTAATATTTATATATTATAAATTTATAATATACGACCTTTTCCGCATAACCTTAAATAAATATTTTATTTTTTTTTTTTGAGATTTATAAAAACACCAAACAACAATTAGTTAATGATGTATTTGTGTGTGTATTTAGATGAGCATATAATTCAAGTATATTATGTATATTTTAGGTTTCTTGCTTTAGTAAATGAGTTTAGTTTTTATTTGATTTTGAATGATTGATTTTGATTAATATCATCGTTAATATTTTTAAATATAATTTTATGGTGTTTTCGACAATAATGCTAAATGTTATTAATATTTTTTTTTTGTATAATTTTGTGTTAAAATATTTATAAAATTTGATTCGTAAAAGATTAAGCCAATATGTTGATTTTGTGATAAAACTACCCTGTAGGAAATGTCGATAATGAAACTGTACTGATTCACTATTGACTTTGTCACCAGTACTACTGACTAATTATGCTCCAGCCAATGCTTTGTGCTGTAGACATTTAACATGTCATTGTAAATCTACACATCTATTGACTAGGTGTTGACATTGGAACTCGTGAAATTGTACTGATTCACCAATGACTTTGTCCCCAGTACTACTGACTATTTATACCCCAGTCAAAGCTCTCTGCTGTAGACATTTAACATGTGTGTGTCATTGCGAATCTACACAACTATTGACTAGGTGTTGACATTGGCACCATAGATTCACTAGTACATTTTAGTAATTCTAGTCTACATTTTTGGAATTTTTTACTTGATTTCCACACTAGGAAGGAAATGAGTTAAAACAGGTGCATTTATTTTGTTAAATTAGATATTTTATTAATAAACATTTTTTTTTTTTATAAATTTCATTAAAGTGAAAAAAAATGTTCGTGCAAATTTAATTTTCGATTAGACAAATCTTCAAAAGACTGCACAAAATTATGCACAGGCTCCGTAAAATCTTCATCAGGCTCCACAAAATCTTTAGAGTTGTAATTTTCACTAAAAATTGTTGCCTCTTCTTATTTTTATTTTTATACAAAATTGATTGTTTTTTTTCACAAGTTTTTTTTGTAATTTCTTTTGCTCATTATATATTTTGTTCAAATTTGTATATTTAAATTTGAAAATAAATTTTTCTTTATATTTTTATTAAAAACATTAATTTTGCATGCAGCTATGCACATGTATTTTCAACAAAATAAAACCATTAAAAATTAAGAACATGCACAGCTTTGCAGCTGCAAAAAAAGGAATGTAAAAAGTATAGACGCTTTATGAACATGTCACGGTGACTTGTAGACACTTGACCCCAGGCTTCCTATGGGGTAAGTTGTTTGTTTTGTTGGGCAAAGCAGTTAGATACAGGGTGGCCCAAAAACATTTACATGATAGTGTATTGCTATGTCTTTAAACACAAGGGAAATTTTTTTAATGGTTATTTGGACCTTTAAGTTTTTTCTCTCTTAATTTTTGAAGACCATACCGGTCAAGTGGACACCGCCATGGTTGATAATCATTTGAGCTCTTTTAACGGCATTTTCCATCGTTCTCCAGATTCTCTTTGACAGCTTCCAGAAAAGATTAGTTATCAATTTTTCTAAAGTAAAAATTTAACATCAATTGCATTGATTCCCTGAAAAATGATTGTAAAAACTCAAAATTTGTCTTTGATGTTTTTCTATTAAAAATCCTTAAAAATAATTTCTAAAAAAATTGTAATTTTTAAAACTTCTAAATGCGCTTTTTATGCAGCTTAATTGTTGTTTTTAAAATGCTATTATTGCCATTTCCTATGTAGTGGTAGCTGCAATTACAATCTTGTTAATTTTAGTTCAACACTTTTTTAGTGTTTTGAAAAAAAAAAGAAAAAATCGAAACTATCACTTGTTTTGTAAACAGTTTTTTTTAATTTAATTTTTCTACAACAAGGAGTTGGCTTTTTACGCATTTAATTTAACAATGTTTTTGTAGAAACATAGTTACATTTTCTGATGTTGTAGTTGGTTGTTTTTATTTTTTTTTGGGAGTCTTACATAAATACCATTTAATGTGGTTGTTACCAGGCACCCCAACATACAATATGTTTTACAATCTTGTTATGGCTATTTGGTTTTTTTTGTGTAAGATTTTTATTTAGTGTGTAGAAAATGAAGAAATTTTTTGTTTTTTTGCTAAAGACAGTGGTACAAATAAGAAATTTTGTATTAAATATTCTGAGTTAGTATATATATTTTTTTTTTCAAAAAAACAAAGGCTTTGTTAGAGATTTACCAATATAAATTTTAAAAAATATGACTACCCTGGTAAATATAGAAATATTTAAGGACATACATGATCATACATGGGCATACATTGTCATATACATTCATATATTCGCATCCGAAATTTGAGGGTATATTACAGTACATGGTCATATATTACCATATATGTTCATATTATATTCGTGTATGACCAAATACGGCCATATACCTTCTAATTTTGGATCCGAAGATGTATTGTCATATATAAAATCATGTATGGTCTTATATTTAACCCTGTAGGGATATATATGACCATGTATGCCCATGTATGATCAAGTATGTTTATATATATTTTGATTTTTACATGCGTAAATTGATTAATCAAGGGCTATATACGGCCATATATCCAAAGATATATGGTCATATATGAGATCATGTATGGTCACATATTTAACCATATACATAATATATAAGAACATTTATGCTCATAATGTACATTCATACATTGTTCCATATATGATCATACATGATCTCATATATGATTATATATTTTCGGATCCGAAATTTAAGGGTATATGACTGTATATGGTCATATATTATCATATATGCTCATATAATATATATGCTCATATATGTGTGACCAAATACGGTCATATATGAGATTATATATGGTCATATATGTAAACATGTAGGGATATACAGGTTGGTTGAAAAGTTCCTGCGCTCGAAATGAAAGAATACTGTTTTTGTTACGAAATATATTTTTTATTCAATATAATCTCCTAGAAGCTCAATACACTTGTTCCAATGATCTTCCAATAATTTTATCCCATCCTTATAATGGTTTTCCGGAAGCTCTACAAAATAACCGTCTACGGCTGCTATGGCCTCTTCATTCGACGAAAAATGCTTTTCACGAAAGAATTGTTTGAGATTTCTGAAGAGATAGTAGTCACTGGGAGCCAAATCTGGTGAATACGGTGGATGTTCAAGCAATTCGTACTTTGATTCTTTAAATTTAGCCATCGTCAAAACACTTTTGTGAGCAGGTGCATTGTCTTGATGAAAAATGATTTTTTTCTTCTTTAAACCAGGTCTTTTCTCACGAATTTTTTCATCCAGCTGATCCAAAAGGCTGCAATAATGTTCAGAGTTGATTGTTTTACCTTTCTGAAGATAATCAATCAACAAAATTCTTTTTGCATCCCAAAAAACTGATGCCATAACCTTCTTTTCTGATCGTTGTGACTTCACCTGCTTTGGAGCTGAACAACCAGCTTCAGTCCACTGTAAACGTTCTTGTTTCAATTTAGGATCATGGTGGTAGATCCAAGTCTCATCCATAGTTATAAAACGACGCAAGAAGTCGGTTTTATTTGGCTTAAAACGCTCCAAATTACGCTGAGAAATTTGTTTTCGATCCAGTTTTTTTTGAATTGTTAATGTGTGCGGCACTAACTTTTCAAACAGTTTTTTCATACGTAATTCTTCATGTAAAATATGGAGTACTCGTTCGTCTGAGATGCCTATGGCATTAGCAATTTTGCGCTTAGTCAAACTTGGATCTTCACTAACCATATTATGTACCTCCTCAATGATTTCGGCTGTGGTTACAGTTTTTGGTCATCCTTCGCGTTGATCGTCTTTAAGGCTGGTACGACCACGTTTAAATTCACCAGCCCAAAATTCAACAGTGCGTTTTAAAGGTGAGGACTCCTTATACACTTTTAACAATTGTTCATAAATTTCCTTTGCTTTTAAACCCTTCAAAACAAAGAATCTAGTGACTGCACGATATTCAATTCAATAAACAAAGAAAGAATTGACAGAATGACTTGCAAATTTGCATGTGTTCTCAGGACAGTTATACCAACTTGAGAGAAAAAAAAGTTTGGAGCTAGCTGTGCCATCTTTTGGTGAGCGCAGGAACTTTTCAACCAACCTGTATGTATATGACCATGTATGCCCATTAGACCGTACCACCTTATAGGCAAAAAAAAAAAGTTCACCGTACACCCTCAAATATAAAGTATTTTAACAAGAAAATTTCGAAAATGTTTTTTTTTTTTTGGCCGAACGTAGGGGTCGCCATTTTATATTTTTCGTTATATCTTCGTTATTTACCATCCGATCTTAAATTGTTGTATATAAATGTTTTTTGTCTCGCGGAGGCCGATGTTTTCCTCGAAGGAGCCATTGACCTTAAGTAACCCGTTCTAGTATTAACCCACCAGATCTCAGTTGCTACCACCTTAATGTACTACCCTAATATTTTAAAATGAAAGCTCGCAAAAAAGCAATAAACTTTTGCTAGTAAAGAATTCCAATAATTCCAGCGGAACTATTATTTTATTTTTTTTTAATTTTTTATGTTGCCGAATGTAGGGCATTTTTATTTTTTTGTCATATCTTCTGTATTTACAGTCGGATCTTAAAGGGTTATATATCAGTGTTTTTGTCGCAATGATACCAATTTGTTGCATCAAAAATCATTGACCTCAAGCACCCTTTTATACTACTTAAGGGGTAACACCTATGTAAAAAGCCTATATATAAAAACTTCCTTTTTTTATTTTTTTATTTACGGAGATGTGTTGGCAAAGATTGGTTTTCACAATATTTATGAAGCAGTACAAAAAAATATTTGTTTTGCACAAAGTTTTACAAAATAATATTATATTTACAACAGAGGTCCACGGCACGCAGCATTACTTAATCAATTTTTGGTGGATTTCTCTGAAATTTATAATGAGTTTTTGGGTATATTAATTTTTGACAAAATAACGAAGTGTTAAAGTCAAAATATCTACTTTTTTACTCTTAAAGAAACAGCTCTAAGTCAAAAAGCATTTGACCTATCAAAAACTCCTACGCGCATCCATTGATTAAGTAATGCTGCGTGGCGTGGACCTCTATTGTAAATATACTATCATTTTGTAAAACTTTTTGTAAAACAAATATTTTTTTGTACTCCTTCATAAATCTTGTAAAAACCAATCTTTGTTAACACATCTCCGTAAATAAAAAAATAAAGAAAGGAAGTTTTTATTTATAGGCTTTTTACATAGGTGTTACCCCTTAAGTAGTATAAAAGGGTGCTTGGTATCATTGCGACAAAAACATTGATATATAACCCCTTAAGATCCGAGTGTAAATACAGAAGATATGACAAAAAAATAAAAATGCCCTACATTCGGCAACATAAAAAATTAAAAAAAATAAAATAATAGTTCCGCTGGAATTATTGGAATTCTTTACTAGCAAAAGTTTATTGCTTTTTTGCGAGCTTTCATTTTAAAATATTAGGGTAGTACATTAAGGTGGTAGCAACTGAGATCTGGTGGGTTAATACTAGAACGGGTTACTTAAGGTCAATGGCTCCTTCGAGGAAAACATCGGCCTCCGCGAGACAAAAAACATTGATATACAACACTTTAAGATCGGATGGTAAATAACGAAGATATAACGAAAAATATAAAATGGCGACCCCTACGTTCGGCCAAAAAAAAAAAAAAAAACATTTTCGAAATTTTCTTGTTAAAATACTTTATATTAGAGGGTGTACGGTGAACTTTTTTTTTGAGATACGGTCTAATGCCCATGTATGATCATATATGTTCATATATATTTCAATTTTAACATGAGGAAATTAATTTATTTTGTTAAAAAATTAAATTTTTCTTGAACACATATTTTAAATTATTTATTTTTACCCACTGTTTATTAACTATGAACAAAAATCCATATAATTTCAAATCATGTTTTTACATCACCTTTATTGCACTCTACTCTTAACTACTTCAATGTTGTAAGTATTATGTTCTCTCTCGGTTTGTGGTTGCTGTTGGTTTTTTTTTTGCAGCCTGTTCACTTACTTATTATCGAATAAGACAAATCCTAATTATCAAATAAATTCCATTTAGCATGCAAAACTACAAGCATTTGATGATCTCTAACTACTTACATGATAGTCCATAATACAACTATTTACTTGGGAGCACTACATATACATACATACATACGAACGCAACCACGATAACAACAAGATCAAAAATTTAAATCCCAACTCATATAATTGTACAGTACACATAAGATACAAGGAAGATAAAAATCTCAAGTTTCTCTATCATCACTAGTATAACGATTTACCCAAAAACTTAAAAGAAACAAAAGACCATAACGTATAAATGAAACAGCAGCAGGTATGTTTAATTGTGATAAACAACAAACAAGGAAGACTAATAAATGTAAAAAAAATAGTCTAGAAGATGCAGATCAGGATGAGAAGGGAAAGGATGTTAAAAAAGGATGGACAAAAAAAAAACATCAATAAAAAATAAAATCACACAGAAAATGTTACTAAAAGGTGTGTATTGCACAGTGGGGTAAAATAAAAATATTTTTTTTAAAATAATCCAGTCATAGACAAAGTGATTTCTAGTTTTCTGTCTTATCCATCCCTCTCAGGCTAAAAATTGTGAGTTCTTAAAATTCCCTGTAGGAAGCCTGGAGTCAAGTGTCTACAAGTCACCACTTTTGTCGACTATTTTGGGTGACTTTTTGGTGACATTTCAACAAAACTTTTTACATTCCTTTTTTGCAGCTGCAAAGCTGTGCTTGTTCTTGATTTTTTTTTATTGTTTTATTTTGTTGAAAATACATGTGCATAGCTGTATGAAATAAAAAGATAAATATACATATTTGATCAAAATATATAATCAGCAAAAGAAATAACAAAAGACTTGTTAAAAAAAAACAATAGATTTTGTATAAAAATAAAAATAACGAAAAAGAGGCAACAATTTTTAGTAAAAGTTGCAACTCTAAGGATTTTGTGGAGCCTGATGAAGATTTTACGTGGATGATTTTTTTTCCGTCTTTGCACGAAATATTTTTTTAATTTAATGAAATTTATAAAAAAAAATGTATTAATAAAATATCTAATTTAACAAAACAAATGCACCTGTTTAAACTTATTTCCTTTCTAGTGTGGAAATCTAGTAAAAAATTCCAAAAGTGTAGACTAGAATTACTAAAATGTACTAGTGAGTCTCTGGTTCCAATGTCAACACCTAGTCAATAGTTGTGTAGATTCGCAATGACACGCACATGTTAAATGTCTACAGCAAAGATCTTTGACTGGGGTATAAATAGTCTGTAGTACTGGTGACAAAGTCAATAGTGAATCAGTACAGGTTCACTATCAACATTCCTACAGGGTTGTTTCAAAAGGTTACTAACTCCTTTGTCTCCACATTCAAATTTTTTTTCAGAAAAAATACAGTATTTAGGTTTTTCAGAAAGGCTACTTCATGTAGAGGGGTTTTATTCCCCAGTTGCTAATTATTCTCTTTCCAAACCCTTCTTTATTCTAAAATTTTTTTAAAGAAATATTTTCTTTAAGTGTAATACTGACGCCTCTTACTCCCATTTTTACTACGTCCTTTCCATAGAAATTTCGAAGAATTACGTCTTGGTCGATGTTAAGTCAATGAGTCGGCCGGTCGGTTGTAAGTCAGGTAGCAAAATCCAGAGACTAGCAGAACCCATTTTTGTCTGAAACTTCATTGCAAAAAATTTTACGTTTTCACAAAAAATTATTTAAATTTTTTTTTCTGACAAATATCCAAAAATTCCATTGGATTTTGTTGAAATTTGGAACATGGTTTTTAATTTAGAAATCATTTAAAATTTAACCTACAAAGATTTACATTTACTATGATTTCAGCCAGCAAGAAATTGCTTTCGTTATTTTCAAAAAATATTATTGATTTTGTTCCACTGTGTGTTGTTGCGTGCCACTTAATTGCATTGAGAGACAACTTGTTGTTAATGTATTGTTGAGTTGATGTTGTGGCAACAAATATGAGGCAGAATATGAATAATGATTAAAATTTATTGAAATGAGGAAGAAACAACTTTTTAACAATTTAAGTCTTTAATGAACAGGTGGGGTCAAAAAGGAGGTTGTTTTGATTTCTTACTAAAAATAAACTATTATGACGGAATTCAGACAATAAATCACTAAAATCTTTTATAAAATAAATTTACTATCAAATAAGTTAAGAAAATTAACTACCCAGCAAAACCACACATTACCAAATAATGTGTAAAATAATGTGCATGGATTACTTTACACCTTACTTCACTGTTGAATTTTACAGGCGATGAGCCTCAAAGTAATGTATACACCCATTACTTTTGCGGTGATAATGTAAGGGGTTACTTATATGGTTACGAAAATGAAAAAAGTAATGCTAGGAATTTTTATTAAAAAAAAAATTATTACAAATATTTTAAACGTTATTAAAAATAATGTGGTCAGGATGGGAATCGAACCAGGGAACTCTGGTTGCGCTTCGTGTTTTCGCTAGTATTGTCAAAACAAACATACATTACCTTTTTGCTTACAAAAAAATACAAAGTAATGTAGCTAAAATTAGATTTTCAAAAATATTTCAATTATTACTTTACATTTATAAATCATATATTACGTAATCAATAATGAGTAACTTATTACTTTATGCTTGCAAATAATGAAAAAGGTAACGAGCTATCATTACAAGGTAACGCATGACAATATCGCACCCATAACCAAAGTTTTGCTGGGTAACTAAATTACCTTGATATTTTCTACTAAAAAATTTACAATAAATCTTTAAGCACTTTTAACTCTAATTTTACTAAATTTTTTTTTGAATTAAAGTTAAAATATAAAACATTAATCATCGATAAATATTTTTGATCTATTGTATACTTTGCAATATTAAAAAATTTCAACTCAAAATGTATAACTTTTGCCATCCAAGGGTTAATCCCTTAACCATTCTCTTGATCATTATAATTGTCATAATTTGACTTGTGGTAGATATTCAATTAGTTAAAGCCAACTATAAAACTATAACAAGTGATGATTATAATTTTTTTTCTACAACTCTACGACTATAATATGATCAGACTGCTTGTATGACATTCAAGTTGATTTTCATGGAATTCTATTAGATTTTTGAAAGATTTATCAAACAACATCTAGATTTTATTTTAGCTCATGTTGTTTGACCGTTTTATATTTTAGTTTCATTTTGCAAGAGGATTCACAATCGGTAACATAAAATTGTTTAAATTATGGCATATTGCACGAGTTTTTGACAACGTAACGATAGTAAAAGTCTGCAGGCGTGCTGCGCTGTTTTGTTATCTTCAGTTTATTGTAGCATAGAAATATTGTAGTGAAAACATATTTCAGTGATCTCTTAATAATAATTACACTTAAAGTTTTGAATAATATTGTAAAATTTACAAATTTAATTCAAAACAAATGAAGTTTTTAAATAATTAGGATTCATTTAAATTAGCGATGTGGCAAATTGTAATTGAAATATTTAAATTTCAGATGAATAGTCTGAACCTTGTAAAGCTTTGTAAATATTCTGATTGGGACCTCGATGTGCAGGGCCCTCTTCCATCGGAGAAGTTGAGGGATTTGATAATGGATACAGAATTCGCTGGGCCTAACTTAAATGCAAAAATGTCGGAACTACCTTTATAACCTCGATCAGAAAAGAGGTGCTGGATGTAAACTTTGCTTCTCAATATTTCGGAAAAAATAAAATGTTGGACAGTTGGTGAAGAACACTTTTTCTGAACGAATTCCTAGGAATTATAGGAGGACGGACAGGGTTCAGTATAGGAGATCGTTTTGTGGCCTAACTAATTCCGTTTCATCATTCTAGCCTAGGTCTAGTGCTAATATTAACCATTTTGTGGATCAGATCACGGCACTATGGATAATTTGATACATTTTTTTTGGCCAAAATTCGAATTTCGCACATTTGAAAATCAAGCTTTTGTTGTCGCAGTTTAATTAAGAATACTTCAAAGCATTTAGAAGTAAATTTTGTTTTTGTAAAAAACCAAAAACTGCTAATCAGCTGACTCTCAAAGTCATTGTTTAAAAACAACAATTTAAGTGGAACGTGCTTCATGTGATTTTTTGATGACTTTACAAGGCAATATTTCCTAATAAAAAACGCTTGAAAAATAAAGTTAGATATGCAAAACAATAGTAATGGTAAGTGGTAAATAAATAAATAATCATTTTAGAAATAAAATAATTTATTGCTAAAAAAATTCATTCTTTCGGCCTAACCTCAGTTTTCAAAAAAATAAACATTCTTATCCAAATTTGGATAAGCTTTTAAAAAAAGCTTAATATTTTTTAATGCTGGAATTAATAAAGTTTTGTTAAGTATTTAATTTTGAGTTTATTTCATTAATTTCATGCTGCGATTTTTTGCGTTTTTTTTTTTGTATATGCCATTTTTTGTAGGCAACCCCTACTTGGCTCGTAGCGAACTTGCTGAGGTTTGGTTCTAAGAAAGAAAAAAAAGGAGAGAAATAAACTGCTGTTTTGAAGTATATACTTAGGAAAATAGGTGATGGCGAAACGGTGAGTGAAGAAGTGATTGTTCTTAAACGAAAGACCACAAATTTTTGTCGTTATTTGTCTCAGATATGGCAAAATTCACAAAGAAAACGTGTTGTGTTTGAGACGAAAAATTCACAATGGTTAAATGCTCAGTTCAATATTGAAGTTAAAAAGTTTTCCGTTGAGCCGAGTACATCCGCAGTTGGACGCCAAAAAAAAAAAATGGAAAGAAAAGCGATCGTTCGAAAATAAGGGATGCTGATGAACTCTCAAAATCAGTACAACATGAAACGGAGCTGAGTGTTCGCGCAGCAACAAAATCTGCTCGAAAGCAAAAGCAGCTAGACTAAGCATTGGTTTTCAAAAAAACTCTAGCTAGCCCAACAAGGCCCTTTTAATTGAGGAAAATATCAGAGTGCGACAAAGAATCCAGTCAGACTTACGACAGAAAAGGCACTATCCTTTATATTGGAAAACCAACACTAAATCAAGTCAAACTATGTGTGGAGCAAATCCAAAGGACTTTATGAAAATCACAAACTTTGAGAGTGAAACATTTTATGCGAAAGAAGGTAACCTAAAATACGGATTTAGTCCTTTGCATTGTTGGATTCGTGTTTTTGAGTTCATATTGCACGCAGGCTACAAGTGCGAAATAAAGAAGTGGCAAGTTAGAAAAGAAGAGAAAGGTCGTATTGGAAAAAAAGAAAAATTCAGAATTTGTTTTGGGAAAAATGTCTCTTCACGTAAACAAGCCAAAAACGGGAGGATTTGGCAGAAAGAATGATGGAAACACTGCAGTTAGTTAACTATCTTTTTTACTAACTAATTTTTTTTGAGTGTAGGGTTGATATTTTTTTAGATCTTCCCAAATCATTAAATAAGGGCCCTCTTACTTCAAAACGTCTTTTTTTTTGCAGTTCGAAAAACTTTCCAGACTGGCAGTTATTAGTTTTGGCCAACAAATTGTCATATATTACCCATAGTGCACGGGCGGGTTCAATTTCAATGCGTGTGTTGACTTTTCTTGTCGTATTGGAAATTCTAGGAGAATGAAAAAAAAAACACCTCCTGCAGAAATGTTTGAGGGTTTGAGAGGATTGAATTGCAGCTAAATATTTATAAGAAGTAGATAAGAGACATAGCAAACATCTCTGAAGTATCGCTGCACAAGGTTCTTGCTTCCTCTCAATGTAATCTGGGCTATCTTAAGGATACCAATGGGCTGGGATGAACTGGACATTATGAAATTATTCCTACAGCACTGAAACACATCTCTGACCTGAGGGTCAATTCTCGTTCTGTGATAATGTGAAGTAAAAAAAAACTTTTCATTTTCGTTTTCAAAAGCACTTTTCACTCGAACTTTTCACAAATACATAAATTGCGATTCTCGTATGTATTATGAAAAAAATGTTTCATTCGCACTGTACCCATGAAAATTTTGTAACTGTGTTATCCAAAATTTAAAGCAAATGTCAAAACAGAGAAAAACGTAAACAAAAGTGAATTAAGTTCGTAAAATTTATTTTAAATAATTATATAAAAATATGTGGATTAATTGTATTATTGGATAATACTCAAAGAATTCCGAATGAACAAAGGTAAGACAATGATGTTACAAGCATTTTATTGCAGTAAATAATTTAATATTTTATAGGAATTTTTTGAGAGTGCTGAGACGCATACTTCGTGCTGACCACAATTCATTCGAGATGACAACCGACAAGCGTTTCATGGTTTTATATCGGCTTACTTTAAGTGAACTATATTTGGTGCGCGTATGAAGTCTAATATTACTTAAAGAAAAAAAAATTTCATAAAGAAAATAAATAAACTAAACCACTAAAACTGTTAAGGCTCGCCGCTAATTCGTTACACTTTTCGTCTCTAAATTTGGCACCATCTGCAGTTACAAATCTGTAAATATGGGATTAATAAAAGTGTGATTATGGTTATTAAGCTACTTACTTATGGTTTGCAATGTCCACATGCTTTTCTTAATAATTAATTAAATACTCCTTTTGGCTTTCGCTGGCACACTTTCCTCTTACAATCTTCTCCATGTTTATTTCACTTTTAAATAGTCTGTGTAAACAATTTTTTCATATGAAAATATTTTGACAGTTGTTTGCACTGTTACACAAAACAAGAATCGCCAGTGCTGTGCAATCCTGAAAAAATCTTGTTTCGTTCCACTTTTTTTTTCATATAAAAACGTTTTGATATTTCTTTACATTTTTTCACAGAACGCGAATCAAAAGTACTATAAAAACGTGAAAAAACTTTTCATTTCACCGTTTCACAGAACGAGAATTGACCCTCTGGTAGTTCCTTTCGTGATGAGGACTTTTACTGGCTGTTCTAAAATGACGTATATACCAATGAGGTGGAGGGATACGAGGGTTGTTTTCATTCCTACATCTGGGAGGATATCATCTACGGTTACTGCCGATTAACTCTTACTTACGGGAACCATTAATACGGGAACCATTAATACATTATAGCATTGCCAAAGTCCTTATCGGTGAGTCGATCGGTAACAGTCAATTTTTTTGTGATTTCTGTAATTTACTTTTATATCCATGATTTTTTATTGGATTTATAAAGGGTGGTTGAATTTTAAGGGTCGATGTTGAAATTCACAGGTTTGCTGGAGTAATCCAATATCCAGCATAAATTGTTTCACAAAAACGTAAAGTTGTAAAAAAACTTGGACAAATTAATTATATAGGGTGGTTAAATTTTAAGGGTCGATGTTAAATGTGAACCACACCAAAACGTCAAGTTTTTTTCTGCATTTCATTTGACATTTCTCAATTTCAGAGAAACTCAAATTGAACCATGGAAAGATACACAATCGAGCAACGCGTTAAAGTTATTCAGGCTTATTATGAAAATGGGCGTTCAAATCAAAATGCATTTCGTGAACTTCGTGATTTTTTTTGGTCAATTTAAACGTCCAAATGTCGAAAAATCGTGAAAACATTTAAGCAAAACGCGTCTGTGAAAACACCAGTGCATGCTCGTACAGCTCGTACTGCAGAAAATATTGCTGCTGTTCGCGATAGTGTGGCTAAAGAGCCGTCAACCTCGTCTCGCCGTCGGTGTTTGCTATCGCGAGATCATAACGGAATTCTTTTAGCCAGAAATTGAGGATATGGATGTGCACGATATGTGGTACCAACAGGACGGTGCCACTTGTCACACAGCTAACGAAACAATTGCTCTTTTGCGCGACAAATTCAATGGCCGTGTTATCTCACGTGGTGGCGATGTCAATTGGCCGCCAAGAACATGTGATTTGACACCGTTGGACTTCTTTCTTTGGGGTTATTTGAAAGAGAAGGTGTATGTCGATAAGCCAGCAACAGGATCAGATAATTCGGCACATTAACGGCATAGAACCTCAATTATGCCTTAGCGTCATCGAAAATTTGGACCATCGCATGGAGGTGTGCCGCCGAGGTCGAGTCGACCATTTGGCCGATATTTCGTTCCATACATAATTGAACCATACCATATTATCATAATAAGAAGAAATTATAATAATTTCCTAACTAATTTGTGATTTATTTAAAATCAACATCGGCCCTTAAAATTTAACCATCCTTTATATCACTATTTTTAAAGTAATCGTGCATGTCTTAATTTCGATTTATATTATTGAATAAATGTAATGATGTCTAAATATAATTTTTGGGTAAAAAATTACAAGAAAATCTGAAAGCTTGTTATCTAATCGGAAGGTACCAAAAATAAAATACATCCACTTCTAAGATTTAATCGAAAAGTCGATCACATTCTGGATTAGCCAGATACTCATGCAACAAATACCATTTGGTGAATAAGTATTGAACGTGATCCAACCAGTAAAAAGGTAAAATCCATAAAACCGCTTCTTCGTGGAGGTTATTTTCCTCCAAACTAGAATATGTTTACTAAGAACCGGTTTATATTCTGAATCGAAGAATCAGAAACAGTTTTCAACTGTTCCATGTATTCTATGGCAAATGAAGAACCAGTTCTAGTATAGATTTACAAGTAACCGGTTCCAAAATTTTTTTTAAAAGGTGAAATTTATACTCAACAGAATAAACACGAGAGACAAAAAAAAATACGAAATATGCTTGTGTTATTTAACTCATTGAATGTATTATAGAGCGCTTCTTTTATATCTGGCTAATCCAGACATAACTGCCAGGTTTCAAAGAAAATCGTGCACAATCATTTTCAATAAATCCAAAGATTGTCTAAAACTTTTTGTATTGCTTTATTAATTTTTTTTTTCATATTTACAAATTTATCAAAAGTATTAATGATTTACTTTTTATTCTTTTTTTGCAGGTATGTATCATATTTGTTTTTTCCCCATTATTGTAAGTATTATTACGCAATTATTTGATGTCGTCCATGCTGCTAAAATCATTTTTTTGGTTTTTGTATGTCCATATTACAAAGGTTCGGTATTTTATTATTATTCCAATTAGTTTTCTTTGCAATATCAATTGCTTTTTTGTAAGTCCAATTAGGTTAAAGCAGATTTCCCAATTGGTTTTAAAAAGCGTTTCATCATCAGGGAAATTATCTTTTCAGGGAAACTTATACTTATTTTCACTCTCTGGAAACTTAACTTATTATTACTCTCTGGTAATAACTCTTATTTAATTTAAATGATGAGGTGTGTGTAATTTTTTGGGTATTTGTATTCAGTCGGCTTTTAGGCGACTTTTCATAAAGAGCTTTGCTCATATAAAGGGTGGTTAAATTTTGATTTTGAACAAAACACAAATTATTTAGGAAGTTATTGTCATTTCTTTTTATTATGTATGGAACAAACACCATTCACAGTAACTGCCTGACCGGCCTCATCTTGGAAAAAATACGGCCCGATAATGCCGCCAGCCCATACACCGCACCAAACAGTCACTCTTTGTGGGTGCTTTGGTTTTTCGACAATCACTCTTGGATTATCATTTACTCAAATGCGGCAATTCTGCTTATTGACGAATCCACTGAGGTGAAAATGTGCCTCATCACTGAAGATTATATTCTTCGAAAATTGATCATCCACTGTTGCCATTTCTTGCCACCATTCTGACCATTGACGACTATTGGAATGGTCAAGAGGCTTTAGTTCTTGAGTCAATTGCACCTTGTAACGTGTAAATGCAAGTCTTTATACATAATGTTCATCAACGACGAGCGTGAGAGGTGCAATTGTTGGGCACGACGACGAGTTAAGTTGGACGGCTCTTCAGCCACACTATCGCGAACAGCAGCAATATTTTCTGCAGTACGAGCTGTACGAGCATGCACTGGTGTTTTCACATCTCAAAATTTTCAAATTTTTGCACGAATCACGAAGTGCACGATATGCATTTTGATTTGAACGCCCATTTTCATAATAAGCCTGAATAACTTTAACGTGTTGCTCGATTGTGTATCTTTCCATGGTTCAATTTGAGTTAGTCTTAAATTGAGAAATGCCAAATGAAATGCAGAAAAAAACTTAACGTTTAGGTGTGGTTCACATTCAACATCGGTCCTTAAAATTTAACATAATAAAATCTTCAAATATTGGGTATACAAGTTAATTAGCTTATTGTACGCTCTGGAACATAGAAGGTGCTTTTAAAACATCGACCCGGATTGTATAACTGCAGCATGATCGAGTCTGGCAGTGGATCCAGGCACATAACAGCTGAGTTGTTTGAGTCAGGAATGAAGAGGGTGTCCTCGACTCCCTACGGAGGAGTCGGTTGTAAAGTTGTTGCCTTCGCCGATGAGGTGGTGATAGTTGAGCGGGGGGGGGGGGGGGGGGGGGGGATATATCCGTCTACTTTGCGCAACGTCATGCAAGTTGCTCTGAGACAGTTGGCTGACTCGACAAGGGCCTCTGGATCAATCAAAATAAAATGGAACTTATACTTTTTCATAGGGAACGTAAATATTCCATTAACTATGAACGGAAGGAAGTTGCTTTCAAGTTCAAGTTCCAGAAAATAGCGCAAAAGTCTGGATTTGCCCTGTATTTCTGCAGAAGAGCCACCACTCCGGGGATGTCCTTACTAATGCAGTGCATTGTGTTGAAGTTACGTAAAAAGGTTATGAAAAGGAGGAAATGAATTTCCCTATATTGTAGGTAACAGGGAAGATTGCCGTGGGGAGCTTATTTCACCTACGACTTGTACGATTGATAAATTAATTTTCATTGGACAGTCGACCACAAATGAATGTGCTCTACTAGATAAGCGAGTATTTCGAATAAAAACCCATTTCAGGTTGTGGTGAAGTTCTTAGTCGTGGTTTCCGCTCGGCTTGATCGTACGTTAAACTTTAATATGTTTTTCTGACAGTCAGGCTGCTGTCAAGGGGTCAACTTATCCTCTTTGGTTAATTTGTATAATATAAAAAAAAAAACACTTTTGATCGTATATTTCGCAAAAACAAAATTAAAACATCCCAACTAATGTACACAATCTTAAATTGATTGTAATCATGCATAACATACGATGGAACATGTATCAATACAACAATATCAACAAAATATTACAAAAAGAAAAGAAATCAAAAAGTTAACATCAACATGTAGCATTAAACCACATTAGAGCAAACAAATTGACCACAACCAATATTTTGCTGAACAAATTTTCATCGCATGCATATTTTGTATTGTTATACAAAATATCTGGCAAAACAAAAATATTAAAAAAAAATAATAAAAAAGACACAACAACAAAGTCATAGTTTAAGGTGAGATGTCTCTTGTCTATGATAGTTTTATTTCGTTGTATATTAACAGAAATCACACGATATCATATATATTCACTATGGTGGGTAAATAGCATCACCATAAGAGATGGTATGACCTATGAAACTTAACCTAAAATCAAATTTGCTGCACTGACCCTTTTTTGCGGCATATAATATAAATAACAAGATAATTTTCCATAACTAGTAGAAATACAACAACAACCAACCGAACCAACCCAACCTTCATACATATTTATACCAATATTATCGATCATCCTGAGAGTTAACCGAAACATTATTAAGCATTAAGTTATGATCACATTACATTGGAATATTATAAATTTAAAACCATTAAAATGTATTGACTGTGCCTGCACTGTAACAGGTTGTTTTCTTCAACTTTGTGTTTAACATGGTGATGATCTGTTACTTATTGATTTTTTTTTTCATTTAGTTTCTCTAGTTTCCATGTTAGTGTTTTTGTTTTTTGACTCCAATGTTATTGTCTCTTTAATGTAAAGTTCAAGCAAAGAAAATTTAACTTGATGTTTCTTTTTGCAATCTTTAATGGCTAAGAAAATGTCTTATGTCGCTAAATATCACATAAAAAATTTATTATAGAAATTATAATAAATTTGATATCCAATTGGTAAAAGTTATTAGGAAACTTTGAAGAATTTTATGGTGTTTTTCTTTTGTGACTAATACGATTGAGAAAAGGTTAGTTAAGAGTTTTATATACGTACTATGTTATTATTCCTTTTACGACGAGGTTAATTTGTTGTGCAAAAAAACAATACGTTGTTAACACAAAAAAAAAACAGCATTCCTTGAAAATTTGTTAAAAATTAGGTATTCTGAGCACCGAATTCAGGAAGAGTTGGCAAGTGGGAGGGAGCGGGTGGTTGTTCGTATTACTTCTTACTAGGTTTCTTGGATATGGACGGAGCTTTAAATAATAACGAACAGGATCCAATAACTGCGTCATTATCTAATCTAGGAGTGACGGAATGCTAACCAGCAGGCGAATATGAGAGCTGTCCGTGCGGGGGGGTATTAGCATAACCCGATTCGTAAACAGGAGGCCGCCTTCTCCAGTAGGCAACCTCTCCCCACTTCTGAGAAATCTGTCATTGAATCCATCGCTTTTGTCCTTGAGTGCAGGTAGGAATTTGGTCGCCTACAAGAAGCAACCTCTCCTCAATTCTGAGAAACCTGTAACTGAATCTAGTGCTTCTGTTTGTGGATGCAGGTAGAAATGTGGTCACCTACAGCGGTTAGAGGGAAATTTCCTTCTACTTAAAGGAACATTATGCAAGCAATTTTGAGAGAGTTGTAACGAGCACTTGTGATCAATTCTTATAAAAAGTAACTTATTTTTTCACTGAGGGCATGAGGATCCTACTCTGGACGGTATGGAAAATATGCTCTCTGACAAGCCATCTTGGTGAAATTCTGGACAGGAATTTATTTTTCATGTACAATGTCAAAGGGCAAAAAAGTCTGCCACTCTAAACTCGAGAAGTGTTAAGGCTAAGTCCTAAGATCGTTCGATGCATATACATAGCGGTAATTTGCCCTATTCCTTTGTACGGAGTCACTAAAATATTTCTGGAGGTTACATACAATGGCTTCATTGAGCATCACTGGAGAAATACGTACTAGACCGTCCAATGACTAATTTCTTGGATATACTGAGGAAGCAGATTGTGGCTGATGCAGCCATAGAACTACGATCGTCGTCACAATGGATTGGCAATGGGTGTGTGCGCAGCATGATACTGGTTAGTGGTAAGTTCCCATTAAATGTGGATCATATGACTCTAGCAGTGACCACAGTGTGATACTGGTAAGTGGAAATTTCCCTTCGAATGTTGGTCATTTGACTTCAGCAGTTACACATGAACATCTCGTTGCTGGACTGGATTTCTGGATGTATGGTGCACTGTCAACTTCCATAGGAAGAATCAAGGCCTGATAGCCAAGTGAACTTTCGAGTCTATTCCTTGGTGAGCTTGGTTTAAGTCTGGCTCAAAGGTTGTCGGAACACTGCCCGATTTGTAAACAGTAGGCAACCTCTCTGAACTTCTAAGAAATATGTCATTGAATCCATTGCTTTTATCCTTGAGTGCAAGTAGGAATGTGGTCGTCTACAAGAGGCAACCTATCCTCAATTTTGAGAAACCTGTAACTGAATATATTGCTTCTGTCTGTGGATGAAGGTAGAAATGTGGTTGCCTACAGCGGTTAGAGGGAAATTTCCTTTTACAATGACCATGAAAGTGCGAAAAAAAGTCCGCAACACTATACACCTGTAAAAAAGCCAACGAGACTTTGTATGGAGTTACTAAAATATTTTTGTAAGTTACATACAATGGCTTCTTTGAGCATCACTGAAGCAATACGTACTAGACCGTCCAATGAATAGTATATTATATATTATCACATATTCTTGGATATACTGAGGAAGCAGATTGAAGCTGATGTGGCCATAAGACTACGATCGTCGTCACAATGGATTGGCAATGGGTGTGAGTACAGCATGATACTGGTTAGTTATAAGTTCCTATTAGATGTGGATCATATGACTCTAGCAGTGACCACAGTATGATACTGGTAAGTGGAAATTTCCCTTCGAATGTTGGTCATTTGACTTCAGCAGTTACACATGAACATCTCGTTGCTGGACTGGATTTCTGGATGTATGGTGCACTGTCAACTTCCATAGGAAGGATCAAGGCCTGACAGCCTAGTGGGCCTATTCCTTGGTGAGCTTGGTTTGAGTCTGGCTCAAAGCTTGTCGGAGCACTGCAGCATTTTTCAGCCTGCTGTGATGGCAATATGAGAGCTTGCCCCTTCGCTTGAATGGAATATTATGTCCACAAGAATTACCAACATTTTCTCCGCGGTCGCGTCTTTGGGGTCAAGAGCTATGACTACGTTAAGTGTCCATAACTGACGCACGTCCTTAAATGTTATGGCCAAGCAAAAAAACATTTGAATCGTCTTGTTTACAGGGTACATAGTCATACAGGGGATCTGTAGAAATGAACGATTTGCAAAGCTAAGAACCAGCTTACAGGTTCCCATGGATTCCCCTGGAAACATGTTAGTTGAATAACCGACTCTTCGCAAAGATGACAACTAATCTTAGGTGGACTTATGGGATATCTTGGGTGGTGACAAGACACATCTGGCCCACTCTGGATTCGAGTCACACATGGCCGCTCTTATCACTTTTCCGTAGAGAAATCCTGGATAATGCAATTGTCATGACAGACCTCCGTCTCATTCATCAGAGATTGCGGGTACTTTTGCACGATTACTTTAGGAACAGCATGGACAAGGAGAATGAGATCATCAGATACTTACTATGCTTGTGTTCGCCACTAAAGGGAGGCAGGATGCTTTCAGTGGGGCGCACTTTAGTAAAATGATAATCCATGATTAACAGCAAATCTCTAAATTTATTCAAATAATTCAGTTAATCATAAATTGTTATTTTTTTACTGCAAAAAATTCCTATTGGCTCCTTTAACGCTCTTTTCCACCACATAAACTTTTTCTCAAGAAACAAGTGCAAAAAAAAAATATATTATAAAGTTCACCGCTTATCATCATTAACCATAGAAAATTTTCTTGTTAATACCATATAATGATTGATCTGATCTCTCTCACCAGAAAAACAACAAAACCAAAACAAAAAAACACCAATATTACCCGGTTAAAAATATAAAGTTATTGAATACCACTTGATGATGATGATGATTTTTTTTTTGTTTTGTTAATATTTCACACAAACTATATTTTTTCATAAATGTAGCAATTTTTTGTGTGGATATTTTCTAGTAAATGATGAGCACGTTTTCTTGATTTTGTTTTTTTTTCTTTGTTACAATGATGATCAGGTTTAGGTCAATTTAATAAGGTTAAAATGATTTTTTGTTTCTTCTGCTTCAACTTTTGACTGTATTTTATATACATTTTCAATAACTTGCATATGTATATTTTTTTTCTCTAAATACATTTTCAATGATTTTATGGTTTAAAGATATTTTATCGCATGCAAATTAAATATTGCATGCACGAACATGTTAAGCTTATATCGTAGTATACTCGTAGATGCTGTTGTTGTGTTTGTTATTTTTTTTTTGCGTTTTGATAATTATAATTAGATGGAATTTTAGTTTTAATTATGATTAGATTTTGGTTATGGTTTTAAGATTAGAAATACTTAGAGATATAAAAACTTGTTTTGACATGGTTTTTTTGATCAACAAATATAAAATGTAATTATAAGCAAAATGGAATTTATGAGAAATTTTTAAAATAAAGTGATATTTAAGATGCTTATGTATTAATAAATTGACATATTTTATTGAATATTGTTAAATTAAGAATTGATTCAAATCCATGATTGACTGTAAATTAAGAATTTTTTGTTTAGATCTAAGAAGCAGATTGAAGTTGTACTATATAAATATTCCTATTTGTTGAAAGTTTTGATTTAATATAAATGTACGATTGATAGAAAATTATTTTTTTTTAAGAGAGATCCTTGGTACCCAAAATTTTAATCCGATTCGGACAATTTTTCTCACATATTATTTATATTTCAAGAAGATGTGTCAAATTTGGTGAAAGCTCCTAAGAATTTTTAAGAAGGGTGACTACTAGATTACTTAGAAAAAAGCCCTAATTTTGGCCTAATTTAGCCATAAAATTTTCCCCAATCCGTCAAGTAGTTTTCGGGTTGCCTAATTATTACCATTTACAGGTTGGTTAAAAAGTTTCTGCGCTCGAAATGAAAGAATACTGTTTTTGTTACGAAATATATTTTTTTTATTCAATATAATCTCCTAGAAGCTCTATACACTTGTTCCAATGATCTTCCAATAATTTAATCCCATCCTTATAATGGTTTTCCGGAAGCTCTGCAAAATAACCGTCTACGGCTGCTATGGCCTCTTCATTCGACGAAAAATGCTTTCCACGAAGGAATTGTTTGAGATTTCTAAAGAGAAAGTAGTCGCTGGGAGCCAAATTTGGGGAATACGGTGGATGTTCAAGCAATTCGTACTTGAATTCTTTGAAATTAGCCATCGTCAAAACACTTTTGTGAGCAGGTGCATTGTCTTGATGAAAAATGATTTTTTTCTTTTTTAAACCAGGGGTTTTCTCACGAATTTTTTCATCCAGCTGATTCAAAAGGCTGCAATAATATTCAGAGTTGATTGTTTTACCTTTCTGAAGATAATCAATCAACGAAATTCCTTTTGCATCCCAATAAACTGATGTCATAACCTTCTTTGCTGATCGTTGTGACTTCACCTGCTTTGGAGCTGAACAACCAGCTTCAGTCCACTGTAAACGTTCTTGTTTTAATTTAGGATCATGGTGGTAGATCCAAGTCTCATCCATAGTTATAAAACGACGCAAGAAGTCGGTTTTATTCGGCTTAAAACGCTCCAAATTACGCTGAGAAATTTATTTTCGATCCAGTTTTTGTTGAATTGTTAATGTGTGCGGCACTAACTTTCCAAAAAGTTTTTTCATATGTAATTCTTCATGTAAAATATGGAGTACTCGTTCGTCTGAGATGCCTATGGCATTAGCAATTTTACGCTTAGTCAAACTTGGATCTTCACTAACCATATTATGTACCTGCTCAATGATTTCTGCTGTGGTTGCAGTTTTTGGTCGTCCTTCGCGTGGATCCTCTTTAAGGCTGGTACGACCACGTTTAAATTCACCAGCCCAAAATTTAACGGTGCTTTTTGAAGGTTAGGACTCCTTATACACTTCTAACAATTGTTCATAAAATTCCTTTGCTTTTAAACCCTTCAAAAGAAAGAATCTAATGACTGCACGATATTAAATTTTTCCCATATTAAAAAAAAATCAATGACACGTCAACTTCAAATGGCTTGTAAACAAAGAAAGAATTGACAGAATTACTTGCAACTTTGCAACTGTGTTCTCAGGACAGTTATATCAACTTGAGAAAAAAAAGTTTGGAGCTAGCAGTGCCATCTCTTGGTAAGCGCAGGAACTTTTCAACCAACCTGTATTTTGATTTAAAGTCTCTATTCGCCCCCGTGAAAATGTAACCAATATTGGCGTTAAGCATTGAGGAGTTTTCCTATAAATTCCCGAACAATTATTTTGAAAAAAAAAAAATCTTTTTAAAGTTGATATCCCACACTTTTCATATCATATACACAAAAATTTCTTAATCCTTTCTTAAATCTTAAATTTTATTTAATCAACTTTCAACAATAAGTCACGATTTTGTATTTGATATCTATGCAAGAACAAACGTACGATTAAAGTGGTTTATTTGTCTATAAACATGCGTAAGCCATGTGTGTTAATAAGTAAAAACAAAAAAAAAAAAAAAAAAAAAAATAAAAATTATGTGCAACACAAAATTATACAGCTGGTTTTATAAAGTCTGCCACTTAAAAAGAACCTCCATTTACTTTGGGTTTAAAGCCGGTCCTAAAATTTTACATTTCAGACTAAATATTTAGTTAGCACTTTTCACAATCGAATTAATCTTAATAAGTTCTCCTGGTTGACAGTATAATTTGACCGTTTCCTTGCTGCTCGTGTCGCTGTGAAGTGTGAAAACCTTTTGCATTCTTGCCTCTTTCTCTTGATTTTATCTTGTCAGCTGTAAAACCAACCGTTAGATGGAAATCTATCAGTGGTGGAATGTTATTTGCTCCTAAATCTTTGTTGGATAAATATTTACAGACGTATGGGGTCTGTCTCTTTTTGTACTCTGGCTAGATGCAAATCTGGCTATTGATAGATGTTATATGACTCTATGATAGACAAAAATTTAACTGCCAAAAAATTTTGTCCTGATTGTGACCCTTTGAGATTGTTCTAGTATTCTTACAGAATGTAAATCCGTCTATTGATGGATTTAATCCGAATCGAAGCATATTTGAGGACTTTTATCTTTCACCACTTTTTATCTCTTCTCTATCTCCTTTCCAAAGAAAGCAAACACAATAATTAGTAGAAAGAATTTGCTGAGAGTTGCATTCCTTATAAAAAAAATCTAATTTCCTAAAACTTTACATTTGCGCTTGCCAACTGTCGAACTAAGACTTCTTCCTTCAAAACGCCGACCTTACGTAAGATTGAAAAGTGGAAGAGCTAGCTGCTCTTCATGATTATTCAACAAAAAGGATGACATACACCTACGCCAGAGAATCGGCACGCTGCGCGCTCTTATAAAAACTACGCGGTCTTATAAAGACTACGCGGTCTACCTAAAGTATTCAGTATCCCTTAAGTTTCCCCAAATCAACTCTTCGCAAGAACCTTAATGACGGTATAATATCTCCGTGCCAATATTTTATCTTGCTTCTTGCGAAAGCCGCGCAAAAACAAAGGGAGTGCTGTAGAGTCTCATCGTTCTCCTAACACACCCCTACAAGAGTCAATCTTTCTTAAGTTCAAATGGTGAAACTGTAACATAGAGTAGCCTGTGAGAATTTTAATCAGGTTGTCCAATTTCCTCTTCCCTAGTCTTAAGGTCCTTTTCGTCAAGAGAACCTTCGTGACCCCACCAATATCACTCCGCCTCTAGTTTTCTCTGTAAGCATGTTGGTGGCCTACTGTTCAAGTTTTGTTGTCATCCTTCCCTAGCCAGCTCGTCAGCCCTTACAGTCATATCCACTCCTCAGTGTATGGTTACCCATATCAACCTCAAACGCCCCCTGCCAAAATAAGCATACAGCACTTTCTTGCAGTTTAAAACTGTCTGATTTTGCCTACTCCGCCAACAGAGACCTAACCGCAGTTAGACTATCAGTGAAAATGGCTGCATTCCCAGAATAATCAGCTGCGGCTAAAAACCGAATGCACTCCCGCTCCCAGACGGTGTTGTGGTCTGGGAGCGGGAAGCACATTTATTGTTTACATTCCCACAAAAGATTCCTAAACAAAATCTCCCGTCCAGTTTGGAGTCATCCGTTTATAAATGTATTCCAATAGTATCATTTAATACTGCTTTAATTCTTCATAACTTCCTGTCGGGGATAAGAAAATTACAAAACCCCAATACACATTGTTCCGACACGCTTTCACATTTTATATTCTGGAAGATTTTCGAAGACTCTCTGATTACCCGGCCTTAAAGAGACCACTCCTCAAACACTGTCAGTCTGTAGGTCGCAAGTGCTACCTCACATTTAACCTCAATACCTATCGGTTTGATGGAGAGGTCATCACATTGTCCTTCTAGATGTAGTCCTAATCACACTGCTAATGTCCAGACAACATAACCGCTGAACCGTTAAAAGCTATCCTATGTTAAGTTTCCTTAGGATCGAAGGCCACCACTCGATAGTAGCATATGTCATTATTGGTCTGGCAGAACTTAGAGACCACTTCTCTTCCACACATTACCCACACATTAAACCAAACTTCTATGTTCCAACCTCGCAAAACTGGAGGGGTAACCGCAACGCTCCTTTTTTCCTATTGAACATATAAATCTCAGTCTTATCCAGTTAAAATTTCTGTCCCTTAGATATTGCACAGATAACAGGTCAATTGAGAAGTCCCCGGCCGGACACATAGATGACGCTACTAGACCTAAATCGATATGATTTTTAGTGAAGCCCTAACCTTGAAAATATATATATGTATATATAAATTTGACAGCTTTCGGATCATTATATAAATTTGACAGCTGTCGCATCATTAGTTTGTGAATTATAGCATTTTGAGTGAAGCAACTTTTGTTGTTGTGAAAAAAATTAATAAAAAGGAACTTCGCGTATTGATAAAATATTGCTTTTTTAAGGGAAAAAATACAGTTGAAGCAAAAACTTGGCTTGATGACGAGTTTCCGGACACTGCCCCAGGAAAATCAACCATCAAGGATTGGTATGCTAAGTTTAGACGTGGTGAAATGAGCACCGAAGACGGTGAACGCAGTGGACGCCCAAAAGAGGTTGCTACGGACGAAAACATCAAAACAATCCACAAAGTGAATTCGAATGACCGTAAATTGAAATTGACAGAAATAACAGGTACTCTAAAGACATCAACTAAACGATACATCATATCATTCACGAATATTTGGGTATGAGAAAGCTCTATGCAAAGTGGGTGCCGCGCGAGTTCACTTTTGATCAAAAACAAGTCAGTGAAAACGAAAGCGAAAATCCATGAATTGGGCTTCAAATTGCTTCCACATCCACCATATTCTCCAAATCTGGCCCCCAGCGACTATTTTCTGTTCTCAGATCTCAAAAGAATGCTCGCTGGGAAGAAATTTTCGTCGAATGAAGAGGTGATCGCCGAAACTGAGGCCTATTTTGAAGCAAAGGACAAATCGTACTACAAAAATGGTACCGAAAAGTTTGAGGGTCTCTATAATCAGTGTATCACCCTTGAAGGAAACTATGTTGAATAAAAATTAAACGAGTTTTTCCATAATTACTCTGTATTTGACCAGTCGAATGCCCTTGGGCAAGAGTACTTGCCTTTGGTCGTTAATGGGTTAAATTAAAACAAAAAATTTACTTCATATTACAATAGCATCAAAATGCCCCGTAAATGTTTAATTTTAATGGTAATTTATTTTGATTTCAATTTCAAAGTTTTCTACAATTTATGTTATTGTAGATATGGTGTTATTGTGAATAATTGTTTAATTTACAAATCATGTGAACCAATTAGACAACACGATAATAATAACATAAGTGTATGTACAAACAAACGTTACCTTATGAGGGGAATTAAAAAAAAAATGTATACAAAAATTAATGATTGAATAATGTGCTCTACAGACAAAACAAGATTTAAATAGATTTTTCTTGTTAAAAATTATTAAGCCATGTTTAAACTAAAAACAACCAAAAACAAAAAAAAGAAATAGAGAGAGAACAAAATGTTACAGACAATAACATTAGCAAGATAAAAAAAGGAGTTTTTTTTTCATATAAAACAAAAAAAAAGTGTGGGGATACAAATGTTATTTTTTTTGAAATGAAATCAAATGATAAATGTACCCAATTGTATATAAATGTTTATTACTAATGTATTGGCCTGAGATGTTTGTTGTTTGTTGTTGGTTGTTCTTGTTGCTGTATTTAATATTGCTATGTTTTAAATGTTGTATGTTGTTGTATAGGAATAGATTGGTTTTAAAATGCGTTACGATCCATTACCGTATATCCATATGACGGATGAGTTTGATCTCACATACATGACCTATACAACGCTTTCAAAGACTATTGACCATAACAGTCCATAACATCTTATACGAGTATATACCATAATGTAGTAGACCAAACTGTTTTTTTATTTTCATTCTTTTCAACTATTTTTTAGACAGACATATAGACAACCAACGACAGAGTTTTGATAACTTTTTACAAACTTTTTTTTTTCTTCTTCATATTACTTAGTTTTTTTTTTGGGAGTTTAAGATTCTAAGAAACGAGTGTTGTTGGATATTACATCAAGAGTAATACTTTGCCATTAATTTGGATAATAATTCAATTTTAAGAATCGACAACGTCCGAGTTGGATCCCCGGAACATGATATCAATACCGGCCAGAATAATTTTGTTTCAAATTTAATGCTGAATTTTGGTGGAGTTCCGAATCCAATTCCTGGAACAAAATAATTTTTTTTAATATGCATCTAAAACCAAAGAAATTACAAGTAATCCATATGACAACACATGCCGGGAATGTGTTGACGCAATCCGCATGGTACCATATGACATCGCTGGCCGGAAATGGGTAAATTAAATAGTTTCTATATACAGGTTGGTTGAAAAGTTCCTGCGCTCGAAATGAAAGAATACTGTTTTTGTTACGAAATATATTTTTTTATTCAATATAATCTCCTAGAAGCTCAATACACTTGTTCCAATGATCTTCCAATAATTTTATCCCATCCTTATAATGGTTTTCCGGAAGCTCTGCAAAATAACCGTCTACGGCTGCTATGGCCTCTTCATTCGACGAAAAATGCTTTCCACGAAGGAATTCTTTGAGATTTCTGAAGAGATAGTAGTCGCTGGGAGCCAAATCTGGTGAATACGGTGGATGTTCAAGCAATTCGTACTTTGATTCTTTGAATTTATCCATCGTCAAAACACTTTTGTGAGTAGGTGCATTGTCTTGATGAAAAATGATTGTTTTCTTCTTTAAACCAGGTCTTTTCTTACGAATTTTTTTATCCAGCTGATCCAAAAGGCTGCAATAATATTCAGAGTTGATTGTTTTACCTTTCTGAAGATAATCAATTAACAAAATTCCTTTTGCATCCCAAAAAACTGATGCCATAACCTTCTTTGCTGATCGTTGTGACTTCACCTGCTTTGGAGCTGAACAACCAGCTTCAGTCCACTATAAACGTTCTTGTTTCAATTTAGGATCATGGTGGTAGATCCAAGTCTCATCCATAGTTATAAAACGACGCAAGAAGTCGGTTTCATTCGGCTTAAAATGCTTCAAATTACGCTGAGAAATTTGTTTTCGATTCAGTTTTTGTTGAATTGCTAATGTGTGCGGCACTAACTTTCCAAACAGTTTTTTCATACGTAATTCTTCATGTAAAATATGGAGTACTCGTTCGTCTGAGATGTCTATGGCATTAGCAATTTCACGCTTAGTCAAACTTGGATCTTCACTAACCATATTTGTACCTGCTCAATGATTTCTGCTGTGGTTGCAGTTTTTGGTCGTCCTTCGCGTGGATCGTCTTTAAGGCTGGTACAACCACCTTTAAATTTACCAGCCCAAAATTCAACGGTGCGTTTTGAAGGTGAGGACTCCTTATACACTTCTAACAATTGTTCATAAATTTCCTTTGCTTTTAAAACCTTCAAAACAAAGAATCTAATGACTGCCCGATATTCAATTTTTTCCATATTAAAAAAAATCAATGACACGTCAACTTCAAATGGCTTGTAAACAAAGAAAGAATTGACAGAATGACTTGCAACTTTGCATGTGTTCTCAGGACAGTTATACCAACTTGAGAAAAAAAAGTTTGGAGCTAGCAGTACCATCTCTTGGTGAGCGCAGGAACTTTTCAACCAACCTGTGTTTACGAAAGTTAAATCATAACTATGAAGGTCAAAAGACGATAAAGTTTTTCCAGTTTATTGCCAATTGGACTACATTTTTCCATAGTTATTATCAAACTAATATATTTTTAGGCTGACAGGTGCTTATCATCCAGCATAGTATGTATCCTAGAATGTTTAAGAATGGAATATCCTGATTAAGACTCTAAAACCTTTATGGCCTTTTAATCCCATTGATATGTTCGTTAAGACGGTTTTCATTTCTAAGGCTGGGCAAAAAATTCGGTTGTCCCAACGAATCTGTTTTCTCTGTGGACAAGCTATGTTGAACTAAATGTATCTGCGGTATGAAATCTGCAGGTGTACACTGGTTTTACTTTTCAGTTGTCAGATCCAGCGTGACATACGCAACTGTAGTTTGCTGGCTCAGAACAAGGGTGAAAACCATTCGGGCCAAGCTGAAGGGAAGGTAAAAAAGGGGTCAGTTGATATTCGGAACCTGTCTCGTGATAGGTGAAAACTGGACCGGTTCCGAAAATACATAGGACGTGATATGTGAAAAGAGGACCGGTTCCTAAAGTACCTATCACGTGACCGGTTAAAAAGTCATGACATGTTCTTTTGGACCAGTCCTGCGTCATGTCAGAAAGGGTAATTAACCCCCTCCTAGGACAAGCCCATGTTAAAGTGACCGGTCTCTATTACAATGAACCGGTCACGTGACGTGTCCTAGGATAGGTCCATTTCCCGCAGAGATATTACCGGTGCTATGAATACCAACTCTACCCTGCGGGAAAGTTACCTATCCGAGGACACGTCACTTGAGCGGTTCATTGTGATAAGGACCGGTCAAGAGACAGGTCACTTTAACATGGGCTTGTCCTAGGACTTTTAAACCGGTTACGTGGTAGGTACTTTAGGAAGCGGTCGTCTTTTGTTCTATCTCGTGATATGTATTTTCGGAACCAGTCCAGTTTTTATATATCACGGGACTGATCGGAATTCCCAACTGACCCCTTTTTTCCGGCAGGGTAGTGACAGGACGTGGTTATGAAATCAATATGCAGGCTCTGGAAGAATTGAACCTGTCAGGGGGAATTGAACATGTCAGGGCATTGTCTTATCGTTAATAGGCTATTTTCGGATAACATGATACCTTGTATCGAATTCGGTAGAAAGTATGAAGAAATCAGTAGATAGGACTGAGGTAACTCAACTGAACAGCTTGGGGATTATTCTGGTACTTTTTACACTGATAGATCTAGTACCTCTAACAGCACTAAATCCAGTTAGTACCTGGACGGTATGATCAGGTGTACTCTTTTACGATGGGCAGAATCGCAACAGTCTCTAAGTCATGATATTTTTGCTATTTTGAATGTTGCCGATGGGATAATCGATAATGGATGCAGGGACAAGAGTATCAGTATCTGTTGTGACATGCTGCGCTTAAGGGATTTGAATATTTGATCACTTTATCCAGGATTGTTCAGGAGGTTTCTATGGCAAACATCGGATCGGTTTCAACTCTCTTTAATCCAGAACAGCATCTAAATATCAGCATGTCATTCTAAGGTGGTCAGTCAGGACGATTTTGTAGGCAAACAAGATTAAAGCACAATACCTAACACAGTTTGTATAGGACTAACTGCCATAAACTTACTGGATCCTTACGGCACGTGACGCTTATGCTCAGTGAGGACACGACAGAATATTTGGTCAGTAATTGTCCAGCTTTTTCCAGAACCAGGCGGAGCATTTTGTTTATGGATTCTCTTCATAAACTTACTTTACCTGATGTCCTCAGATTTAAAAGGAAGACTGGGACTAATCTCTTGTTCCTTAATTTCTACAGTGTATGGTACAATGGTCAATTTTTAGTCACAGATTGTGGGATATAATCTCATTGTCTTGCCGCGATGCTTATTCAAAGCACCTCAACTCAACTTAACAACCCTCGTATATCTAAATAGAACCAGCAACAGATATGTGATACTAATATTTGGTGATAGTTAAAAAAATTTTGTAATCATGTTTATTATTAAACTCATGTAGAGTCTAGAGAGTTGTATTGTAATGTTATTGTTTGGTAATAGATTGGCCTTATTTTTTATACAGCTAACCGTCGCTTAGTCTGTCCTTTCATCTGCCGGACTAGGTTGCTAGGTTTTGTAATGCAGTAAAATATACACTCAAAGAAAAAAAAATGAACTAGAATTTAGAAAAATCAACTCATTTAGAGGAAGAATTGAAATGATAACGGCGCCAGACACTTTTTACCAATATTTAATAAAATTTTCCTTGAAATCAAAATTTCTAAATTATAGAAGTATATTTTTATTATAAAACAGTAAAATTTCCTCCTAATTGGTTCATACATCATCTAAAATTTTACTGTTAGTTAGGAAATGTTTCCTTGGTTTTATGAAAAATTTTATTTTATTTAAGTTCATTAGATAATTTTTTTTAGTAAAAACTAGGACTTAACTCCCTAAAAATAAGAAAATATTTTCTAACAACAAGTTAAATAGCACTTCTTTTAAGTGAAAATTATTCTTATCCTGCTTCTATGGTAAAGGTAATATATTTTAAAGCACTTTACACTCATTGAGTATGCATTTTCCCACTTTCGGAGCACTTCCGCTTTGTGAAAACACTGCTCTTAACAAGCTTTTTGCTACACAATTTTGTCTTAAAACTAAATTGAATTATACTAAATTCATGTTTTTAAAATATAAATTAAATTTCATTAGCAAAAATGAAAACAAATTTAAAAAATGTACTGAAGGATATCCTTAAACGTAATAAATTGTGACAAAGTCAGATTCTTTTCGTAGTTAATTAACGGTTCGGCTTGAGAGAACTACAAAAAGGGACGCCCTACGTGACACGCGGCATCTATGGCTAAGGAACACTGGGGGTCCTTTGTCTCCTTAAATTAACTAATTTAAGGATATTGTTGCAAAAATACAAAATATCACAGCTACATTTCTTGTTATTATTGGAAAATGGAAAAGTCATAAGTTTATTTTATGGGATTTTTAGCTTAAACTTTATTTGACATCTACAAATTTAAACTTTATTAAGTGAAAAAAATAGTTCGATAAATATAAAGTTTAATAAGCGCTATGTCAATTATAGGAAAGCCATTATGCCGTAATGTATAAAATGTGCTTGCGATATTTTGTATTGTAGTCAACAAACAAATTTATTACATAAAAGCGCAAATTCGAAATTATTTACCCTTTGCTAATAAAATTTTAAAATACATTTAAAGCTACTTTAAATTCAATATTTAAGACTGTTAAGATTAGAGATGGGCACATGAGAGATTTTTGACTCACGCACGATCACGAACCAAAAATTACAATCATGGAAAACTAACTGGTTTGTTTTAAATTGATTGTTTTTTTGGAATATTATATTAAAAATAATTTAAACGTTTTCTAACAAACAAAAAAAAAAATCCTATACCAAATTTTATTATTTTTTAAAAATTAGAAAACATTTTTTCTTAAAAAAAAAGAATATTTTATTAAAAATTTTTAAAATTTATCCTAACTAAGTTGCATGAAAAATTTCCTTAGAAATAGTTCATCAGTTTCTAAAATCAAGTAAATTTTTATTATTACATAGGCAAAAATTTATTATTTTTTGTTTTTAATTGTCTGAACTAATTTTTAGAAAACAATTCTTCAAAATTAGAAAGTGGTATACTTAAAAACTGAATTTGGAAATGGCTTTCTAAAATTTAGTTAACTTTACTACAAGCGAACAAATAATGAACACACATTTAGTTCAAGTTCTTTCTTTATTTAAGTTAGACACATTTTTTGAACTAAATGGGAGTAAATTATGTCCTAATTTTTTTTTTTTTTTTTTTTTGGAACTAAACTTAATTTTATTAGATTTGAGTATTGCAAATTTCTTAAAACTTAGATGTTTTTTCTTAAATTAATAAATTTTTATTTAATTGACTTGTTCTTTTTTCCTTAAATCAAGAAATATTTCTTAGGAAAAATATGAACTATTTCTGAGTATATAAATTATTTCATTTTTTCCTCAAACTTAGGAATTTTTATTCTTGTTAAGAAAATTTTTATAAAATTTTTTAATAAAAGTTTTAATAAAATTTTACTTAAATTGAGGACAATTTATAAACTATTTTGAGGGAAATTTTTTGATTACATTTTAGTTAATGTCTTTTTTTTTTGAGTGTATAAATATATAGTTTTATTTTTGGTTGTAATTTCAATTTCTCATACAAATGATATTTATTTTGCTGTTTCTAGGCGATTTATTATTAACACTCACTCATGTTAGTATTTTATATTGAAGGTCATAAATTGATAACTCGTAAGGAAAATTATATTACAACTTCAGTTAAGCATAAAACAAAAATATTCTTCATCAGTTTGAAGACACTTAATATACTTATCTCAAGATACAATTTTATTTATAGTTTTTAATTGTCAATCTATGACCATCACCACGAAATTTAAATGTGTTTTAACAAAATTTTGTATTTATTTGATAAATGTTTTATAATCAATTAGGGAAAAAAATAAAAATATTGTGGGATTTTTATTTAGAAAATTTTAGAGTACTAAATATAAAAATATTAAAAAATATTTTTAATTAATGACAGAAAAGTATTTTATGTTAACAGAACTATTATTTCTAACAAGTGTTTTACACAATTGCATTATTAACCCATGTTAAACCACTGTATCTTTAATTACATATTTATTTTAAAGGACCTATAACTTTAGATACGAAAACGATAGAATAACATGTGAATTGGTTCAAAATTGTGGCTATAAATATTATTTAAATTAATGAATAGTTTAAAGTCAACTTTATGATACCCTACATCAAATATAATTTCGGTCCAACTTGGGGAAGTGGTCTAAATTCTGAGAAGAGGCCTGGTCTTTTTTATAGAGATACATTTTTAGTAAATTTGTGGAAAACAAATATCGGGAAGGTGGGTTTATATGAAGTCTAAATTTAAATATAATCCAATTTTTTTTTTTTTAACTTGAAGACATAATTAATGATCAACTATTTACGAAAAATTCATTTGTTAAAAAATTCATCAACTTATAACTTCTACTTTTTTAAACACCCCAGCAAAACTTTGGTAATGGGTGCGATTTTCTAATGCGTTACCTTGTAATGATAGCTCGTTACCTTTTTCATTATTTGCAAGCATAAAGAAATAAGTTACTCATTATTGATTACGTAATATATGATTTATAAATGTAAAGTAATTGAAATATTTTTGAAAATCTATTTTTAGATACATTACTTTGTGTTTTTTTGTAAGCAAAAGGGTAATGTATGTTTGTTTTGATAACATTAGCGAAAAAACGAAGCGCAACAATTCATTTAAATTTAATGCGATCAAATACTTTATGCGTCGATAGCTCAGTGGGTAGAGTTCTTGGCTGGCAACCAGATTTCCCTGTTCGATTCCCATCTAGACCACATTATTTTTGATTACAAATATTTTAATTAAAATATTTGTAATCATTTTTTTTAATAAAACGCTTTTTTTTTAAATCTATTTTTAGACACATTACTTTTTCCATTCTCGTAACCATATAAGTAACCCCTTACATTATCACCTCTAAAGTAATGGGTATATACATTACTTTGAGGCTCATCGCCTGTAAAATTAATCAATGAAGTAAGGTGTAAAGTAATCCATCGGCCCCTATGGCTACACATTACTTTACCCATTATTTGGTAATGTGTGGTTTTGCTGGTACCATTAAAAGAAAAATAATAAAAAAAAATTACTCATTCAATAAATTTCTTTATTTATTTGCTAATTATTAACACAGTTTTTTTTTGATATTAAACAAATTAAAGTGTTTAACAAAAATTTCTTCTATTTAACTTAACATGTGTGTAACATTTTATAGCAACAATTATAATGATTTTACGAATAATTTTTGCTTTACTACCAACAATTATTACAACAGCTAAATAAGAAAAAAAAAAGTGCTCTTTAGCTACCACATACCGGGCAATTATTCACTTGTTATTTATTTTTCAACCAACTTCCATCAACCAACAAGTTCACACATCTTGTTAGTAAAAACAGCAGACATTTAAAAGATGTAGACTTTTTTTTTGTTTGTTAATGTCGTTGTTGCTATTTTGAATCTCGATTGAACACCTCTATACCAACATAGTAAATATATGATTTTTACTTTAATAAATTGCACGCAATCATTTTTGATGTGGTTCGCGTTTCTCCTCATTGAACTCAAATAAAAAAAAAAAAAAAAAAAACAAAAATCAAAAGCCAACCAAGTGTTTGTTAAAATACTCCATTATAAGCAGTTAGATCGTTTCTTTTTTTCTTCTTAATTTTTTCTTTTTTAGTTTAAGGAAAACTCAGCATGTGGTTTCAAATACTATGAGATTTTCCCCCTTATTTTATATAAAAAATGGAGAAGTTTCACAAACTGTGTATATGTGTGTAACTAACTGTGTAAGGAGTGCGTACGTATTAGAAGCTGTGTGTTGTTTTGTGTGTTTTCTAAGAGTTTTGCTTAACTTACCACCAGCCGTTTGATAATTGATTGCGCTTCAATTGCAATTACATCTACAAAAAATTCCAATTGTAGCCATAGGCTGTATACAAAATTCTATGGCAAATAGCTTCACTATGTGGTATATAGTGTATTCAGCCTTATGGCTATAATATGTTATGTATGGTGAAAAGTGTAGATGAGTTTTTAAGGCATTTGTATTAATTTTTTTTTTTCAAGTGTGTATGTGTGTGTGTGTGTAAGTTGGTTATATTTGTTTATTGGTGCGAGTTTGTAATTGAGTACTTCACAACCATGTAATTGTCTTGTAATAATTCGTATTTGTTATTGGAAAACCATGGGGTTGCCATAAAGCAAACCAGAAGAGAATTAGAGAAACAGGTGTGAGAATTAATTTTTGTCGATTGTTTAAATGAAGAGCAAAAGAGAGAGAGAGAGAGAGAACTTGTGATGTGCCTTTAACGCAGTTATATTATTAATTAAGGACAAACAAAAGACAAGGTCAATTTTATAAAAGAAAATAATTGTTTCGAATCCAATATTTCGCTATCTCAATGGATAGCTTCTTCAGGGATTTTTTATTATTTTAATTTTAAACAAAAATCTTTGAAGAAGCTATCCATTAAGATAGCGAAATATTGGATTAAAAATAAATATTTTCTTTTATAAAATTGACCTTGGGCTTGAATATTTATTACCCAGAACTAATATAAAAAAAATCGAAGAAATTAAACTGAAGAATAATAAAAGACTTACGAAACAAACTTTGATCAAGTAAAAAGTATAATCCAAAAAATTAAGTCTTATCGCTTCAAAAGAGAAAGAGAGGAGAAGAGAGAGGGGGAAAATGTGGAAGAGAGGAAAAAAGAGCGGGAGAGAGCGTGGGGTAAGAGGGAGAGAAAAATAACATTATTGATAATTTGAAAATATTACAATCAAAAAATTATATCTCAATTACATTTGGATAAATTATTTAAAAATTAAAAAATTAAGAAATAAAATTCTGTAAAAATAGTTTAAAAGTATTTTCTTTTACATTTCCGAAACTAAAATGTAATACTTTTTTCCCGAATGGTTAGAAAGAAAAATTAAATGAAGTTTCACTTTCAGTACAGGACCTACAGGCAATTTTTTTATTATTGGAGGAAAAAATCAAATGACTTAATAATGAGATAAGTAAACGAGTAGAGATTTTATTAAAGTTTAGTGGTGTAAAGAATAGTTCTTTTTACATAACAAAAAAATATTAGGCAAACTGTTGCCAATTATTGAATAGCTGATTTAAAACAAACTGATAAAAATTAAAAAATCTTACAACTCACAACTGTTTTGGTTCGGTGGAAATCTAACTACCTAAAACTTTACAACAGGTGATATCCACCTGCCGACTGTAAAACTAAGAGAAAGAGAGAAAGAAAAAGACAAAGAGAAACCCAAAGAGAAAGATAAAGAGAGAGAGAAAGAGAGAGAAAGAGAAAGATAAAGATAGAAAGCGAGAGAAACAGAAAGAGAAAGCGATAGCAAGAGCGAGAGAGCGATATCGATAGAGAGAGAGAGTCTTCCTTCAAAACACCTCCTTTTATACTGCTTTATTTTCTACATAATATCGCTTTATCGTTGTCCATTATAGGTCTTTTGTGGTAACTAGTCTTTCGTAAGGATTCAAGTTACCAATAAAACCAATTAGGGTGAAATACGACACAAACCTAAATATTCTTTCACAAAGTCTAGAACCCTAGGTAGGGAACATGCTCCAACATCTCAGATACCAACTTACAAAACCCAAAGATACCAGTGTCCGAGATACCATAGTTGTGACAATAGCACCTGATACTTAACACCCCTATCGTCCTCTACAGTATGCCTCTCCCCAATATACCACGTGGATACAAAATGGTTTCGGGACGATGTAGAGTTGATGGGCCCCGTCATACATTCAACCTTCACACCCATTATTGCCAGGAATCCACCCAAGTACAAGCGAGTTGCTTTTGCTAAGTCAATTGAGATCTTGAAGATTAGAGCCCTAAGTGCATCACAGAAATAAAACTATGACTCCCCGACATAAATAGAGAAAATCTCCGCCCGTAATGACAATGATAAATTCTCTAAAGTATATTAAGGGTTGCTTTTTGTGGTTGCATCAGCTGGGGATATCTTTCTGTGGATGGCTTTCTTAATACTTTACTCTTTTTAGTTTCTCTTGTATTGTTCTCTCTTGTAGTTTAGCGCCTGTAGTTTCTCTCCTGTTATTTCTCTTTGCAAATTTTCTCCTACAATTTCTAGCCTATACTTTCTGTATGCCGCACTGGTCACATTTACCTCATCTTTCCAAGTAAAATGAAGTTTACGCTTGTAAAATAGGACTTCTTTCGCTTGATGGATGTAATCTAATTCCTTTATTCATAGATGTCATCCATCCTCTTGATTGTTAGATGTAATCCATCTACACTAAAAAAAAAATGAACTAGAATTTAGAAAAATTAACTTATTTAGAGGAAAAATTGAAATGAAAACGGCGCCAAAGAAATTTTTTTTACCAATATTTAATAAAATTTTCCTTGAAATTAAGAAACAACTTTTACTTGAAATTTGGTCAAAATTTCTAAATTACAGAAAAATTTTACTACTGAGAAGTAAATTTTCATTAGAAAACAGTAAAATTTCCTCCTAATTAGTTCATACATTGTCTATTTATTTATTTATTTATTTATTTATTTATTTATTTATTTAATTTATTTATTTATTTATTTATTTATTTATTTATTTAATTTATTTATTTGTTTATTTATTTATTTATTTATTTATTTATTTATTTATTTATTTATTTGTTTATTTATTTATTTATTTATTTATTTATTTATTTATTTATTTTATTGAACATGTAATTACAAATTATATCTTAATTCCCTAACCGAGCACTAGCTCGTTGTAGCGAAAACAGATCAGAGCCTCTGGTGGGAATCGAACCCACGACCCCCGCACTGATAAGCTAGCACGCTACCAACTAGCCTACCGTGGCGCTCATACATTATCTAAAATTGTACTGTTAGTTAGGAAATGTTTCCTTGGTTTTCAGAAAAATTTTATTTTATTTAAGTTAAGTTACTTAGATAATTTTTTTTTTACTAAAAAATAGGACTTAACTCCCTAAAAATAAGAAAATATTTTCTGACAATAAGTTAAATAGCACTTCTTTTAAGTGAAAATCATCCTTATCCTGCTTCTATGGTAAAGGTAATATATTTTACCATATATTTGAAAGTACTTTACACTCATTGAGTAAGTATTTTTTCACTTTCGGAGGACTTCCGCTTTGTGAGGACACTAAGAGCAGTGTTTAAGCTTTTGCTATACATTTTTGTCTTAAAATATAAATTAAATTTCATTAGCAAAACAGTAAACAAATTAAAAAAATGTACTGCAGGATATTCTGAAACGTAATAAATTGTGACAAAGTTAGATCCTTTTCGTAGTTATATAACGGTTCTGCTTGAGAGAACTACAAAAAGGGACGCCCTACGTGACACACGGCATCTATGGCTAAGGAACACTGGGGGCCTTTGTCTTCTTAAATTAACAAATTTAAGGAAATTGTGCCAAAATACAAACTATCACAGTTATATTTCTTGTTATTATTGGAAAATGAAAAGTCATAAGTTTATTTTATGGGATTTTTAGCTTAAACTTTATTTGACATATACAAATTTAAATTTTTTTTATTAAGTGAAAAAAATAGTTCAATAAATATAAAGTTTAATAAGCGCTACGTCAATTATAGGAAAGCCATTATGCCGTAATATTTAAATGTGCCAGCGATATTTTGTATTGTAGTCAACAAACTAATTCATAACATAAAAGCGCAAATTTGAATTTTTTTCACTTTGCTAACAAAATTTTAATATATATTTTAAGCTACTTTAAGTTCAATATTAAGATTGTTAAGATTAGAGATGGGCACGTGAGAGATTTTTAACTCACGCTCACGCACGATCACAAACTAAAAATTACAATTATGCACGATAATTTGTTTAAATGGTTACTTTAATTTCTTTTATTTAAAAATATTTTTTTCTTGAAAATTAGGAAAACTAACTGGTTTGTTTTTAATTGATTGTTTTTTTGGAATAGAATATTTAAAATAATTTAAACGTTTTCCAACAAAAAAATCCTATTCCAAATTTTATTATTTTTAAAAATTATAAAACTTTTACTTGAAAAAAAGAATATTTTATTTAAATTTTTTAAATTTATCTAAACTAAGTTGCATGAAAATTTTCCTTATAAATAGTTTATCAGTTTCTAAAATCAAGTTAATTTTTATTATTACATGGGAACAAATTTATTACTTCTTTGTGTTTAATTGTCTGAACTAATTTTTAGAAAAAAATTCTTCAAAATTAGAAAGTGGTATACTTTAAAACTGAATTTAGAAATGGCTTTCTAAAATTTAGTTAATTTTAGTACTTGCGAACAAAAATTGAAAACACATTAAGTTCAAGTACTTTATTTAAGTAAGACACATTTTTTGAACAAAATTGGAGTAAGTTATGTCTTAAATTTTTTTTTTTTATTTTTTAACTAAACTTAATTTTATTACATTTTAGTATGAAATTTTCTTAAAACTAGGAGGTTTTTTCTTAAAATTAATAAATTTTTATTTAATTGACTTGTTTTTTTCCTAAAATCAAGGAATATGAACTTTGAACTATTTCTGAGTATATAAACTATTTCGTTTTACCTGAAACTAAGGAAATTTTATTCTCTTTGAGAAATTTTTTTTTAAGTTTTAATAAAATTTTTCTTAAATTGAGGACAATTTATAAACTATTTTGAAGGAAATTTTTGATTACATTTTGGTTCATAGTCTTTTTTTTTTGAGTGTACTTGCTTAACAGATGTAATCCATTCTCAGTGTAATCACTTCTGGATGTTAACAACTTCCAACTAGAAATAAGGCGATAATTAGATTTTACCCTTCAACGGTTATCTAAAATCACCAAATTTTCCACAGTCAAAAATCACCTGAGAAGGATGAGCTTCCATCTTAACATGTTAAAATTTTGGGTCTTTACAAATCTGATTAAACATGAGCCCGATAACTTACGCATGTTTGAATATTTCTCAACACTGGAACCTCAACATTTATTAATTTTTCACTTCTAGCGTTACTTCTTTATGTTGCTACCTAACTAACTCTTTCTAACATGCATTCGATTATACCGCCAATATTATGAATATTAACTGTTTACATTGATATGTAAGAGCGAAAGTACAGCTATCATCTTAATAGCAATTAATTATCCCCAACTAAATCATGGTATCACTCAAAAAAAAAAAAAAATTCATCTCTCCTACTTAATCAAATCTAAGTATAAAAAAAATTCCCATAATTAAAATTAGTGAAATTCATTTTGTGTATTTTACAACATTTTAACATTAATATTAATCGTTATACATTATAAACAATACTAATAAATTATATACATTCGTTCATACCAGATCATTGATTGTTGTGTGGCCATAAATCATAAATATATATTTAAAAAAAAATAGGTGTTTAATTACTAACATACAATTTGTTTAAAAGATTTTTATTTAAAACTGAATATTAAGTTAATAATTAAAAGTAATAAATGAGATTAATTAAAAGAAAAACAAAATATATACAATATATGGATGCTAAATTTATTAGAAAATTAACATTGCTGCAAATTACTGTGAGATAAACGAAAGACTTAAGAAAGAAACTAAAGAATTAAAAATAAATGTAGTCAGCAATAGAAAGGTTAGCACTATTTAATATTTCCGCTGACTAAAGTAGACTCTTTGTGTGGGAAAAATTTTGATTTTATAAGCTTTGAAAATTTTTAGAGTTTATCTTAATTATGTGAGAGTAGATTCTAAAAATCCCGCTAAGTGGATGTCTTTAATACATGAGAGAGTTTTTTTTTCTTTTGCATACTTGCAAAAAATGGGCGTTAAACGAGAGTCCTCTTTGAGTGTCCTATTTGAGAGTGTTTAAAACTACACTAAAAAAAAAGACATGAACTAAAATGTTTCCAAAAATTTTCCTTCAGAATAGTTTATAAATTGTCCTCAATTTAAGTAAAATTTTATTAAAACTTAAAAAAATTTTCTTAAAAAGAATAAAAATTCCTAAGTTTGAGGAAAAACGAAATAGTTTATATACTCAGAAATAGTTCATATTTTTCCTAAATACTATTTCTTGATTTTAGCAAAAAACAAGTCAATTAAATAAAAATTTATTAATTTCAAGAAAAAAGATCTTAGTTTTAAGAAAATTTCATACTCAAATGTAATAAAATTAAGTTTAGTTCAAAAAAAAAAAAAAAAAAAGTTAGAACATAATTTACTCCCATTTAGTTCAAAAAATGTGTCTAACTTAAATAAAGAAAGAACTTGAACTTAATGTGTGTTCATTTTTTGTTCGCGAGTAGTAAAATTAAATAAATTTAAGAAAGCCATTTTCTAATTCAGTTTTTAAGTATACTACTTTCTAATTATGAAGAATTGTTTTCTAAAAATTAGTTCAGACAATTAAAAACAAAAAGAAATAAATTTTTTCCCATGTAATAATAAAAATTTACTTGATTTTAGAAACTGATGAACTATTTCTAAGGAAAATTTTCATGAAACTTAGTTCAGATAAATTTTAAAAATTTTAATAACATATTATTTTTTTAAGTAAAAGTTTTCTTATTTCTAAAAATAATAAAATTTGGTATAGGATTATTTTGTTGGAATACGTTTAAATTATTTTAAATATTCTATTCCAAAAAAAAATCAATTGAAAACAAAGCAGTTAGTTTTCCACGATTGTAATTTTTGGTTCGTGATCGTGCGTGAGCGTGAGTCAAAAATCTCTCAATCTCTAATCTTAATAATCTTAATATTGAACTTAAAGTAGCTTAAAATATATATTAAAATTTTGTTAGCAAAGTGAAAAAAATTCGAATTTGCACTTTTATGTAATAAATTTGTTTGTTGACTACAACACAAAATATCGCAGGCACATTTTTTATATTACGGCATAATGGCTATCCTATAATTGACATAGAGCTTATTAAACATTACATTTATCGAACTATTTTTTTACTTAATAATAAAAAAGTTTAAATTTGTATATGTGAAATAAAGGTTAAGCTAAAAACCCCATAAAATAAACTTATTACTTTTGTCATTTTCCAATAATAACAATAAATGTAACTGTAATATTTTGTATTTTTGCAGCAATTTCCTTATATTAGTTAATTTAAGAAGACAAAGGACCCAAAGTGTTGCTTAGCCATAGATGCCGTGTGTCACGTAGTTTGTAGTTCTCTCAAGCAGAACTGTTAATTAACTACGAAAAGACTCTGACTTTGTCACAATTTATTACGTTTCAGGATATCCTGCAGTACATTTTTTTAATTTGTTTACCTCTTTGCTAATGAAATTTAATTTATATTTTAAATGCATGAATTTAGTATAATTAAGACAAAATTGTATAGCAAAAAACTTGTTAAAAGCAGTGTCCTCACAAAGCGGAAGTCCTCCGAAGGTGGGAAAATACCTACTCAATGAGTGTAAAGTGCTTTAAAATATATTACCTTTACCATAGAAGCAGGATAAGAATAATTTTGACTTAAAAGAAGTGCTTTTTAACTTAATGTTAGAAAATATTTTCTTATATTTAAAGAGTTAAGTCCTAGTTTTTAGTTAAAAAAAAATTATCAAATTTTAGTTGATGTATGAACTAATTAGGAGGAAATTTTACTGTTTTGTAATGAAAATTTACTTCTCAGTAGTAAAATTTTTCTAAAATTTAGAAATTTTGACCAAATTTTAAGTAAAATTTGTTTCTTAATTTAAAGGAAAATTTTATTAAATATTGGTAAAAAGTGTCTTTGGCGCCGTTTTCATTTCAATTTTTCAATAAGTTTATTTTTCTAAATTCTAGTTCATTTTTTTTTAGTGTATTTAAAAAAATTTGTTAATAAAAATCTTTTAAATATTTCTTAACCTTCTTTTTACCTCCTAAATTAAAACAAAACTAATGTCTAAGAAAAGACACGTATATTTATTACTAGAATTTAATAAATTTTGTTACCTTCATTAATTTTTAACCCCATTCCAATCATACCATACATATAATCAACATTAAATATATATTAATGTTCATCAGTAAATTCCATACTAAAATCTTATAGCAGAATATTCAAAAAAAAAAAAAAAAAAAATATCATCTCTAATTTAGTAATGGTGACCGCAAAAATTATGTCATTAGCGACCTTTTGAGGCAGGCAACATTCATACAACTAGGTACTGCAGTTGTATTGAAAGACAAGCAGCATGCTCATAACCACCGACAACATCACACAACAGAACAAACAGAAACATAAACATACTCCCATGTTCATTAGTTAAACTACTGTACAAAACAAAAAAAAAATAAAATGCATGACATATAGAAAAAAAAATATCACAAAACAAAAAAAAAAAAAACCTTTATAGCAAAAAAAAAACATATCGAAAAAAAACACTATTGAATGCGAAAAATTGGCACATATGAAAACTTAGAAAAACAATTTTTTTTTTGTGCAATATATATAATTTAATTTATTCATAGTCACGTATTGCCACAATACTACTCTACTACACTTTGTTGTTTTCGAGTTGAGACAAGCAATTGCATAAGGGTGACAATTATTTAAAAAAAAATCTCATCTAAATTTCTTTTTAATATTTTATCATCATAATACAATTTATTGCTTAACGAAAATCTAAAAAAAAAAATATATTGCCCCATGATGTATAAATGCCTGCCTAATACGAGTATTTATATATGTTTATATGTAGAAACCAGTGAGACAGTTAAGTGCATCAATTTCAATTTAACTATAAGCATTATTGGTTAGATTGAAATAAAAACAAAAGGTTGACTTGACTTGAAAGAAAATATGTTTTTTTTTGCTTTAAACAAAACTTAAAATATTCACTTAGTTTTTGTTGTTATTGTTTTGTGTCAATTAAGTACCTTGTGTATGCCCATGTGAGTTGCAGTGTAATACTGTCAATACTTATTGCTCGAGTGTGGGTGACATCTTCAACACTTTGTGTGATTTTTGTTTGGCAGTTAAATACAATTTCAAATATTCATCTTTTAAATGATGATTGCTTGGTTTTTTTTCCTGTTTGCTAAATTAAATTGTTTATGCAGTTTCTAGTTGAGTATTTCATCTTCGTTTTTTTTTTGTTTTTGCTACTACTAGTGTTACTTAAGGTTAATGATGTCTTCTTTCTAACTGTTCATATATGAGTATTGTTTATTTTTCTTTATATTATTGATCATTTAAATTAATGATACTTGAGAATTTTCTTTACTAACAAAAATGTTTCCTTTTTGTTTTTGAATATTTAAGAAAAATATAAAGTCTTGAGAAGCAAAAAAAAAATATAAATAAATTGTTTAGAATGACATGCAGTGATTATTGAATATTTCAAATGAAGTCATAAATGTTAATAGATTTATGGTAAAAATAGAGAGAGAGAGATAGATAGATACCAGAAATGGCTTACTCAGCTAATTAAAGTTTTCTAACTTTTCTAATTGGGCCAGTTTTTTTTTCTATGGCGGCCTCGTTATAGAAATTTACAATAAGCGATTACATGAAGTTTTCCACAAATCGTTAAACTTTTATACAAAAATATAACGATTTTTATCGCAACCAAAACTAAAAGCTTTAAATCAAGTTTATACACAAAATAATATTTTAAGCTTTAATAAGTAGTTAAATTAAAATGGAAAGCTTTTATTTTGTAATTAAATAAAAAAAATGTTTTTTTCAAACTTAAAATCACGGTTTTTCAAAAAAAAAAGCTTTTAACCGAAGATTTTTTTTTTTTTAATTTCTATTTAAAGTTTTTTTTTATCGTTTTTCGGCATTGATTCAAAGCTTTTGGCAGTATCTTTAAAATAGTTCATAAAAAATCTTTTAGCAGCGATGTTATAAAATCTTAAACCTAAAGCTTTTAATCGGATTTTTAAAACACTTAATTTAAAGCTTTTAATAGAATTTTTTGAAAAACCTAAATTAAAAGCTTTTTATGGAAGTTTTATAAAAACCTAAATTTTAATCTTTTTATCAAGGTTTTTTAAAAACCCTAAATTTAAAGCTTTTTTTTTTTTAAATTCTAAATTTATAAATCTAAATAAGGGGGCTCTATATACCGTAAATTTAATGCTTTTAATAGATTTGATAAAAATCACAAATTGAAAGCTTTTAGTAGAGTTTCTGGATATATTTGAATTAAAAGCTTTTAATAGAAGTAGTATAAAATAACAAATTTAATCTTATATTAAAGGTGGCATAAAATTGCTAATATTACATCTTTGAAATTGAGCTTCTAGAAACATCTGAAATTAATGTTTTAATAGAGCTCTTAGAAACAGTGGCACTTAAAGATTTTAGTAGAGCTTATATTATTTGGCTGAATTTTAAGCTTTAGGTAAAGCTTCTAGCAACATCGGAGCATAACGTTTTTTTAGTAAAGCCTTAAGAAAAATCTGAATTAAAAGCTTTAAATAGAGCTTCTAAAAACGTCGGAGCTTAAAGCTTTTTTTTAGTAAAGCTTCCAGAAACATCTAAATCAAAAGCTTTAAATAGAGCTTAACGTTTTTTAGTAAAGCTTCCAGAAACATTTAAATTAAAAGTTTTAAAAAGAGCTTCTAGCAACATCGGAGCTTAATATTGTTTTAGTGAAGCTTTTAGAAACATCTGAATTAAAAGCTTTAAATAGAGCTTCTAGAAATATCGGAGCTTAAAGTTTTTTAGTAAAGCTTCCAGAAACATCTGAATGGAAAGCTTTAAAAAGAGCTTTCACAAATATCGAAGCTTAGTTTTTTTTAAAAAAGCTTTTAGAAAGATCTGAATAAAACGCTTTAAATAGAGGTTCTAGAAACATCAAATTTTAAATTTTTTTGTTTTAGTAAAGCTTCCAGAAACATCTGAATTAAAAGCTTTAGATAGAGCTTCTGGAAATATCGGAGCTTAAAGTTTTTTAGTAAAGCTTCTGGAAACATCTGAATTAAAAGTTTTAAATAGAGCTCCTAGAAACATAGAAACACAGAAGCTTCAAGTTTTTTTTAGTAAAGCTTCTGGAAACATCTGAATTAAAAGCTTTAAATAGAGCTTCTAGAAAAAGCAGAGCTTAAAGTTTTTAGTACAGTATTTGGAAATATATGAATTTAAAGCTTTTAAAAGAGCTTTTAGAAATATCGAGTTTTGAAGTTTGCAACAAGTTTTTGGAAACATATAAATTTTAAGCTTTAAATGCAGATTTAAAGCCTCTAATCCGGTTAGTATATATAATTTAAATTAAAGCTTTTATGCCAAATTTTATATGTAATTCAATTTAAAGTTTTTCATTTACATTTTAAAAATTCTCAATTAAAAGTTTTTAATTCAGATTTTTTATATAATTGAATTAACAGCTTTATTTTTTTACAGTCATACAACTTTTAAAACAATTTTTATTTGAAGCTGTTAATTATTGATTTACAAAATATTAACTTTAAGTTAATTATAGTTAAAAAAATTTTTTTAAGCTTTTATTTGTTGTTTTGTAAACAATTTAAATAAATTTTTTAATTGATATTTAATTTAAGATTGTGCTTTTTTCATAAGCATTTATAAAAGATTGAATGTAAATTTTGCTTAAATTGAGTTTTAAGCAAAATTTTATTTGAAACTTGATTTAAAGCTATTTATCATGAATATCAGAATATGTAATGAGCTTTTAAAATATTTAAGCTTTAATATGTCATTTTATTAAAATTTAAAATTTTGATTTTCTATCTCTAGCAACTTAAAGCTTTGATTAAACTTTTAGTACAACTTGGTTTAATAATTGTTTTTTTTTTCGTGTTTGTAATCCTTTAAAGTTTTATCGTGTGGTTTTTAAAAAATGTTTGGCTGTAGTCTCATAGAGTTTTTATTGCTGCTAAAAATTCATTAAGTATTTACTGGTGCCTCTATAAAACTGTTTATTGTTGTTTTTTTAAAGGTTTTTTTTTAGAAACAAGAATTCTAAATTCTTACTGGAGAAATTGTAAAGCTTTGTATACGCTTTCAGTAAAACTGAATGCAATTTCCAATAGTATTTTAGTTTTTTTTTATTTTAGTTTTCTCTTCCACAATTTCCTCTTATATCCCAGCAAAATAAAATGGATGTTATTCTTTACGAATCTCTTTTTCAGAACATCCAAAGAAGTTAATAGTACAAATTTTTCGATTTGAAGGAAGTCATTTTAAACAACTTCCAAAATGTTGATATTAACCCCTACTAGTAAAAAAAAAAAATTATTTAGTTGGTCCATAAATGGTTAGTTCCTGCAGTTTTTAAATGCCCTATTGAAAACATATTTTGCATACCAGTGATATTCACTTTGTCCTGAGGGTCAATTCTCGTTCTGTGATAATGTGAAATGAAAAAAAACTTTTCATTTTCGTTTTCATAAGCACTTTTCACTCGAACTTTTCACAAATACATAAATTGCGATTCTCGTATGTATTATGAAAAAAATGTTTCATTCGCACTGTACCCATGAAAATTTTGTAACTGTGTTATCCAAAATTTAAAGCAAATGTCAAAACAGAGAAAAACGTAAACAAAAGAGAATTAAGTTCGTAAAATTTATTTTAAATAATTATATAAAAATATCTGGATTAATTGTATTATTGGATATTACTCAAAGAATTCCGGATAAACAAAGGTAAGACAATGATGTTACAAGCATTTCATTGCAGTAAATAATTTAATAACTTATAGGAATTTTTTGAGAGTGCTGAGACGCATACTTCGTGCTGACCACAATGCATTCGAGATGACAACCGACAAGCACTACATGGATTAATATCGGCTTTCTTTAAGTGAACTATATTTGGCGCGCGTATGAAGTCTAATATTAATTAAAGAAAAAAAAAATTTCATAAAGAATATAAATAAACTATAAATAAATATGCCATACCTTTGCCATTTTTCACTGTCCTTTTGGGTCCCACTAAAACTGTTAAGGCTCGCCGCTAATTCGTTACACTTTTCGTCTCTAAATTTGGCACCATCTGCAGTTACAAATCTGTAAATATGGGATTAATAAGTGTGATTATGTTTATTAAGCTACTTACTTATCGTTTGCAATGTCCACATGCTGTTCTTAATAATTAATTTAATACTCCTTTGGCTTTCGCTGGCACGCTTTCCTCTTACAGTCTTCTCCATGTTTATTTCACTTATAAATAGTCTGTGTAAACAATTTTTTCATATGAAAATATTTTGACAGTTGTTTGCACTGTTACACAAAACAAGAATCGCCAGTGCTGTGCAATCGTGAAAAAATCTTGTTTCGTTCCACTTTTTTTTCATATGAAAACGTTTTGATATTTCTTTACATTTTTTCACAGAACGCGAATCAAAAGTACTATGAAAACGTGAAAAAACTTTTCATTTCACCGTTTCACAGAACGAGAATTGACCCTCTGGTCGGAATAATAATTATTTGCGTTTTTAAAATCACATTTTTAACTTTAAAAAAATCCACTCCCCATATTTATTTTGTAGTCCCGATATATTTAACAACTTCCGTAAACTAATGAAAAAGTCCATCTGCTCATCGATTTTTCGTAGCACCGAAACAAACTACTTCCTCCCAATGACACGCCTAGAGTATTCAAAAAACCGCCCTTTTGAAAAAACCGGTTTCGGTTTTCTTCGAAAAATCGAATTTTTAAAAAACCGGTTTCGGTTTCGGTTTTTGCAGAAAAAACCGGTCAACCGGTTTTTTCGGTTTTTTTTTAATTTGAATAAAAAGCTTATATAATTTGTTTAAAAACAGAAATTTAATAAAGTTAGAAGTGGAAAATACTCTTTCACTAATAGTAGATGTTTGGACAAATAGTCAAAAGACAATTATATAAATTGTCCAAATTTTCAGTTCTTTTGTCGCATTTATCAAGATATATGAAATCATCATATGTGACCTTCTTCAAAAAAAGAGACCTAGTGTCTCAAAAAACGGGTTTGGACTTAAGAGTGGATTCTGGTACCTGAAAGGGTGTAAAATAAGATGAAATGAGTCAGATTTCTGATAAAAATTTATTTACCCCATAAAAACGTACAAAACGAACTTGGAAAAATCTATAAAAATGGAAAAAACTTTTACTTGTTTTGATTTTAAATTGTCACTCTAAAAGCGAAAAAAAATACGTCTCCACATAGCCATGACGTCACCAAAGTTGGCACCCAATCATAACTAACCATACCAAATCGCATCTCCCAACTGAGGGTGTGTTCACAGTGATAGTGCGTTATAAAACTTTAAATGAGTTTTTCCCAAAACTTCACTTTCACACACTAGGTCCCTTTTCTCGGAGAAGGTCACATATAATGATGAATGATTTTGTACAGTCTCTTTTTGAGGATTTTGAATGCTCTTTGTGTTATATAGATAAGAGATTAAACTATTTGAATTTGGAATATCCACAGTTAAGTCTTCATCGGAATCTATCAGACTTACATTTAAATGTTCATAACTAAACAAACGATTATAAAAGTGTTCGGAAAAAATAAAAGAGACCAAGTAACCCAGTCGGTGATGTAATTAAAAAAACCGGTTAACCGAACAAAGAAGACCGGTTTTCGGTTTTCTTCGAATTTACAAAATATTCGAAACCGATCGGTTTTTAAAAATAAAGAAACCGGTTGACCGGTTTTCGGTTTCGGTTTTTGAATACTCTAGACACGCCAATGTTAAAATCATTAATGATTCACCGAAATTTTCACAACTTCGTGCTCAGTAGATGTAGTGTTTAACTACTTCTTCCTCAGCTCTTATTTTGCTGGGATGTTTAAACTATTGATTTCTCTTTTATGATAAATTATATTTCATGTATCCATTGTTATACTTGAATAGAAAAAAAAGGTGGCAACTATACATCAATAACGAAGTGCAATATGACACATTATTGTTAAGTAAACTACCGATTATCAGATTGAAAAGATCTCAATAACACATTTAAATGATACAATTTGTTTAAGCCAAATACTATAACACGAACTTTAAATGCTTTTTTTTTGATAGTTGACTTGGTCTCTCCTCTAGCTAACAAAATAAGTATCCCGCAGAGCTTAGAACCGATACAATTGAACGCCAACCAAAAAAAAAAAAAAATAAAAACTAATAATAATGCATGCATAACCATAAACTCATATCTATGAATATGAAATATAATATTCACACTCTTATTATAACAATTGTCTACAATAATCATGAAAATATAAACCAATTTTGTGGCATGAATGGTGAAGGTAAATGCCGAAAGGTTAGTAAATTTTAAAAGCCAGCTATGTGAGGACTTAAAGTGCGTTGGTTGTGGCATAAAGAATCTAGATGAAAAAAAATTTTAATTTTTTTTTCTTCATTCTAAACAAATGTCAAAATTTTGTGGTTTACAGGAATATGAATAAATTTTGAACATATGAAGAATTCTGGCAAACAAATTACATTGCAAAAAAAAAAAACAAAAAAATTGTTAGGAAAATGAAACACCCTCAGGCATTCAATTATATTCGATTGTGGTGTGAAAAAGTTCAATTTGTAATTCGTTTTTATTTTTTATTTTTTTGTGAAAATAAATGAAATTTTTGTTATGCCTGACTTTGCAAAACCACATTTGTAAATAAATTTATATTTTATCATAAGGTCAAATAGGGTTTTTTTTAAGAAAATTTGAATTTATAAACAATTTTGTTTGATTTTAATTTTAAAAGATCAATGACATAACATTATTTGTGATTCATAGCAAAGGTTAGGAAACATTGTTGTAGGGATTTTTTTTCTTAGGAAGAAGATAATTTTTTTATATAAATTGTATATTTTTGCAGGAATATTACTTAAAGTGTAGTTTCGGTCTACACTTTAAGTTTTAATAGTCAAAATTTTAAATAAAAAACAAAAGACTTAAGAAACAAACTTTATCTCATATAATTTAAAAATAAACTGTTTATCTAGACCAGTGATCGGCAAAGAGTCGCCCATGGGCGACTCACTTATACTAACATACTAACACAGATAGCATGAAAATGAAAATAATAAATCAGTCTCAGTTGAGCTTTCGTGCAGTAAGGTAGTGTCGACGGATAGTACGTACATTACACTGAACGAAATGTCTTACGAAGAATGGGCAAACTTAAATGTTTAATATACCAGCGTCTTTTATTGTTGCTGCTGAACTTGCAAATCGTTGCCGTCCATTCGGGGATGGCCTGTTTTTCAAGGATGTTATAAAATATGCAATGAATGAATGAAATTACAAATTATTTTGTAGTTTGTAAGTTAAAATATATTAAAAATCTTTAATAATTCTATATTTATTTTTTTATTTATTTATTTCTTTCTTTCTTTAATTATTTTTTTATTAATTTATTTATATATATTTATTTGTGTATTTAAAATTCATATTTAAATAGGGAAGGGTTTGACTTTCCCAGGCTGTAACTGAGAAACTTCTTGGATCTTAAAAGATTTTAATTATAAATTTTCGTTTTTTTGTTGTTTTTTTATTTGCTTTTGTTATATATTTTTTGTTATGCTTTTTTTTGTTCTCATCCTTTGTTTTTTTATGTTTGTTTATTTGCACACAGTTTTAAGAAAATTACAAACACATTTCTTTCAGTGCATTAAGATAGGGAGAGCGTAACTCACCTATACAATGGCAACAATATGGTTGTATTAGTTTGCCGATCACTGATCTAGACCAAGGGTGTCCAAGCCCTATGCGCTTGATGCTCATTTGTTTTTGTAAAAGCGCTTAGCTATACACATAGAGCACTCAGCAATAGCATTACGAAATACACAAACAACTTTGCGTTATTAGTTTTTTTTTCCGTTCTTCACTATATACACGCAAGTGCAAAGCAACAACACTTTTGTATGCTTTGCCGGTAAACATTGACGACAGCGATCATCAATGTAGATTTTGTTTTTGTTTAACGTATGATATGAAATATTTTTTTTTTCTTTTTTCTTTGTATGTATTGGTTTTTACAATAAAAAATATTGAATAAAAATTAGATATTCTTTAAATGTATTGGTGTTTGCACATCCATAAGGAACTTATGGGCACCCTTGATCTAGACTAAACGTTCTAAAAACCTAACAAATATCTCATTTGAATTAACCTTTATTTAAGAAATTCCCTTCTAAAAAAAAAAACAAAAGACTTAAGAAACAAACTTTTTATAGCACTCAATCTTAGACTTATTTTTGCTTAAAAATCATTTAAAAAATTTAACATTTAATTTATTTCAATTGACATTTTACTACATTTTTACTAGATCACACGTAAACATTTACAGCACTAAGAAAAAAAAAATCATTAAAAGTCGCGTTACTCATACGCCAACAATTCCTTGTAGCAACTATAAAGCAAAAAAAAAAAAATACAGACATTATCTTTGGTAGTCATATTTCAACATTTAAGTGTTATGACGTGATGCGTTTGATATTCAGATACATTTATACTTAATCTTATTTAATTCAGGTGTGTTTCACAAATCCACTCTCGTCTTATGTTACTTATATGAAAAAGTAACATGTCTATATAAAAGTGTCTTTGAAAAGTCAGCAACAACAGCAGCAGCAGTAGAAACAGTAATCAATGCATGATCCGTTTGGCTTTTTACTTATTTTGTATATACATTTGAGGATCGTATGTAGGAAGTTAAAGGTGAGGTTTGTGATTTTATTTCTGTTTTATATTTGCAATTGTTGCACTCAATGTTCCATATTATTGTGTAGAGATTGTTATTGTTTAATGTTGATTTTTTGCTGCTGCTGCTTTTTTTTTTTGGAAGTTAGTATGATACATAACATCTAAAAAACATATGGGTGCCGCTTTGTGATGAAAACAGGGTGTATACAAAAAAAGTGTACAAATTTAATAAGAGTTAAAAAAATCTTCTTTTATGGCTTTTAAAATCAACAGAAAAAAACTTGAATTGTAGTTTTTTTGATACTTTTTTTTGAGTTGAGTTGTTAAGTTGCAGAGGGTTTAATAAGCACAGAAGCAAGTCCAAGGAGCCGAGACTGAGAAAAAAATAAGGAAATACAGAAGGAGAAATTAAATCGAAATTAGAATAGTCCCTATCTTAAAATTTCTAGTCAGCCTTATTAACCTAATAAAATCAGGCAGGAGTAGTTTATAAACAGATTCCATAAACAAAATGCGCTGGCTGGTAAGAGAGAAAGCTGGAGAGTAACAGACAAAATGTTTTATCTTGTACTTATCCTTCAGAGATGATTCACATAATGTGAGATTGACAATATCCATCCTCACCGTATGGTCTGCTGTCAAAACGCTTTAAGCCACCGGACTTCCTACGGTGGAGATCACTTCTTAAAGAAAACAGATTTCATATATAAGGCTATCCATCATGCTATTCATGACATGTTGATTCCCAGCTACGGTTTCAGACTCATGCGTGACGAATCTGATTCATTACACTGATTCCGAGCTAAAATTATCTGGAACCCATAGAAAACATTCCCTCTCCTCCACTCAAACTTCGTTGAGCTTGCGCCGATGAAGTGATTGGAGATTCTAGTGCCTTAAGCACAGCCTAAATTTCACTACAGATGCTGATGCTCCTGTCCCTTTATCTGTTATCGATTATGCATTTCGCCACATCCTAAATTTGAAAAGTCTCTGTCTAAAAAAACTTCTGTTATTCTGCCCCTTGTTCACAACGTCCAGATACCAACCGGATCAAGCACTTTAGGGGTGAATCTGGTAAAAATTGTAAAAATGATCAGAATAATCCATAAGTAGTTCAGTTGGATTTGCACAGTCCTCTCAACTTCAAATGATTACTCCATATATTCCACCAAATTCGTATCATTAAAAACGCCGGATGAAGTTTCGAAAGTCCCTCAGCAATAAGACACATGTCCTGTATTCCAATTCACTTTTTCGGAGCCTATATTTGATTTCATAGCTTGAAAACAAGATCATTAAAGGCTGACTTTCCTGATCTACCACTTTGATACGCATGTTGTTAACAATTAAGAGGATTTTAAGGAAATGTCACTGACCCAATGAATTTCTCCGCCATTTGGACTTTTCAGTAGAATGGATGATAATTTGATTGCTGCAAAACTTTTTGAAAAATGAAACACAGCTTGACAGCACACAAAAATAACGGAACATATTCACGGAACAAAAAAACTGATATTAGATTCTAAACCAGGATATTTTTGTCATACTCGGTCAGGACCCGGGGATTTACAGATTTACAGCTAAAAAGAAGATTCCTCCGTAACCACCCAGTCTAAGTTCTAAGAACAACAGATTGTTCTATAACATTTCTTACCGCCGTCGTAATTTTGCATCCCGGAAAGTTGCTTGACAATAGAATATTCTTGACTGGTTGGTTGTTCGTTAAGGTAACATCAGATTTTCTAAGAAAGTTAAACTTCACTACATTATTTTTCTGAAATATCTTGTCGATTCTAGTTCATTTAATTCTTCACAAAAAGTCCTTTTATAGTTTGGGTTGTCGCGACTTTTTCTTATACACTCCGCATCATAACTATAGCCGCATTGCATTTTTCCGTTTATTTAATGTTCAAGAAGTATTTTTATGAAACCTATTATGGTATATTACAGTGTTATAACAGTTCTCTTGTTTTTGAAAATTTGAGCCAACAGCTGTTTAATTGAGAAAACGGCGACCTATAACTGTATTTCTCAGTGTTTCATAACTATAGCCGCATTGCAATAAAATCAGTTGAAATGAGTGCAAGTCAAAGTTTCGTGGCCAAATTAATTTTTTTTTGGTAAAATTTGTTCCTTTATTAATTTTTAAACAAAATGCCACGTGGTAAATTTTTAAATGAAGTCGAAAAAGGCAAAATTTTAGCCTTTTTAGAAAGTGGTTTAAGTTATCGCGAAATTGGACGAAAAATTAAGCGATCTGACAAAGTTATCCGAAATTTTGTAAAAAATAAAAGTGGATACGGGATGAACAAAACAGGGGGTCCAAAAAAAAGCTATCTGAGAGAGACCAACGCCGTATTATTAACGCTGCTAGCAATTCTATGAAAAGTCTTTCGCAGATTGGTAATGAATGCGGCTTGAATGTGTCCAATTCTACAATAAGTAGAGTCTTAAAGGAGTCTGGAACGATAACAAGACAAAAGCTAATGACAATGCCAAAACTGCTACCTTGTCACAAAAAAGCTCGACTAGAGTTTGCAAAAACTAATTTGCAAACCAACTGGAACAAGGTAAGTTTAAAGATTTCTTTTTTTTCGATTTTTCTTATCTTTTGTTATAGCCTCCACCATATATGGTGAGGGTATATATCAGTTTGTCATTCCGTTTATAATATGTCAAAATATAGGTTTAAGACCCCATAAAGTATATATATTCGTGATCCTTATGCAATTTTAAGTCGATTTAGCGATGTCCGTCTGTCTGTCTGTCTGTCTGTCTGTCTGTCTGTCTGTATGTCTGTCTGTCTGTCCGTCTGTCTGTTGAAATGGCGATCACGACGCGAAGACGCAAGCGGGGGTGCCTATTTTTACCCAGATTATTGAACATCCTCCCGAGCTGTTTGGTATTTAAAATAAGCAAAATCGGTTAAGCGGTTCAAAAGTTATGAGTGAAAATGTGAAGGTACCTCTAAATTTTCCATACAAATTTGTACAATTTTTCTGTATCAATTTTAATTTTCTGTTAAGTAAGTAAAAATGTTATTAAGTCTTCTTAATGTTAGATTACATTTATTGTCTTACATACTATGAGAATAACATTCTTAGAGCTATATGTGTGTTACTCTGATAACTAAGTTAACGTAAAAATCAACAATGTTAAAGTCGCTAACAGAGCAGACCTCTGTAAATAACATTACTAAAACTAAATAACAAAAGTTCGTTACATAAATTGACAAAACATATTCATATTACAGTTCATGCAAAATTTAGTATATACGTATATCATCTTCAGCCCTTATGGTGGAGGGTATTCAAAGATTCGGCACAGCCGAATTTAGCCCTTTTTTACTTGTTTTTTTTTTCTATATTTTATATTTTAGGTGATTTTTTCCGATGAGAAAAAATTCAATCATGATGGTCCAGATGGTTTCAATAGTTACTGGAGAGATCTACGGAAGGAACTACGATATTTCTCAAAACGAAATTTCGGCGGCGGTTCCTTAATGGTCTGGGGAGCATTTTGCAGAGACGGTATGCTTGATTTGGCATTTCCTAGCACTCGTATGAAATCGTTGGAGTACGTTGGAGTTCTAGAGACAAATTGGTGCCATTTATTGAAAGTTCGAACACTGAGGGCCTAATTTTTTAGCAGGACAACGCTTCAGTCCATAAAAGTCATCATACGAAAAACTAGTTGGAGTCTAAAAATATTAAAACTATGGACTGGCCCGCCGTGTTTATGCACAAAACCGCCAATATCAAAGTGTATTTGACTTAAAAGAAGCAGTTATCGATGAATGGCGGTCAATTAATAAAGAAATACGGACAAATTTGGTAGAGAGTATGCCCGACAGAATTTTTGAACTTATTTAAAATAAAGGAGGCCCTACCCATTATTAATTAACTTTATTTTAATTTAAGTTTTGTTTTTTAACGTGAATTTAGTTAATTTTGTTAAAGTGCGGCTATAGTTATGAAACATCAATAAGTAGAAAAATGCACTATTTTACTAAAACTACAATGAATTAATAAATTTTTTTTGTTGAATAATATATGTTTTTTATTATTTTATTGTAAAGGGTGTCCCAAGAAGAACGCAATTTTTAAATTTTAAATAAAACACAGATATTAAAAAAAAAATCGTGAAACTTTATTATATCGTAAAGTAGAGAGAATGAGGTTATGTATGGAACAATATATCGTGCAGATGGCCGCCGCGGCTTTGCTGGCATGCACGCGATCTTTTAATGAAATTTTCAATGACCGTTTTGCATGAATGCTGCGGTATTTCATTAATGCAGCGTCCAATTTCCTCTTTTAAGGCTTGAGTCGTCGTCGGCTTATTCGCGTAAACCATCGACTTCAAAAAACCCCAAAGAAAAAAATCTAATGGTGTTAAACGCGAAATAACACGACCGGGAAATGACTGATGCAGCAATTGAATTGTTTCTCTGGCTGTTTCTCTGTCTTGTTGGAACCACATGCCCTCCACATTCATATCTTCAATTCTAGGCAAGAAGAAACGGGTTATCATTTCACGATACCGAACGCCATTGACTGTTTGCGCTTGACCTGCCTCATTTTCATAAAAAAAAGGTCCAATTATTCCTTCAGCCCAAAAACCACACATTGATGATGCATTTGCTTCTCGTGAATCACTCGAGGATTTTCCTCACCCCAAATGCGAAAATTCTGCCTATTGACGAAGCCATCAAGATGAAAATGGGCCTCGTCACTGAAGATGATTTTATCGGCAAAATCAGCATTTTCATGTTGTCTCTCCAATACCCAATTAACGAACTCCCTTCGCTGTCCATGGTCAGCTGGCTTCAGTTTCTGAGTCAATTGAACTTTGTATGCATGAAGATGCAAATCTTTCGGCAAAATTCGCTGCAAAGTGGATTTGGAGACACAAATTTGCTGAGCTCGGTGTCGAATTGAGGTGGATGGAGTTTGAGCGACATCATCACGTACAGCTGCGACATTTTCGGTCGATCGACCTGGTCGATGGCGCGTTGTTGTCTTTACATCACTAACAGACCCAGTTTCGGCAAATTTATCCATTAATCTTTTTACAGTTGACTCTTTTGGAGCATTATTGTGACCCCAAATTGATCGCAATTTGCGAACTGTAGCCGCAAAACTTTCACCATTTTGGTAAAACAATTTCACAATGAGAATGCGTTGTTCATTCGTGTAGCGCTCCATTTTTACTAACCTCGTACCTTCTACTAGCAAACAATAACAATTGTTCAAATGTCAAACAATGACACTTCGAATGTTGCCAGATTTAAAAATTGCGTTCTTCTTGGGACACCCTTTATATGGTAACTTAATAGGTCCGATTTCTTTTTTTAAACTCACATTCCAACTAAATTAAAGGTGCGGCTATAGTTATGATGCGGAGTGTATATTATTTGTATGAAATGGTAATAATTCCAGATATCATCCTTAAGGATTTACGGTCTTTATATAAAAGTTTTCTGGAACTTTTTTTTAAAGCTTTTTATTTTCCACGTTACACCAGGGAACTGAAAAAACCGATGTACTTTTCCTTAAAGGCCACACACAGCCTCATTGTCATTAATCAGAGTTTTACATAATTTCTTGAACTTAAGTTTAACTAAATCTGTGCTGCTCTGTTCTGGAATAAAATAAAAATTCTTTCCAATCGGCTTTTTTTAAGGGTTTCAGCCAGCTGAAGCCATTGGTTTGTCTCAACTCGATGTAACGGTCGTCCGTTAGAGATATGTCATCACGAATTCGCAATTTTTTGACAACTTTACTCTTAGGTAAGGCGATATCAGTGACCTGTTGTCTGCGGTAAAAGCAAAGTGTTTTTTTTGCAATATTTTGTATTGTAAAATTCGAGGGCAGCATGAAATCCAGCGGATTCTCTGCGGGAAAAGGACCTATCCCAGGACACGTCACATGATTGGTTTATTTTGATAGGGACCGGTCACGGGACCGATCACTTTAACATGGGCTTGTCCTAGGAGGGGGTCAATTGCCCTCTGTGACATGTCACAGGACTGGTCTGAAAGGACAAGTCGTGACTTTTAAACCGGTCACGTGATAGGTACTTTAGGAACCGGTGCTCTTTTCACCTATCTCGTGATATGTTTTTTCGGAACCGGTTAAGTTTTCACCTATCCCGGGACAGGTTCCAATTCCCGCAGGATTGTGACTCCTGGATTACTTCCACAAGTCAAAACAAATAGAGTCATAGGACATATATGATAATATTCTCTACGGAAATACCCTTCTTGCGGCAATATTAATTTTATTCTGGCAATTTTATAACTTTCTCCTTTAAAGGACCAAACCCTTCAGTGGTAAATTCAAAAATTTTCAAGCATAAATCTTTTGAAAGTCCCAAACTTGAAATTGATTTAAAATATGTTTAAATAATTTTGGTGCATTCTGTTTTTTTTTTTTTTTTTTTTTTTTTTTGCAAGAGATACATTTGTGAAGAGGTGTTTTTGTATAACATATGACTTCTCTCTTTTTTTTTTCTTTTGTTTGTTTTCTTGAGCGAGTAGTATGTGTCATTTAAAATTGAAATTTCAATCAACATAAAAAGCTTATGTTTATTTCTGCCGAAATCTTAATGTTTAAAATTTAGTTTAAAATTTTGACGTGGGAATTATTTTATTGTAGCGATTAGCAACATAATGACACCTAAAGTATAAACTTAAACCATACATACATAGTTTTGAAATCTCTTATTTTCCCCCCCTTCTTTTACCAGAATCAACAGGAAATAATAGAAAGAAAAAAAAACCAACAGCAAGATAAAGAAATAAGAAAATAATGAATAAATTTGTTTATCATAAAATCAACTTAAATAACTTCCTTTTTTCTTTATAAAAAAATTATGATTTTTCCTTTTTACAGCTAAAGAAAAGAACTTTTTCTTTATGTTTGTTTTTTTTGTTGTTGTGGATTTTGTATAATTGATTAAGATGAATAAGTGTTTGGGGTCAAATGTTTAGCTGGGAATATAAATTGTTTTTGAGGTTTTTATGTAACGCAGCATCATCATCATTCCATACCGTACGAAAACCATACCATAGCTATTTCTTAACATTTTATAACAAACATTTTCATTCGCCTCATCATCATCGTCATCATCACCATGCAGCTAGCTAGCTCGTCATGCTCTCACTGTGATATGTAAATATGTTGAATTGCCTTTTTTTTTTTTGATTTTTATAAATCACTTTAGCATTTGCACTGGAATTTTCGGTTCTCCTCCCCATATCGCTTATTTAAATTGTTAGGTTTTTCATTTCTTTTTCTGGTTCTGCGTCATCATCAGCGCCTAAGTTTCCTCGATTTCTTGGTTTGACCATCAATATCGATGTTGTTGTTTGAATTATTGTTCATTACAATCATCTGTCTTGTATTTGTTTAGAGATTTTTGTTTAACTGCCTGTTTGTATGTGAGAAATCATGTTTAGTTTTGCTTTATAATTTTTCTTGTTTGTTTTTTTTTCTTTATGCTTTGGTTTGGGTTAATTGTGCCTTTTCACATATGTTTGGTCAGTTGGGCTTTTTATGCAATTTTATGCGTGTAAAAAATGTGTTTTTTATTTTTGTTTGTTTTTTTTCACGACGGTGTGAAAAAATGTTCAAATATGCGGTAGGTGCATTCATTTTTGTTGTTTGTTTGTTAATAGAGAGTTTTGAAGTGTAATTTATAATCATTTGATTTAATATTCAGACTGGATTTTTTTTTTTTTGTGAAAGAATGATTTAAGAGGTCACAAATGTTGAGAAATAGGTATAAAAGAGGTGTTGTACCAAACGAATTATGTTGAAACTATATGGAAAATTTCAAGGAAATCAAAGAATTTTAGACGAACTGAAATGCGTTTCCTTGAGCTGGATATGAAAATGAATTTTCCCCTAAAATGATATGGAAAGATATGTTGTTTTTTTTTACCTTAGATCGTGATTTTTCCCTAACATTACATCTCTGTGTCCACGGGAACTTTTACAACTAAGGGGTGGTTAAATTTTAAAGGCCGATGATGATTCTGAACCACACCTAAGCGTCAAATTTTTTTTCTGCAATTCATTTGAACCATGGAAAGATACACAATCAAGCGACGCGTTCAAGTTATTCAGGCTTATTTAAAAAATGGCATTCAAATCAAAATGCATTTCGTCCACTTCGTGATTCGTTTTGGTCAGCATAATCGACCAAATGTGTCCACAATCGGTAGAACTGTGGGCAAATTTCAGCAAACCGGGTCTGTGGAAACACCTGTGCATGATCGCCCAGTTCGCTCAGCGGAAAACATTGCTGTTGTTCGCGATAGTGTGTCATGAGGTCGGCCAAGCATTTACCGTGAATGGTGTTCGCTATCGCGAGATGATAACGAACTTATTGTGGCCAGGAATTGAAGATATGACCCTGGACGATATGTGGTTTCAACAGGACGGTGCCACTTGCCACACAGCTAACGAAACAATGGCTCTTTTGAGCTACAAATTCAATGGCCGTATTATCTTATGTGGTGGCGATGTCAATTGGCTGTCAAGATCGTGTAATTTGACACCGTTGGACTTCTTTCTTTGGGGTTATTTGAAAGAAAAATTGTACGTCGATAAGCCAGCAACAATTCAAAAGCTAAATGATAAGATAATTCGGCACATTGACGGCATAGAACCTCAATTATGCCTCAGCGTCATCGAAAATTTGGACCATCCGATGGAGGTGTGCCGCCGGGGGTCGCTGCGGCCATTTGGCCGATATTTTGTTCCATGCATAATTGAACCATACCATATTATCATAATAAAAAGAAATGACAATAATTTCCTAAATAATTTGTGTTTTATTCAAAATCAACATCGGCCCTTAAAATTTAACCACCCTTTATTTTTGAAAAGTCAACGTTTAAACATTTTGTCTTCCTTCGTAGCTTCTTCGCCTCACGTCCTACTACTTCGAAGACTAGGACAAGCCGACTGAACTACTTATGGACCATTTTGATACTTTTTACACTGATAGATGTAGTAGTGCCTCTAAAGGTACTAGATCCAGCTGGGCTCTAAACGATGTGAACAGGTATTCCTATGCCATGGATTTTTGCTATTTTGTATGTAGCGGATTAGGGAAAGGATTATCAGCATCTGTAGGGACAGTCAGGCGCGCTCAAGGCACTTGAGTCTCCGATCACTTCATTTAGGAGTACAGGCGCAGGCTCAATGAGATTTATATAGGGAAAAGAGTCTGTATTCGATGTGTACTTGGGTCATGTGGGTATTCTGAGTAATGAAATGGCTGGGCAGACCGGTCATGTTGCTATGACCATCAAACAGTCGCTGGAATGGCACTGACACTGAACCTGATTTTTGGAATCATATCTTAGTAACCAACGATGCCCATTTCAAACTATGTGGAACCGCAATTAAGCAAAATTGCAGCACTTTGAAATACCATTGCATGACCAAAAAGCGACTGTTTGGGCCGGTTTGGGCCTAAATGATCATTTGGCCATATTTCTTCAGAGAGGAGGAATTTCTCGGTGGTTATTGGCTTATTATGTTTGCTCAAAGATGCGTGAGAAACGTCTGGATGATAACTGGTTTCAACAAGATGCTGCAAATCAAACCATGCAGTTTTTGTACAAAAAATTACCTGGACGTATGATGTGAAAAAAGGCCACATTGACTGGCCACCCAGGCCTCCAGATCTAACACCTCTGGGTTTTTTTTTTTGGCGATTATTTGAAAAGAAATGTATACGCCAACAAACCTCATACGAGTTCAAGGCTTGAAAAAGTTATGGAAAATGGACCAAATTAAATAAAAATATCACACATATGTAAATTGGTTATTTTAGTAGTTACATACCAACATAAAAGATGGCGCATTCTCTACATAATTTAAATTTCAGACTACTAGACAAAAGAATTTCGGCAGAAAAATTTGGAAAGTTTGCTCATTCCCGTTAAAATTTTCAAAAATTTCATTTGCGAGGATGTCTACACTGCAACACGCAAAGAAAAAACATGGTTGGGAGAATCATATTCGAAGAGCATCATATATTTTTGGGTTTATGATTGTGCCAACCATAGTCGTACTATATTATGGTTATCATATTATGAAAATAAAATATCCATAATTTTACCATAATATGGTCCCTACAGTTATATTATGATTCAAATATTACAATATTTTGATTCTGTAGAAATATATTATGATGTTGAATTTATCATAATATGATTGCATGTAATCATAGTGTGCTCAAAATATTATTACATTATGGTCCCCATAACTATATTATGATTTCTGGATTATCATAATATGATCCATATAAAATCTTTATATAGAATCTTTTTGACAATGAATTGATTATTTTAAATTATATTACATGTATAAGGAATTTTCGAAAAAACCCTAAAAAAATCTTCTAAAGTTAAAAAAAAATAAACTGGATCTTAATAGGTCAATTGATGAAATGTTTTAATGCCACATGCAAGGTATTTTCTGTCCAGTTTTAGTTAACAATATATGATTGCTTTTTAAGACATTTTGGTTTTCATGAAAACAAGACAATACTCGTATTAGGACTGTAAATGTCAAAGTCATGTTTTATTTGATGTATAATTATTCATTGATTGTTGACAGCATTTTATGGTTACATAATTATCATATTTTTGCCATAGTCAAAACTTTTGTTACCACAGTATGGTTACAGCCAATCATGTTTTAAAATACAAGGTGTCAATCATAAAATAGTGAAATATTTACTATAAAATGATGGTAGCGACCATGTTGATGGTTAGACAACCAATAATATGGTTGTGACAACCATACCCGATTGCAGCAAGCACAATATAGTAGCAGTGATCATGTTGCAACCATGTTTTTTCTCTGCGTGAAAAACCTAACATACATGCCAAATTTCAAGTTCCTACCCTGCGGGAAAAGGACCTATCCCAGGACACGTCACGTGACCGGTACCGGCCATGAGACTGTTTTTTTTTTATATGAAAAGGACAATTCAGTTTAACATGGAGGAGGTCAGTTGCCCTCAGTGACATGTCACAGAACTGGTTTACAAGAACCTGTCACACAACTAACCCTAAAAAACATATCACAGAATCAACGCAAAAGAACATGTCATGACTTTTAAACCGGTCACGTGGTTGGTACTTTATGAACCGGTCATCTTTTCACCTATCTCGTGATATGTATTTTCGGAACTGGTCCAATTTTCACCTATTACTGGACAGGTGCCAATTCTCAACTGATCCTTTTTTTCACGCAGGGAAGCTAATGCTGTTTGGAATGGGTTAATAAAGGGGATTTCCCCCCTTTTAGTCCCACAACAAACAAATATTTCAGTTTTCTAGCAAAAGAGGTTTAAGCAGAGAGGTTTAAGGGGGACCTCTTCGTAAAAGTTTTTACCAAACCAGCATTTTAGTGAATGTCTACAGCAGCCTTTATGTTAAAATTCAAAATTCTAGCTTCAGCGTTTTGGAATGGGTGATTAAGGGGTCAATTCGCCCTTTATAGACCCATTGTTTCTACGTTCTTATTGAAAAATACAAAACGTATCTCTTTAGTGATTTAGCTGAATATTGAGGGAATACATATTTTAAATTTCAGATTTCTAAGCGAAGGCGTTTGATTAAGAGGAAGACTTTTTTACCCCCTAAAAATTCACCAACATTTTTTTTAAGTGAATGTCTACAGCGGAATTTAAATTCCTAGCTGCAGAGGATTGAGTGGGTGAATACCGAAACACTTTCTCCCTTTTAAGTTTCATTTATACCACGTTCTTATTAGAAATTCTAGCCAAAGCAGATAGGAAATACCTTTAATGAATGAGGAATCTAGATGCTTAATTGTAAGGTTAGGCCGAATATTGATGAAAGTGTCGCGCTTTTTGCCAACAAAATCCCTCTTTTGTTTTTTTTTTTAAAGCAGTTTGTCACCTTATTATTGTCTTATTCGCGCAACCCCTTTTATAAAATAAAATTAAAAATGTTTTATTGTAATGCCCTAGATAACATTTATTTATTAATATTAAATTTTTGAAGTATTTAATTCACTTATCATAATGCTGACATGAAAGCTTAAAAGCTTGTTTCCTTGTACAAGTTCCCCCTTTTCAGAGTTTATTTATTTTATCTCCTTACAGACTTACACGCCAGTTAAAGCCATTATAAAATGTATGAGTTTATGTCAAAAATTAAACACTAATAGGCGTTTTATTTGAATTATTGGTTCTATACAATAAATGCAAGAGACAAAAAAAAAAAAAAAACATCACGCATACACCAATCTGATACAATAACCAGCCATGGTAAACAAAAAAAAAAAAAAAACAGTTTATAACTCATGAGTTGCAAACTCTATGAAATATAAATATGTCTGTCCCAAAGTCTGGATTTTTTGTACTGTTGTAGTTGTAGTTGTAGTTGTAGTTGTTTTTTTTTTTTTTTGTTATGGTGCAAGAAGTGCGTGTGTTTGGCTGGCGCTTCCAGAGCCAGCAAATGTGTTGCTGTTGTTATTTTATTTTGTTGCTAAAACATTTTGCCTTTTTATTGACGATGATGATGACGATGTCGTCGTCGTCGATGGTGTTGTCGATGTCGCCTTCAATACATTTTCTTATTGTTGTTGCCAGTTGTTGTAGGGTTTATATAGGAGCACAAACAACATTTAATGTGTAGGTTGTTGCTTCCATTTAACAAAAAAAAAAAAATTGGCATTCACTTTACAAAGATTTTTAGTTTTATTTATTTGTATTTGCATAAAGTTTTTTTATTGTTGTTGTTGTTGTTGTTGTTGTTGTTGTTGTTGTATAAAGCAATTTACTTAAGTTTTATAAAGTGATTTGTGCTGACAATAGGCATAAGCATTAAATTTTGTGTGAAATTTGTACAAAAAAAATTTGTATTAATTTTAAAAATACACTTATAGAAAAATATGGGATATTATAGAAAGAATTGTAAAATATATATTTTTTTTTTAAATTAATTCTCGCAATTAAAATAGACAATTTACAACAAGTAAAGGCAGTGTTAATGTTGGAAAAAATGTAAAAAATAAAAAACAGTTTAGAGCTGCAAAACTTTCTTTTCGAAGAAGAAAAGCAATTTTTGTGGTGAAAAAAAAAATTGTGTTGAAAAACTAATTTTGTGGTGAAAAAAAATTCATGGTGAACAAATTCTTGAGGTGAAAATAAAATATTATTGTAAAAAAAATTTAAAAAATATTTGAATTATTAATTGTTAACTTCTCTCATCTTTCTGGTAACATAAGGATTCCGCGCCAAAAAAAAAACTTCTTATTTTTTTAAGCCCACAAACGAATCAATACAATTTCGAAAACCTGTACTGAAGTGTTCTGCATGAATCAAAACAAATGGCCTGTACTATAAGATGGGTGAGGCAAAACTTCCCAACCACTATTTTCTAAATAGTTTTTAACACGTCTTGCAACATGTGGTCAAGCATTGTCTGGTCGGGGTTTTAAGCTAATGATCGCTTCAAACGAATCAATTGTGTTTAGTACAGGTCGCCTGTGATTATTTGGACCAATTTCAGCAGCTCATAATAGATGGCACCCAAATACAGAACACCAAATACAGAACATTACCTTGGCGCCATGACGCCATGGCGTTGATGTGTCTGGTTTACCGGGCTTTACATACGAATTCTTGCGCTTCGGGTTGTCGTAATACATGCATTTTCATCGCCAGTAATGATTCGATGCATAAATAACTTCTTTTTATGGCTTATAAGCATCATTTCGGACATGCAAAATCGTTTTTCAACATCTCTCGTTTTCAACTCGTGTGATACCCAATTTCCTTGTTTTTTGATAAATCCTACTGCTTGCTAATATTTTGAAATTGCTGCTGGAGTAACTCCGAATGATTTTGCAAGTTCTTCTTGAGTTTGTTGTCAAGTCTTTAACGAGTAATGAGGGAGAACTGTTCACTTTTAAACTCCCTGTTTTATAAAAATCCCAGCAAAAGTCTATAAACAATTTTTGTTTTAAAGATCTGATGATCTTTTCATTAAATTCAATCAAAAGATAGAAATTACAAAAAAAAAAAAAAACAAATCATTTAAAAGTTTTAAAATATTTTAAAACTTTTTAATGTAAAGTTTGCAAACTTAAGTTGTAAAAGGTAGCAAATGATGTATAAAAATGCCAACTAAAACATCCATCAATGATAATGCTATACTGACCGATGTTTTTGTTGTTACAACTTTTTTTTTTTTTGCTAAAAAGTACAACATTTCACGTGTTGCTTTCTTAATATTGTTGCAGTTGTTGTGTTAATCGTTAAATGTTTTACACGTGATATGACAAATAAATTACTTAAGACAGACATCAGCAATAACAGCAGCAGCATTTGAGAAGATGATTGCTAAGACACAGAAAAAGTAACAGCAACAGCGACATCATTATCAGACAAAACGTCAACAGCAACAACAACCACACAAAAAGTAGTGCAACAATGCCATAATGTGTGTTGTAGTATGTTTGTTAGTTGTTGTTGTTGCTGTTATTATTACCGCTGGTTTTTTTTTCTTGTTGGTGATGTCGTTATTATTGTTATTGTCCTAGTCATTATTATTATCATCATCAACAACAACAACAAAATCAGTCGTAGACATCCACCAACCAACTATTCAACAACATATCTATCCATCCATCTATCCACCAATTGAGGCATTGTATATGAAATGTCTGCATCGTCATCACCACACCACACCACAACAACAACAACAACAACAACAATAATAATAATAATAATATGATCAACAAAACATCATCATGATCATTATTATGATCAACACTACTATTATGACTTAATAAAAGCTTGTCATAAAGAATCGAACATAGTTGATCATTTGCCATCACATTGAAGTACAGCAACAACAATAACAACAATAGATGATAGCAAACAGAAACATGTAAAAGTTATAAAAGCGGTAGAGTCGAATTTTACAAACACTTGATCGTTATATTAAAAAAAATTGGACCTTTAGGCATAGTAAGGATAATTAAAATTTTATTTCCTACCAAAAAATTCAAATTTAAAAAGTGAAAAGATCTTTCTTTTGTAACAGAGCTAATTGACAGACATTCCGCGATCATTTTCTCTAAATGCCTAAGACTAAAAAACACCTCCAAGTTGCGACAGGAGGCACAAGTTGCCTTTATATCAAAACCGGGTAAGGATAGCTATAAAAATCCAAAGAATTTTCGACTGAAAAGCATAATTTATTTTTTGCTGAACATCATGGAACGTGGATTATTGCTAGCATGGTTAAGTATCAGATCCCAAGTGAGCCGCTTAGACTCAAACAACACATCCCACAAAACCACACATTACCAAATAATGGGTAAAGTAATGTGTAGCCATAGGGGCCGATGGATTACTTTACACCTTACTTCATTAATGAATTTTACAAGCGATGAGCCTCAAAGTAATGTATATACCCATTACTTTAGAGGTGATAATGTAAGGGGTTACTTATATGGTTACGAGAATGGAAAAAGTAATGTGTCTAAAAATAGATTTTAAAAAGGAGGAATTTTTATTAAAAAAATTATTACAAATATTTTATTTAAAATTTTTGTAATTAAAAATAATGTGGTCAAGGTGGAAATCGAACCAGGGAAATCTGGTTGCCAACCAAGAACTCTACCCACTGAGCTATTGACGCATATAGTATTTGATTGCTTTAAACTTAAATGAATTGTTGCGCTTCGCTTTTTCGCTAGTGTTATCAAAACAAACATACATTACCCTTTTGCTTACAAAAAAACACAAAGTAATGTATCTAAAAATAGATTTTCAAAAATATTTCAATTATTACTTTACATTTATAAATCATGTATTACGTAATCAATAATAAATAACTTATTACTTTATGCTTGCAAATAATAAAAAAGGTTACGAGCTATCATTACAACGTAACGCATGAGAATATTGCACCCATTACCAAAGTTTTGCTGGGATGTACTTAAAGAGATCATCTTCAGTGAAAACTGTCCTTGATGAGCTGGCTTACTACGTTGAGAGATCATCATTAAAAAAGTGTCTCGATGGAAACGCTTACTCGGTCAATAGACCAGTTTGACATTGACCGGGATCTTGTAAACTGCTAGGTAACCAAAGGATTAGCTGCCATATCAATGACATTAGTATTAGAAACAAGGTCTGGAGTAGGATCCCATGGGCTGAGATTCCTTTAACAACTACTATGGGTTACCATCATAATCATTCTCCTGTCTGCTAAAGAGAAAATAGCACTCGAGCTGTCATACAACTGGGCTAAGCCGCAACCAGGACAAAACTGAGATATACCTTTCCACTCGGAATATGAGTGTCATAATTGAGGATGAGACTCCTTTCCTATGGATATTCATAAGCGTCTGCCAAAAGTTGAAGTACCTTGAAGAAATTCTTGCCAGTTAATTCTACTGGAAACAGCACATGAAGAGTAGGTCTTTTGTAAAAGAGCTCCAAAAAGGGTTAAAACTCAATAATGGTATACCGGCTCTATGAAAACTTTGTCAGACCCGTCGTGACTTATGCGCCATTAGCTTGGTTTACATCAACGCGATTGTAAGAGCAATATTAAGCCTTATCAGAATATTTATACAATGCTAATGCTGCATAAGCATATGCGATTTCATCAGCACTAACTCCACTAAGGCATTCGAGACAATTTCGTCGATAGAAACTATTGAGATTTTACTAAAATATGAGGCCATCTTAGATGTGCTTTGGTTGAATGCAGTTCGTGAATGAATTTGTGGCTAATGGAAAACCAAGCACCAGAAGATCTTAGACGAGCTACCGGCATACAACTTCACAGGTTTAAACATGTGATAGGATTTCTGTGAGGTCAAAAACTGCAAATTGCAGTACCCAGATCCATCCCTGCGGGAAAAAAGGGGTCAGTTGGGAATTGGGACCTGTCCAGTGATAGGTGAAAACTAGACCGGTTACATAAAAACATATCAAGAGATGGGTGAAAAAAGGGCCGGTTCCCAAAGTACTTATCACGTGACTGGTTCAAAAGTCATGACATGTTCTTTTAGACCAGTCCTGTGACATGTCACAGAGGGCAATTGACCCCCTCCAAGGGCAAGCCAATGTTAAAGTGACTGGCCCCGTGACCGCACTCTATCAGAATTAACCGGTAACGTGACTTGTCCTGGGATAAGACCTTTTCCCGCATGGATAGCCAATAATTCTGGTTAGCAGGTATCATTTCATGGGACAATCAAGACATTCACTTCTACACGAATAATTCAAAAATAGATGGAACGACTGGGTGTGGCTTCTGTAGCTGCGATTTCTGTGTTGGAAAATGCTTCTGCCTGCCAGGTCAAAATATCGTCTATAAGGCGGAGATTAGCGTAATCACGGAACGTATTAAATTTATTAATATTAAAGACATCAGCGATCACCACTATCCGCAGCTGTAAGGAGGTAATCTATAACTCCTCAATTGACAGTATTGAAAATGTATGGGTTCCAGGGCATTGCAATATTGCATGGAATAAAATGGATAGTGAATTGGCCAGACAAAGTTGTTCTCTGAGCGCAGTCAACTTAGTGCTAAACTACATGAGTAGACTGTTATCGCTATTAGCGTAATATGGCACACTGCGGGTAAAGGTGAGACAACTAGAATTCTATTGGTGGATCTGCATAGGATAAACACTTAGGGAATTTTAAATCTCTTGTTAAAATAGTAAGTACTCGCCAAGGGCATTCAACGCTGAAGGAGCACCTTTTACTAAAGGGATGTGTGGACTCGGTGACTTGTAGAGCCTATGGGAAGTATGACGAGTCATTAGAACACTATCTTTGTGACTGTCAGGCTTTTGTAAGAATTAACAAAGTGTAACCTTAGTGGAATGGGCTGGATGAGACTGAGGAATTTCAGAATGGAGTTCCTGGAACCATCGTGACATAAGAGCTTACAAAAACTCGACATTCGAGTTTTTCCATGTCCTATCTTTGGACATGAGTTGGTTGTGAAGAATATCTTCACTTTCGATTACTTTTTTCCCAACCTCATCTAACCTAAAGGATCTTATTGCATATTTCTTTCAAAAAATTATCATCTATAAGGCTGCTTAATCTGATTAAGCAGGAGTTAGGAGATATAGCTTCCGCAAATATCCCATGCTGAAGAAGTGATGATTCAGATATGTGGGCGTTTATTCCTTAATGACTTTGACTTCTTAAGGAATGTTTTTTTTTTTTTTTTGATAAAGTCTCGCAGTCTTGAAGAGGGAATGCGCTTGATTTTTAGATTTCGGATCTTATTGCCTTCCATTCCATTTGAACTTACCTGGTTCTAGCTAAGAACAAAGGTCGGGTTTTATAGAAAAAACTCATCTTCATTCAATATTATAAAGAACCAAAAATACTTTTCCAATTTGTTAAGAATATTAACAATTTGCATTGTAGCATGTATTAAATGTCTGATATTATTGATGTTCATACTCTTATTATATATGTTATATTATCATGGTTTACACGTACTCGACACATTGCAAGCATTCCCCCACTTAGACTTAATTTTTATATTTTAGTAACTGTCAGTTTTATATACTACCAACTGGTGACTTTAACTAACATGCAACATATTTACTTGTACAATACATTCAATCATACATATTGCTATGCATGTTAAATGGTATCTATATATTTGCCTGAAAAAAAGGTTCATATAATACTCTTTTAACTATATTCTAAATTTATAGTGAGTTTTGACTTATGTGTGTGGGTTGCTGCAACATATGTATGCTTATGTTTGTTGTATGCATGTTGCAAGTTACATTTATGATGACTCAGTTGATTGTTTACTAAACGTTTTATTTTATATTTTTTTTTTGTCTATTTTTATAAAAAGAAAACTTTTTTTCTTCAATAATGGCATTGACAAGTGGTTGCCTGACTGGCTGACTTTATTGGTTGCTTTAGAAACTTCATCATACGATATATAAATATTTTCCTTCCCTTTACTTCTTTTCTGTATTGTTGTTCTTGTTGTTGTTGCATTTAAAAATAATTTGTTGCCTGTTTATTATTGTATGTTGTAGTTTCTGTTGTTGTCAATAAATTTGCTATTTGTGAATTGTTGTTGTGTTATTACTTTTATTATTGATGCTGGTTGGTGGCTGTTTAGTGTTGTCATCAATAAGTGCTTTCAAGTTGATTTCTTTTTACAAGTCTAAATGTTACTTAAGTAATCAAAAAAAAAAAGTTGTTGCTGTTGAAAAGGAAGTACCAAGTGAGTTATTATGAGGTTAGGGATCAATATGCGAAGAGTGCTCTAGAGAAAATTTGTAAATCGCTTATGATTTTGTGAGAAAATGTTTAAGGCGATGTGTTTAGGAAAAAGAATACAAAATTTTGCATTACAATGTTCCTACAGAAAGCGGTTTATTATACAATTAAGGACTAAATTTTGTAATATGAAAATATTTATGATAATTCGAAATCGTTTTTATTTAATTATAAAGTTCTCATAAATATGATAAAGGTTAGGTTTGGTTTGGTTAGGAAGAGCCGGTGTTATGTGAATCAGCACACTTCGTCTCTGAAGCCCCTTATGATCCCACAAGCCGGATGGTTGACTGGCAATCAGCTGACCGCTGACCACCGCTGACCCAATTGGGAGCTGCGTATAAAGCTTAAAAGATGCGAGATATCAGCACACGAAAGATCACTGAGGTCATGCAAATATACAAATTCCAGTGAAAGTATCCTACGCTTAGACAATGCCAGTGATAATCACAGAAAGATACTTCCTCCCCCTTCTCCTCGTCTGTTCAAGCATCTCCTTTAGAAGTGAAGTGTGCGTCTCTCTACCCGGGGACCTATGCGAGTGGCACTTCCAATTTCAAACTGCTTAGCTGTCTCATTAAGATATGCGCGGCAGTTATGGAAAGTCACCATAGTTGAATGAATGTTTCTAAGGTCTTGCCATTGTGCTCAAGCCAAGAACAACAACCTTCCCTATCACCATCAACGCTGCAGTGATCTGGCGATCTCCGAGTCAAGCCTCTATACCCAGAAAACAGATTAGTGCTGGCAACCGAATTTGTTGTCAATCGAATCGTTCAGTTGCAGCAACCGAATTTTTTGGTTATGATTACCGAATTGTTATTGAGGCAACCGAAATACTATTGTCACAGTCAAATTTCTCATGTCTCAATTGGTTTGCAGTTGTCACAACCGAAAAATTTGGTTATCACAACCGAACCATTCGATTGGCTACAAATTCGGTTGTCAGCACGAATTTGTTTTCTCTGAGTAAAAATAGACCAAATTGCTTGCAAAGCTTCAATCCGTAAGCATTAAAGTCGTCTCCCCGCCGTGCATATACCCATTGGTATATGCACGGTAAAGAGGCGTTCATGCTTAGCATTGATCCACATTTGGATCCGAAGTCCCTGACCGTACGTGTTGTGGAAATAAAGACCAATCTCGTATCTCTTCAACGCCATAACTTCAAGAATGGAACTACTAGATCAGATATATAAGACCTATCTGCCTATCTCGAGTGAAAGAGCAGAGCTGCTAGAAAATTGAGTATCAAGTAAAATCCAAGTGACACCAAATCAGACGTTGTCCACTCCCCATTGGAATCCTTAAGACAAATTACTCGTAGAGATCACGAGAATCTTACGTAAACTCGACGCCTTAAAGACGTTTTCTATACTCCACAGAAAATTTTCTCAGCTCGTATTTACCTGTCCTAATCTCTCTTTCAGTTGCAATTTGTAAGCCGACCAATCCTTGTCAATCCTGGAATTCTTGACCTTGTTGAAGAGTTTTCTGCAGGAAGTTTCGCAGCTCGTTTGTCCACCAGGAGGTTTCTTCAACCCACTGGGTTGCCCATTAGGAAAATATGCATTATGAAATTCGTTGGACACCCCCCGTGAGATTATCCACAAGATGGTCGATATCGATCCCGGTATGAGGCTGCCAGTCTGTAGGCTGCCCAGTCTGTAGGCACCATAACTGACTGACTTCCTATAATTTCTACGAAGTATCTTCGCGGCTCCAGTCAACAACTACAATTGATGATAGTACCTATTACTAAAGGGATGTGTGGACTCGGTGACTTGTAGAGCTAAAGGGACGTGTGAACTCGGTGACTTGTAGAGCCTGTGGGGAGCATGCCGATTCATTAGAACACTATCTTTGTGACTGTCCGGCATTTGTAAGAATTAGGTTAGTGTGATCTTAGTGGAGTGGGACCAGTCTTCAGGCACCAAAACGTTTTTCTAAACTGAAGACAGACTGGCTGACTTTCTATAATTTCTAGGAAGTATCTTCGCCGGCTCATTTTCATCCAGTCAAAAGTCAAATTTTAGAATTTTATATAGACTCCATCTAAACACTGCTGGTATGTGTAAAATAACTATGTTTCCGTAACATTAAAATTAAGTTTTCAAAGGTATAATTCCATAAATAATAAACTCTAAACAAAAAAAAAACTTAACGCTTTATATTTTTTTATATTTACAAAAATGCCGTCATGATAAATGTTATACTTGTCATAAAACAATATTATTGGCATTATTGCACTCAAGTGTTGACAGCATAATAAAAATAATTGTCTACAACTTTTCTGTAACAAACCATACAAAAAACATGGCAAACAACAGCGTCAACATTAAACGATTTTAAAGGAAGGAAGCAAGCAAGGTACTCAATAGTATTAACCCCGTACAGGTCGAGAATTCGTTTTTTTTTTTCAAACTAAAGATTAATTTTGCTGGAGAAGGTTGATGGGAAGTCTCGAATGAATTTTTTTTTTTTTTTTTTTTGATTTTTTTGGTTGGCGGGTTCACAATATTGACCTGTTTTTGGGTACAAATATGTTCGCGTGTAAAAATTGAAAGGAATCCCATATGGTATTACTAGCCGGTAATGGGTTAAATGTAATATCTGAAAAATGTTTCCCATATAAATATAAATTTAAAGTGAGTAGAATATTTAAAGTGAACAAATGATTTGCAACACATTACAACAAAAATAAGCAGAATTTAAAAAATTCTTAATCGATATGGAAATGATTATATAGGTTCTAAGCAACAATTAATTTGTTTCTTTAGAATTATGTTTTTTTTTGTATATAAAATTTTTTGATTATATTGTTGTTACTCATCGAGATTGTGATACTCTTGGTCCTAAATTTTTATGCAGATTTTTGTTTATATCATCAGCAGTTTGTTAAATCAAAAAATCAAAATCCATTAAGGGATTCAAAAATTATTATTTATAATATGAAGAGGCCGGTGGCAAATTTAAAATATTTTTTCCAATAACATCTTATACAGCACTTACAGTTTCCACTATGCCGACCACTACAAACTTTTACCAGTTTTTTCTAATATATATTTTTTTTAAATCTTATCTATTTTTCATATTGTTAACATTTATAGAGCAATCTGCGATCATCGTTTTAAACATGATTTTAGCACTTGTAAAACACTCAAAAGAGATGGTAACCATGAGAGTAGAGATTTTAAGTGCTACGACTAATAATAATGGCTACAATAATCGTAAAAGATCAAAAGAATCAATAGCGGCGCTAAGAAGTCAATCATGCGAAGAAGCCTTCTTTTATCGTTATAATTTACCCTCATTTCATAATAAATTGCTCTCAATTGATCACGACGACGAAAACAATAACAACAACAACAACAATCACAAACGATAGTGTTGTATACCATAGCTTTAATAATAATAGCAATATTGCGAATATCAGCAACATAAATAGCAATGTTGTTGACGTCGTAGTTACAACAAGTGAACATCTGAAATAATGGTGTTTGCTTGAGAACAAAAAAGTGATGGTAAAGTTTTATAAATTTTCTTAAAATATTCGTTTAGTTGTAAGTATTACTTATGATGGTGTTGAGTGGTTTTTATGATGGGTTTTCCAATATGTACGGGGTGTCCGCCGGGAAGTTATACTACTTTGTTTGTTTATAATTTTTGATTAAATAAAAGAGAATGGATTTTATATTGATAAATGTTTTATTTAATGTCGGCAATTATGTATGGAATACAATTTTAGATAAATTTCCGCCTCTGTTAGCCTCACAAATGCGAGCCCTTTTGAGCACTTTTTTTATTACATTCTTACACATTTCACGCGGTATTTCATTAATTTCATCACGAATATTTTGTTTGAGTTGCTTAAGCATTTCTGGTTTGTTTGCAGATATAACCACAAAAAGAAGTTCGGAGCAGTCAAATCAGGTGACCGTGGAGGCCAATCAACATCACCATTTCTTGAAATAACTTGTTGTGGAAAAAGGCCTCGCAGTAATTCCATTGTAATCCTGGCTGTATGCGATGTGGCACCGTATTGTTGATACCACATGTTAATTAAGCCCAAAACATGCTGTTGTGGCGTTAAAAAGTTTTCAATCATATCATGATATCGCTCCCCATTCGCAGTTACCGTTACGCATTTTTCATTTTCAAAGAAGTAAGTTCCAATGATTCCTCCTGACCAAATTGCACACCAGATGTGTCACTTTTAATGGATGCAAAGGTGACTGATGAATAATTTGAGGGTTTTCCATATTACCCAGAACCGATTATTCTGTTTATTCACATATCCATTCAAATGAAAATGTGCCTCGTCACTCATTATGATTTTTTCATGAAAATCGGGGTTGTCATGGGCGAGCTGTATCATCCTATTGGCATATGTACGGCGGCGTAAATGGTCTTGTGGAAGAAGCTCTTGTGTCAACTGAATCTTACATGGAAACAAATGCAAATCCTTGTGCGAAATAGTGGCCAAAGTTATTCTTTGAACACCAAGCTCCTGAGCACGGCGTCGAATTGAGGTTGATGGATTGTTTTGAACACTTTCTTGAGCAGCAGTTATGTTTTCAGCCGATCTTGCAATACGTTGTGGTCCATGCATGGGCCTATCACCTACAGACCCTTTTTTTTTTGAAATCATTCACTACACGATAAATAGTGCGTTTTGTTGGCATGTTGTTTCTCCTAAAAATTTTACGTAACTTTCTCATCGTCACAGCAATCGATGATTGATTTTGATAAAATGTTTTAACGATTCAAACACGTTGGTTTATCGAATATTTTTTTTCATAATAAATTTGCCAGGTGTCTGCCAAATATGAATTGTCAAGACTAATGTTTACCAAAATGGCAGCAAAACAAAGTAGTATACCTTCCCAGCGGACACCCTGTATCGATTTAGCATTAAGGTCATTTAAATGGTTTTTCACATTAAAATGAATAATGATTTTATAAGATATGAGTTTAGTAGAGTAAAAATTGATTTTTAAGGTTAGTGAAAATATTCTTTAAAAGATATTTTTATTATTCTAAGCACGAATCCTACTGGAATATTGATTGGTTCGTATACTAGGGGGCGGGCGGCTCTTAGGTGAAATGCTCGTTTGTGATATATGATTTTTTTTTTATATAAAGGTTAATGTAACCTATTGATAACAATTTTTATATAAATCTTCAAGTAAAAAAAAAACATGCTTTTTGATTTCTAAATAAAACAAAAATACTCCCAAAAATTTTTTAAGTAAACTCGTTGTAATAGCTCTGAATTAAAAAAAAATTGGTACAGCATAAATACTAAAAAAACACATGTAAATATTGCTACATTGCAAAGAAAGAAAACATATAAGCAGATTTTGAAAGACTCTTTTCTTTAATTTAATAAAAAAAAATATATATATATATAAAATTATTTTTTTTATTTAAGATTTGCTCATAGGGGATGATGTAAACCACTGAAATTGTTTTAATGTTATTTCTTAACGAAAACAATTTGTTGAGAACAAATCCCATAAATGTCAAAATAACAAAGTTTTCTTATAATCACTGGCAAATATTTGTATTCTGAAATTTTGTTAAAAATTGATTAATAAATCACTCTTTTGTAAATTCACTGTGAAATATTACTTTTCGTAATATTCAAAACACTTAACAGATCATAATTAAATCAATGAAATGTATTTTTTTAAAATCATTAAATGTATTTAATGCTCAATTTTTATACCCTTCACCACAGGTGGAAGGGTATATATAAGTTTGTCATTCCGTTTGTAATTTCTACAATATTGATCTTAGACCCTATAAAGTATATATATTCTGGATCCTTATGAAGAGCGAAGTTGGTTTAACGATGACCGTCTGTCTGTCCGTCTGTGTGTTGAAATGGGTTTTCCAAAGACCCCAGACATGATGAGTACTTGATTGTTATATATTTCTGTTACATGTGATCCATTTCTCTTTGCTATTGAAAATCAGCCAGATCGGTTGATAAATGGCTGAGATATTAGCAAAAAACCACGACTATCACTAATTTTTTCCGTAAAATCCCTTTGTTTTTATATGTATGTTGAATATTACACATCCATTTGTTGAAATTCTTTTCTTTCACCTCTTCACCTTTTATACACAAACAATAAACACATACAAAGATTTGTCATTTAAATAAAAACCAAACAAATCTGTTTTAAACGAAAACTGTTTACTTTTTACTTCTATTAACGACGGTTGCATATAAGCTTGAATAGCTCAGTGGTCTAAGTGCTATGTCACAAATAGTTTTTTTCGCTAAGGCGCGGGTTCGAGCCCCGTCTATTCAACTTTTTTTTATTTTTATATTTTTTTTAAACACTTTTTTTTTTGATTTTCTTAAAAATTTTTTTTTTGTTATTTTTTTATTTTTTTTTTTAAACAAAACAAATACGTCCAGCACAGTTGGCTTAACGATGTCGGTCAGCTTTTCTGTATAATTGAAGAACGGAAAGAGGAAAAGTTTCCAAATAAGGCGCAAGCATTTTGGTTATCAATAAACAACATCTGACCAAATGTGGGCGGGATCCTTGAATATGGGCGTGGCACAAAATATATTAATTTATATCTTAAGAACGGTAACACCGTAATTAAATACTCCATAAATATCCAAAGATCGAAAATCTTTAGTAAAACATATTTGCTGAAAATAGTTATGACCAAAACATACATGTTTTTAAATACCTATTTTCGGGAACCATAAATCTTCCCGAGTCCAAGTTTTATCACCAAACTAATTGGTAAATTTCCTCCTAAAGATGCCCGTATATAAATCTGTCCATTCCATATATGTCCATATATAAACTTCACTTTTCCCAACCATGGTGAAGGGTGTATAAGATTCGGCATAGCCGAATTTAGCCGCTCTTACTTGTTTTTAATTAAAATGTCTGCAATAGTATAAATTTATTTAAGTTTTTCAAAAATTGATTAATAAAATAATCACTCCTTTGTAAATTCACTGTGAAATATAACACTGTAGCGGATACTTGAAATTGCTAATGGCCCTGTAGGAAGCCTGGGGTCAAGTGTCTACAAGTCAGCACTTTTGTCCACTATTTTGGGTGACTTTTTTGGTGACAGCTATGCAGTGCTTGTTCTTGATTTTTTTTATTATTTTATTTTGTTGAAAATACATGTGCATAGCTGCATGCAAAATTAAAGTTTTTAATAAAAATAAAAAGAAAAATTAATTTAAAAGTTCAATATACAAATTTGAACATAATATATAATGAGCAAAAGAAATTACAAAAAAACTTTTGAAAAAAAACAATCAATTTTGTATAAAAATAAAATAAAAGAAGCAACAATTTTTAGTGAAAGTTGCAACTCTAGAGATTTTTGTGCAGCCTTATGAAGATTTTACGGAGCCTGTGGATGATTCTGTGCACTCTTTTGAAGATTTGTCTACTCCAAAATCAAATTTGCACGAATTTTTTTTTTCTTTAATGAAATTTATAAAAAAAAATTATTAATAAAATATCTAATTTAACAAAATAAATGCACCTGTTTAAACTTACACGCAGAGAAAAAACATGGTTGCAACATGATCACTGCTACTATATTGTGCTTGCTGCAATCGGGTATGGTTGTCACAACCATATTATTGGTTGTCTAACCATCAACATGGTCGCTACCATCATTTTATAGTAAATATTTCTTTATTTTATGATTGACACCTTGTATTTTATAACATGATTGGCTGTAACAAAAGTTTTGACTATGACAAAAATATGATAATTATGTAACCATAAAATGCTGTCAACAATCAATGAATAATTATACATCAAATAAAACATGACTTTGACATTTACAGTCCTAATACGAGTATTGTCTTGTTTTCATAAAAACCAAAATGTTTAAAAAAAATCATATATTGTTTACTAAAACTGGACAGAAAATACCTTGCATGTGGCATTAAAACATTTCATCAATTGACCTATTAAGATCCAGTTTATTTTTTTTAACTTTAGAAGATTTTTTTTTAGGGTTTTTTCGAAAATTCCTTATACATGTAATATAATTTAAAATAATCAATTCATTGTCAAAAAGATTCTATATAAAGATTTTGTATGGATCATATTATGATAATCCAGAAATCATAATATAGTTATGGGGACCATTATGTAATAATATTTTGAGCATACTATGATTACATGCAATCATATTATGATAAATTCAACATCATAATATATTTCTACAGAATTAAAATATTGTAATATTTGAATCATAATATAACTGTAGGGACCATATTATGGTAAAATTATGGATATTTTATTATCATAATACGATAACCATAATATAGTACGACTATGGTTGGCACAATCATAAACCCAAAAATATATGATGCTCTTCGAATATGATACTCCCAACCATGTTTTTTCTTTGCGTGTAGTAAAAAGTTCCAAACGTGCAGACTAGAATTACGTAAATGTTTTAGTGAATCTCTAGTTCCAATGTCAACACCAAGTCAATACATGTGTAGATTCTCAATGACGCTCACCTGTTAAATGTCTACATCAGAAAGCGTTGGCTGGGGCATAATTAGTCAGCAGTACTGGTGACAAAGTCAATAGTGAATCAGTACAGTTCCTCTATCGACATTTCGTTCAGGGGTACTAGTGAAACTCTGGTTACAATGTCTACACCTAGTCAATACATGTATAGATTCGCAAAGCCAAGCACATGTTGAATGTCTACAGCAGAAAGCGTTGGCTGGGGCATAATTAGTCAGTAGTGCTGGTGACAAAGTCAATAGTGAATCAGTACAGTTTCACTATCGACATTTCCTATAGCGGAATTATTCAAAACACTTAACACATCAAAATTAAATCAATAAAATATATTTTTTAAAAAATTATTAAATAAATTTAGTGCCCAAAATTTTTTTAATAAAATTTCTGCAAAAGTATTAATTTATTTAAGTTCTGTTTTGAAGTGTATATTACCACCAAAGTCACGCTAATATGCAACAAAAATTATAGAGACCAAACACTAATAGAAACACAAAAATAAAACATTCATAATGTTAAAAAACATTAAACAATAAATTGCAACACGTTTTTGAAACTAATGCACACAATTGACACCCTCAAGACACACTTTAGATTACATACAATGATGGTGATGGCGATGGCAATGATGATGATGATCAAAAAGATGTAGAAGTGTATGAGGAACATCTATCATATATTTCCCACTGTAGTGATGATAGTTTTTTGTTTATTAACCCTTAAAAGTGTTAAATATTTTATATTTCTACAATATACAAGATGTAAATAATCTGATCATAAACACTTACTTTTTACCCTAAAGACTGAAAACTTCTTCTAAAATCTGGCGTGTATGATATGCTTTTACGTTGGGCGTCATATGTGAAATTCATATTTTGAAGATATTATTAGGGGGATGCCCCTACTAATACAGCAGGAAAGAGGGAATAAGGTTTGTGGACTTGACTTGATATATTAAAAATTCCCTGCGGGAAAAAAGGGACCTGTCCGGTGATAGGTGAAGAGAGGACCGGTTTCTAAAGTACCTACCACGTGACCGGTTTAAAAGTCATGACAAGTTCTTTTTCGTTGGTTCTGTGATATGTTCTTTGGGGCGAGTTGTGTGATATGTTCTTTAAGGCCAGTCCTGTGACAGAGCGCAATTGACCTCCTCCTAGGATAAGAACATGTTGAAGTGACCGGTCCTTTTCATATAAAAAACCGGTCCCGTGACCGATCCCTATCACAATGTACCGGTCACGTGACGTGTCCTGGGATAGGTTCTTTTTCCTGCAGGCTAGTAAGTGACAGAGAACACTTCTGCGGGGAGTTTATTTCACATACAGTCGACTACAAATGAATGTGCTCTGCTAGATAAGCGAGTATTCCAAGTTAAAATCCGAGCTCTAGTGATTAGTTCACTTATCTGGGCAGAACAATTCCTATGAACAATGATACATAATCCACATTTCGTCGATGTTCCAATGGCAAAATAGAGCTGGATACCCTATTGTTATCACTGTTTCCCGTCGCTCTCGGTTAAACAAGGTCTAAAAGTTCCAAACTATACTTTGAAGCTTTTTCACATATATGAAAGTTGTTTTTTTTTTTATTTTTGTTTATATAAATGTCGTGTAAATAGTAAGTTCATCTGATGAAGTATAATAGTTCTTACACCGTTTTGGAAAACCAGAACACTCGTATGCTTCTTTCGACACTTCAAAGATGTCCTTATTCCAATGGACATCACACTGAATTCTCATGGCCAGAACCATGATATTGGCATCACCTTTATTTACTGATGACATTGACGACCCCAAAGCTCTATGGGTCAATATACAACATAAGGTCTTGAATGCATTAAAATCGACCCTGTTAGTAAGACCCCGCTCGGATTCTTAATCTGCCTTTTTCCCCTAATGTAAAAAATATTTAGCCTACAATGAGCTTTCAGAAAATTCTTCCTACTAATTTATGTGTTGCTTTCTTTGGAAATGGGGTTAGAGGAGAGATGAAGGATAGTTAAAGATGAAGGGCTTCAGACGAGGACAGATCAATACGTTCATGACTTTTCGAACTTGCCTCGTAGTTATATGAAATGCAACACTGCTCCCATCAAGCACCACTAGACTAGTGTCAAATTTTCACCAAGTTCAGTCAATTACTTTGCGTTTAACAGCTGTTCAAAATATACAACCTGGTGGATTTATTTTAAAAATGGAAAAAAGTGAATTTTTAAAAAAAAACCATCAATCAAACCAAGGAAAACCTTAATAAATACTATGGGGACTCTGCACTATCGATTTCAATGGTAAAAAAGTGTTTTACTAACTTTCGTTGTGGTCTGACAAGCACGAAAGATGCCGAACGTTCTGGACGCCCAGTTGAGGTCTCTACACCCAAAACAATTGAACAAATTCACGATATGGTGTTGGCCGATCGGAGATTGATTTTGCGATAGATTGTGGCTCAGTGGTTTCAATTTTGAACGATTACTGGGGTATGAGAAACCTTTTCGCAAGATGGCTGCCGCGTTTGCTCACAATCGATCACCAAGGGAATCGTGAGACAGCTTAGTTTCCATTGCAAAAATCCATGAAGTAAACTACGAATTGCCGCCTCATTCGTCTTAATCTCCGGATTTAACCCCCAGTGACTTTCCTATTTCCAAACCTTAAGAAATGACTCGGTGGAAAGAGATTTAGCTCCACCAATGAAATTATTCATCAAACAAATGCCTATTTTATGGATCTCGAAAAATCCTACTGTTAAACGCAAAGTAAATGACGCAACTTGCTCAAAATTTGACAGTAGTCTATAAACAGGTGGCACTTGATGGCAGCAGTGTTGCATTTCATATAACTACGAGGGAAGTTCGAAAAATCAAGGACTTATTGATCCTTCCTCGTATATGACAACACTGTAATTGCGCAAGATGCCCTTAGAACAGTTGTTGACCACCATCTGATGGACAGTTGGTGAAATTATTGAAGCTTTGTAGTTCATTGTTCAAATATGTTATTTTACATCGGTGCAGTTAAGTGCTATGGGAACACCGACGGAAGATGTTTCATAATTTCCGATTGGGTGGTAGTTTTCAGGATTATTGGCCGCACTTTTCTTAGGGATTAACTGGACATTGGTAAACTTCCAACTTTGGAAATTCACACATGGTACGCAGAGTTATAGCTGGAGATCCAATGTAAGATCTTAATTCGGAGCAGACTGTTTCGAAACTAAATATGGTATATCATCCAGCTCCGGTGACTATTTGATATTACACTCAGAAAAAAGAGTTGGTAGAAAAATTTGTAAATTTGTTCACTATTTTTGTACTGATTTTTAGTAAAAAAATTATTATTTTGCAAATCTTTTTGCTATTAACATTTACAAATTACAAAATTTTTACAGAATATTTATAAATTTTTGTTGCTAATTTCAGAAATTATTTTACAAATTTTTGAAAATCGATTTGCTAAAATTAGCAAAAAAAAATTACTAATTTATAAAAAATGTGGATATTAAAGGAAATGTTTTTTCTAATTAAAACTTACACCTACAAACTTAAATTGCCGTAAAATGTTACATAGATTGAACAAAGGGATCCAAAGTGAATATACCAACGCATGTCTGAAAATAGGACATCCACTTAAAATAGCACTAAAAAGTTTTTTTAGTTCTAAAAATCAGCCCTAAAAACAATTACAATTTTACTTTAAAAGCAAAAAAAAAAAAAAACTAAAATATTTTTCAAAACAGAAATTACAAAATTTAAACAAAATCATAAATTTGCTTATGTTTTTCAAATTTAAATTTTTTAATTAAAACAAAATGATGAATTCGCTTTTATGTTTTTTAAATTTTTAAATTTAAACAAAATGATACATTTGCTTATGTTTTTAAAATTTTTAAGCCTTTGATTTTTTTTTTTTAATTTTGTCTATAATATTTTTGTTTAAAAAATAAATAAAATACAAAATTTTTATGCTCAATAAAAAAATATTTTAAATTTTGTACTTATATAAATAATATTTAGTAAATTTTTTTTGCTGTTGTTAGCAAACTGATTTTAAATTCCACTTAACAAAAAGTTTACTAAAATTTCATTGTACTACACGTCAGCAGACATGTGTTGCTAAGATTAGTAAAAAATACCACTGGGCTCAAATTAGCAAAATTTCCCGTAATAACAGCAAATTTTTTAAGTTGCCATTACAGACTTTTTGTGGTGAGTGTAGGAACCCTATTTGACTTCAAGAGCTCAAAAAGATTCCATTGGTTAAGTACACAATAGTATATCGAGTAATGACCGCGATTGATCGCTCTACAGCTATAATGAATTCTTTGTAAACATTTTGCAGAAGAGGCCGGTGAATATTTGATCATCCCAGTAAAAACATGATATAAAATACTTGCCAGCCTATTTACTCGCTTAATTACTTTTGTTCGCGATGTCCAAAAAGTAATGAGTGGCCATTATCTTCTTACTTACAAAAAACACAATGTAATAGGTGGTCATTACCCTCTCGCTTACGAACAGCCAAAATATAATGTGGGTACTCATACTTTTTGGACATCGCGAACAAAAGTATTTAAGCGAGTAAATAGGCTGGTATGTAGTTGATACCATGTTTTTGCTGGAATGCTTTAAAAAAATTTAGAAAAATCCCTTTTACCGAACCATCAAAAGCTTTTACTGTCCTGAGACGCTGTTCTTAAAAAACGCTTTTCACGTATAAGTGCTATACAGGTTGGTTGAAAAGTTCCTGCGCTCTAAATTGAAGAATACTGTTTTTGTTACGAAATATATTTTTTTATTCAATATAATCTCCTAGAAGCTCAATACACTTGTTCCAATGATCTTCCAATAATTTTATCCCATCCTTATAATGGTTTTCCGGAAGCTCTGCAAAATAACCGTCTACGGCTGCTATGGCCTCTTCATTCGACGAAAAATGCTTTCCACGAAGGAATTGTTTGAGATTTCTGAAGAGATAGTAGTCACTGGGAGCCAAATTTGGTGAGTACGGTGGATGTTTAAGCAATTCGTACTTTAATTCTTTGAATTTAGCCATCGTCAAAGCACTTTTGTGAGCAGGTGCATTGTCTTGATGAAAAATGATTTTTTCTTCTTTAAACCAGGTCTTTTCTCACAAATTTTTTCATCCAGCTGATCCAAAAGGCTGCAATAATATTCAGAGTTGATTGTTTTACCTTTCTGAAGATAATCAATCAACTAAATTAATTTTGCATCCCAAAAAACTGATGCCATAACCTTCTTTGCTAATCGTTGTGACTTCACCTGCTTTGGAGCTGAACAACCAGCTTCACTTCACTGTAAACGCTCTTGTTTTAATTTAGGATCATGGTGGTAGATCCAAGTCTCATCCATAGTTATAAAACGATGCAAGAAGTCGGTTTTATTCGGCTTAAAAAGCTCCAAATTACGCTGAGAAATTTGTTTTCAATCCAGTTTTTTTTGAATTGTTAATGTGTGCGGCACTAACTTTCCAAACAGTTTTTTCATACGTAATTCTTCATGTAAAATATGGAGTACTGGTTCGTCTGAGATGCCTATGGCATTAGCAATTTCACGTTTAGTCAAACTTGGATCTTCACTAACCATATTATGTACCTGCTCAATGATTTCTGCTATGGTTGCAGTTTTTGGTTGTCCTTCCGTGGATCGTCTTTAAAGCTGGTACGACCACGTTTAAATTCACCAGCCCAAAATTCAACGGTGCGTTTTAAAGGTGAGGACTCCTTATACACTTCTAACAATTGTTCATAAATTTCCTTTGCTTTTAAACCCTTCAAAACAAAGAATCTAATGACTGCACGATATTCAATTTTTTCCATATTAAAAAAAAAATCAATGACACGTCAACTTCAAATGGCTTGTAAACAAAGAAAGAATTGACAGAATGACTTGCAACTTTGCATGTGTTCTCAGGACAGTTATACCAACTTGAGAAAAAAAAAGTTTGGATCTAGCAGTGCCATCTCTTGGCGAGCGCAGGAACTTTTCAACCAACCTGTAGAACACTGGATTCTCTCCTGTTTGATTTATATATTTAGCTCATTTAAGGGTTAATTAAGTTGAATTTTTCCTACACGATTTATTGGGGAAAGAAAAACATGAATAAACGATTTTTTTTCAGTTTGTTTCAGCCGCACCATGTGTAATATGATGCAAGAGTTTGTGTTAAAATATTCTGGTCAAATTTTCAAACACTTCCACAAACTAAATTATCTAAAACTGACACTAATGATATCTGGAGATAGGCTACTATGTATATTAAAAATTTCTTTACCTCTAAGGCTTTTAAACTGGACGTATTCTATATTGTTTTACTATTCCATGGTAGACTTAAAAAATTTACTTAACAGTGTTTTTATATAAATCTTGTACCAATCTAGCAAGCAACTCCTTGGAGTCTATTTGCATTAATGCTAATAACATGCGCATGATGGGAAATGCATGTATGTTGCACGTTTTGCGCGTGAAATAAGGCGCCTTTTTTCAAATGCTGTTATATAAAATGACTACAATTGTTATGATTAACGGCAAAAAATAACATTTTTTGTTTGCCTAAAACAAAAATTCTAAGATAAAATAACAACAAGTACATATATGAAAAGGTCAAACACTTGTTATTCTGTAAATTTAAACACAACAACAAAAAAAAAAAAAAAACTCATGTTTACTTTATATTTTACCATAAATTTTAGTTTTAGGTTATACTCTATAATAGTGTTCAATATAATTTAAATCATCGCCTTATTGTCTACAAAAATGGTTCCTTGTTTGTTGTTTGTTATTTTTTTTGTTGTGTATTTTTCTAAAGTCGTGATTTTTCAGTTTTTTGTAATTCGTTGAAGTTGAAGTAGTTTTGTTGTAGTTGTTCCACTTAAAAATTTCAACACGTTCAGTTTCGTGCTCTACATAATTCATCATTGGGACAAAAACAAAAAAAAAACTATCATCAGCATTATTATCGTCATAAATAGTAGAGAAAAAAAAATTGAAAGAAACAACCAAAAAACAATAATAACGATGGTATCAACTGTAGTGTTCAATTTATAGAAAATCGTTAAAAAATTATTATTGAATGGGAAAACTGCTATCGATAGCACGTTTTTCGATAAATTACTCCTATTAAATTTTTTAACCCTTATGTGAGTGTTAAAGTATCCAGGTACCTATTTAAATTTTAAAATGTAGCTATTTCTTTAAATCTTAAAGCTTACTTTAAGACATATTGGTTATCTATACCTTCCAGTTTATGACTAATACATTTTTCCATTCAAATGTTCAAAGATATTTTATTGCTGCCCTTGCTGTTGTCTGGCTATTTGCCCAGAAAATCAATTAAATTTTTCACTTGCTGTACACTAACAACATGTTAGTTGTAACGCTTTAAAATATTTTCTAAAGCGAGAAAATGTTTCGTTTTAAAAATATCACTCAACTTCCAAAATATGTAAAACTAGGTTGGCATTTATATAAATTTTCCTTTTTTTTTAAACAAAAAAATAAAAATACAATTTATGATATAAAAAGACTTTGAACATTTTAAAATTAAATCCCACAACAAAAATGAAAGTTGTCAACAAAAACATTTCAAGCTTGAAGCTTATATTCCAATTAAAAAAAACCCAATAATGATGTATTGTGCGGACTACTAGTCGTATGAGTAATAATTAATTAATATTAAATAACGCTCATACGTCCTGTAGTACCACACATTATTGCATTAATTCAGTGAAAAAAAAAATCCGCTGGAGTTATAATACACAAATTTGGTATGTAGATTCCTTCTCCGTCGTAGACATTCTTGGAAATTTCTACGGGAAGCGGCAAAAAGGAAAAAGTCTTCCCCTTGACGGCTCTGGCTAGAAATCTGAAATTTAAGCAATACGTTCCCTGCGGTATGGGCTGATGCATTAATAAGCTACTTTTTAGAATTTTTACCAGTAACGTGGTACGAAAGTCGTTTAAAAAAGGGAAGTCTCCCCCTTAAAGGCCTGCCCTTACCTCTTGAGAATTGCATTTTGGTACATAGGTTCCGCCGTAGACATCCACCAATATGGGATTTTTAGAAATTCATACAAAAGGGGAAGAAGTCTTCCCCTGACGGCCTGCCCAAATCTCCTCATTGGCTAGAAACTTTAATGTTAAAAAAAGTCTTCATTAGAATATAAAATTACTCACTGAAATGGCAGGAGTTTTGTTAATATTTATAGGGAGCATCAAAAAGAGAAAATCTCCTCCTCGACGGCCTGCCCAAACCCGTTTGATTAGAATTCTGATATTTAAAATATGTGTTCCCTGTTGTGGTATGTGCCAACTAATTGATGAGCTCCTTTATGGAGTATGGGCAATTTTACTGATAGGTACCCTTTGGAATTTTTTGTCAGGAATGTGATAATAATGGGGGATCAAAAGGGGAAAATCTCCGCCTTGGCGGCCTGCCCAAACCCATTTGATTAGAAACCTGATATTTGAATCATGTGTTCCCTAATTATTCGCCATAAGAGTGGGAAAATAGGGCTTTACAAGGGTAAAAGTTGACGGCTGCTTTTTTTTAGAAACCTGAAATTTGAAGAAGGAGTGAATTTGAAATACTAAATTGTTAATCTAAATAAAATGGGGAACGAGTGGAATTGAAACACATAATGGAACGGGGAACGAGGAAATTAAAACTGTACAATTTAAATGAATATAAGGAGGGAACAATAGAAATGGAAACATTAGACATGGGAAACGAAATGAAATAAAAGAGGGAACGAGTGAAATCAAAACACTATACAATTTAAATGAAATGAAGAAAGGAACAATAGGAATGGTAGCATTAGACATGGAAAACGAAATGAAATGGAAGAGGGAACAACAGGAATGGAATTATAATAAATGGGAAACGAAATGCATAGGGGAATGAGTGGACTTGAAATATTGGGGAAGGGGAATGAAATGGAATGGAAAGGGGTATGAATTGAAATTCTTAACATAGGGAACGAGTGGAATTGAAACACTGGAGAAGGGGAACGAAATGGAATGGAACGGGAAATGGAATGAAATTAAAATTCTAAACACAGGGAACAAAATGAAAATAATTTTAGTACAATTTAAATAAATGCAATAGTAATTTGTGGGTATATTTTTGGGAAGTGTAGAAAAAGGAAAAGTCTTTATCTTAACGTAAAATTATCAAAACTTCTTGGCATAAAAATATGAATTTAATTAAAATATTTATACTCTGCAGCAAATGCTTATTTACAAATAAGCTACCTTTTGGAATTTGCATCAGAGAAAACAATTTTTTTTTTGCCAATCGAAGGGTTCAGCTGCAGATACCTAATCTGTGCCCTTACAAATATTTTTCACCCTAGTCTACATACCTATATTATATGTATGAGTTATTTCTTGTAGTTGAATGTAGTATGTACATAATTTTGTAGTTAAACTTTACTACCGAACCAGTGCATATATAGAGGACACTCATAAGCTGCAAAGGTTTATTTGGCTACTTAAACTTTAAGAGAACAAGGAAGTTATGCCATATAATATTTACGGATTTAAATAAAATGTTGGCAAAGATGTAAGAATAAAATTTCATATTAGAGGTCCAAATGAAAAAAAAAAAACATAACATGATTAAAAAGAAATTAAAGCTTCAGCCTAGCAGCAGTTCTTTTTAACATTTTAACTTCTGCAATTGATTAAATATATTTTTTGCAATTTATTTAAACTATATATTTCTTAGGATACTTTCTCAATTGGCGAGTTTACCTACATGTACGAATAATAACAACAACATTCAGTCCAACCATTGACAGAGTTAGTTACAATATAACATGGCATAACATAATACTAAACTACTGATTTACCATAGCATATGTATAACATATGACACTGATAACACATTATAGTGGGTCGAATTTAAAAAGAAATTCAATTTAAAGGTTTTAACGCTGCCAAAAAGTTGTTGAAAATTATTCCAATATATGATATTCTACACCAAGTATAATTAAGGTAACTTTTCGGGAAGCAGGTTGCTTTTTATGTGGTCTTGATTCAAATATGGTTTAAACTTTTTTTAATTTAAATATGGTCTCATATTACATTCATGGCCCAGTCTAATGAACATCATACTAAAACTATTCAAAACCCAAAGACACATTTTTATAACCAAAAAGGTGAATTCACAATTTCAATTTTGTACGTTTGGTTCCCATAGAGAAAACTAACTTTGGAAAACAAGTGTTTTTGCTAAAGATAGTTTTTCTGTTGAGAATATTTTAAAAGAAAATAAAGGGCAGTATAATTAGTTTGTTAGGAAGTTTGGAAGGAATTTTTTAGCAAACAAATTTTAAATTGATATAAGAATGTAACAGTTAATGGCGCTCAAGCAGGAATACTTTTTAAAGGACTTTTTAAAAATTAAAAAAAAAAGAAATATTTACTAAATATGATCAAATATTAATTTTAAGAACTCATTTGATTTAATAAATTTAACTAGGATATAATTTTTATAACAATATCATATATATTTATATTTTAATGGCGCCCAGGCAGGGACATTTAAAAAAAAAATATGTATTTCACACTATGTTTAATTCACTTTTAATTTATATAAACGATTTTTATTTTATTTTTTTGTATTTTTATATTAAACTCCATAACAGGGAAATGAGTTTTGAACTACAAAATAAAATTGTAGTCATTTCAAATATAAAGGATGGTTAAATTTTAAGGGCCGATGTTGATTTTGAATAAAACACAAATTATTAAGGAAATTATTGCCATTTCTTTTTATTATGATAATATGGTTTGGTTCAATTATGTATGGAACAAAATATCGGCCGCAGCGACCTCCGGCGGCACAACTCCATCCGATGGTCCAAATTTTCGATGACGCTGAGGCATAATTGAGGTTCTATGCCGTTAATGTGCCTAATTACCTCATCCTTTAGCTCTTGAATTGTTGCTGACTTGTCGACGTACACCTTTTCTTTCAAATAACCCCCAAGAAAGAAGTCCAACGGTGTCAAATCCAATTATTTTGACGGCCAATTGACATCGCCACCACGTGAGATAACACGGCCATGGAATTTGTCGCGCAAAAGAGCCATTGTTTTGTTAGATGTGTGGCAAGTGGCACCGTCCTGTTGAAACCACATATCATCCAGGGTCATATCTTCAATTCCTGGCCACAATAAGTTCGTTATCATCTCGCGATAGCGAACACCATTCACAGTAAATGCTTGGCCGACCTAATGACACACTATCGCGAACAACAACAATGTTTTCCGCAGAACGAACTGGGCGAGCATGCACAAGTGTTTTCACAGGCCCGGTTTGCTGAAATTGAGAAATGTCAAAAAAAATGCAGAAAACAACTTAACGTTAAGTTGTGGTTCACATTCAACATCGGCCCTTAAAATTTAACCACCCTTTATTTGTTTAAAGATTTTATTTTGTAGAAAAAATAATTATAAGTTTTTAAAAATTTTAAAATATTTTGAGATATTATTTGAATTTAAATAATACATTTTTAAGAGAGAGATATAATGTTTATAAAAATTACATATATTTATTTTTTAAAAGGCGCCCCAGCAGGGACAATAATTTTAAAAGCTTTGTAATATGTACATTTCGCAACATGTTTAATTCAATTTGATTAAATTATTTTTATAAAAAAAAATACAAATATTTTATTATAAACTGGGGATCAGTTTGGAGCTACCAACAAAAATATCATTAACTTTAAAAATTTTTTGTTGTACAAAAATTTCCTTTTGAAATCTATAGCATACCGTATAAGTCACCAACGCCAACTATGTACTAATATTATGATTTTCAATTTCTTTTTTTTTTTTATTCAATATTTAAAGCCTTAACAATTTTTTATGATGCTATTTTTCATTGTTTTTGTCTACTTGCAGTTCATGTGCAGTGTGTTATATGTAGTCTACACCAGATATAAGCTACTTATTTGGCAAGAAGTATTTGACCACCAGGCAAGGGTGTGTGTAAAATTATAAATGTATTTATTTCGCTATGGTTATATTTGCAAGTATGGTTAATTCGTAGTATGTATGTAAATGAAAGAATTAAATTTGCAACAAAAAAAAAACAGTTTTAGCACCTATAAAATTTCATTTAACTTGGCTGTTAATTAAATTTGTTGTTTACACATACATACGAAAACTTTATTGATTTCTATTTAAGGCTTTTTAAGTTTTACAAAAGAAAAATTCAAATCAATTGCTTTGGATTTTTAATTAATATTTGAAGCTATATTTTCTTTTATAAATATAAGATATATGGGGCACCAAAAATTGTATATATTATTGATCCTAATGACAAACAGTGGTGTCGATTAAGCAATATTTATTATTTTTTTTATTTTTTTTTTATTAATCATAATTACAAATTTTATCCTAATACCCTAACCGAGCACTAGCAACAAAGGCCATCGGGCCGTTGTAGCGAAAACAGACCAGAGCCTCTGGTGGGAATTGAACCCAAGACCCCCGCACTGATAAGCTAGCGCGCTACCAACTGGCCTACCGGGGCGCTCAAGCAATATTTAGTCTGTTGTTATAATCGGAAATTATTCCCATTTATATTGTGGCATAATCCTCAAAAATGAAAATGGGATTTATAATCGTTTACTTAAGACTGATTTTTTATAGGAATTGTTAAATTATCTAAATCCTAATTATCTAATCCTACTGGTGGTAGGGTCGGGATTGACCGACTTTAATTTTGTTTTATGTAATTCTAGTCTGTTAAACAGGGAAATCTTATACAATTTTTTTTTTTAATTTGTATACTTTCATCAGAGGCAGTATTTATATTTTTGGACTATATCTCGGCCGAACAGTAACAAATTTGTCAATAAAGGATACCAATTTAAGGACAATTGATAAGAAACTTTGTGAAGATTGTTTTTAAATCAGTTTAGTCGTTTAAAAGCTTTATTAGATACAGGGTGTCCGCCGGGAAGGTATACTACTTTGTTTGTTTATAATTTTTGATTAAATGAAAGAGAATGGATCTTATATTGATAAATGCTTTATTTAATGTCGTCAATTATGTATGGAATACAATTTTAGATAAATTTCCGCCTCTGTTAGCCTTACAAATGCGAGCCCTTTTGAGCACATTTTTCATTACATTCTCACACATTTCACGCGGTATTTCATTAATTTCATCACGAATATTTTGTTTGAGTTGCTTAAGCATTTCTGGTTTGTTTGCATAAACCTTGCTTTTCAGATATCCCCACAAAAAGAAGTCCGCAGCAGTCAAATCAGGCGACCGTGGAGGCCAATCAACATCACCATTTTTGAAAATAACTTGTTGTGGAAAGAGGTCTCGCAGTAATTCCATTGTAATCCTGGCTGTATGCGATGTGGCATCATCTTGTTGATACCACATGTTACTCAAGCCCAAAGCATGCAGTTGTGGCGTTAAAAAGTTTTCAATCATATCACAATATCGCTCTCCATACACAGTTACCGTTACGCCATTTTCATTTTCAAAAAAGTAAGGTCCCATAATTCTTCCTGACCAAATTGCACAACAGACTGTCACTCTTAATGGATGCAAAGGTGACTTCCAAATCATTCACTACACGATAAATAGTGCGTTTTGTTGGCACGTTGTTTCTCCCAAACAATTGACGTAACTTTCTTATCGTCACAGTAATCGATGATTGATTTTGATAAAATGTTTTAACGATTGAAACACGTTGGTTTATCGAATATTTTTTCATAATAAATTTGCCACGTGTATACTTCACGACTGCCAAATATCAACTGTCAATACTAATGTTTACCAAAATGGCAGCAAAAGAAAGTAGTATACCTTCCCGGCAGACATCCTGTATAAGAATTTTTCACAAAATTAATTACCAAAAAAATGTACTACAGATCGTATGAGTGATATTATTTTAGTACTAAAGCATATCACTCATACGAACAGTAGTAAACATTTTGTTAATTGTTGACTTTCTGTGTATGTTTTTTTTTAGCGCTGCCAACCATAATCATAACAAAACACAGAGCTGTATACAATTAGTAGTATGAACGCAGAGTCGTTTGGAAAAAGTACACAGATTAAAAATTGGATTAACTACTAATCAAACATATTGAAAAATGGTTTAGTGTTAAATATGTTTCGTAAGCAGTTCATTCAATTATTAATGTATTAACTTTTCATACTCAAATTTCATGGAAACACAAGATTTTGTTTTGGATTACATTCCGTCTGTATTCTAATATCCTTTATCGTATTGATATTTAATTTCAATTAAAATTTCATGATATTTCACTTGTTATATAATAAAATCTCAAAAAATATTTATAATATTTTTTTAAATTTTACGATCTTTTTTTTTTAAATAAAAAAATTATCTCAAACAATGAAGATAACCTTCCATATATACATATAAAAAAAACTATTCAAAAAATGTTCAAAAATCATTTAATCCATAAACTCAAGCAAAAACAAAAGCCGCCAAAACAGATGAAAATAATAAAAAATTAAATTCTTTAAGACAACAAGTAGAAGATCACAACAACACAAGTAATCGCAAAATATTGGACAAAATAAAACTGACCTAAGACCATGATGATGATATGATGCTGATGATGACGATGGTATTCATATGTTTGGAAATGTAAGAAAAAAAAAACTAAAGAATACCAAGTATCTGAAACATGTAAGATGTAGGTTTTTATGTGCATCTGTATGTATGTGTTTACAAGCCAACATATTTAGATGGATGGATGGATGGATTGATGGATTAATGTTTTAGTGGTGTGGTGGTCAAGAGAGTTGCTTAGTTTTGGCTTTGTAAGGAAACTAAAACCTTGTTGTTTGAATTTTTGTGTGTGTGTTTTTTTTTTGCTAAAGAATTGCGCAAATAAAGATGCACATTTTAATGCCACACAATAACAAAAATAAAACGTTACAAAAACAGCCGACTGATTTTTTTTTTTTTTTTGTTTTTAGCAATAATGCTACGTTTTCAATTGCTTTACATTCACATGTACTTGCATTATACCTGTAATACTCTGCGGTTTTTACAGACTTATATTGCACATATTTGAAATTTTCATAAGTTTCTTATTGGAGTTTTTTTTTTATTTCTTTTTATGCATTCTTGGCAATGCTAAACCTTGTTTTAGAGTTTTTGGTGGCGGCAAAAATCTTTTCCAAAAAATAACAAAAAAAAAAAAAAAACACCAGCTAATTTAAAGCAATTTACTTAGAGTTGAGTATTCATTTCCATAGTTTAGTTTATAACTATAGCAAAATTTAAGTTGTTTCAATGTTTTGTGAGTGTGTTTTTTTTTTGTTACAATCGGCCGACTCATAGATCTTTTCATCATTTGACCATGATGGACAAATATTACACTTATTGTGGTGCTGTTGCATAGACCTTTGTCTTTAAATCTTTTTAAATACATGCACCTTACCTTTTTTCAGTTTTTTGTTTAGTTTAAACTAGAGTGATGTATGAGATTTTGTAAGTCTTAAAATACAGCAATTTATACCATTGCTCTTGATAATGATGATGCTGATGAGAATGATCTTGATGTATTAGATATTGTTATAAAAAGAAAATTGTATAATCAATTTAAAGATAATAAGAAAGCATTGATTTTTAATTAATTTGAATAATATTTTCATTTACAATTGCCACTGCCAATATTGTCATTATTACTTTTAATTTATTAAATTTAAAAAAAGACAGTTTCCCCTGAAGAAGTCACCCAATGTGGTGACGAAATATTGGGATAAATAAATATTTAGAATTAAATTTTTTATAAATAAAGGATCTTTAGCTCGACAAAAGGAATATTGCATGAATAGAGAAGATCGAAGAAAACTACAATAATTATCAAAAGAAATATTAATTTTGGTTTCGGTAAAATATACCAGACTCCGAAACTTTGCTGATACTTTTTTCTTTAACTCAATATCAGCTAGGACCTCTTTTTTTTAATATGATGCTGAATTTTTGATAAGAAAACGCAAATCCGAATCCATCAGAAAATATATATATATTTTTTTTAATTTTTTGGTGGGGCAAAAATTTTATTTAGGGTAGGAATAGAAAAATTGTGAATAAAAAATATTTTTGGAAAATTTCCACAAATTTCAAATTTAGACTCCTTATTTGAAAATTTGAAATCTGAAGTTTTTTTTGAAATCGATTTTTTTTTTTAAACGAAAAGTATTCATTCTCTGTTATTAAAGATAAACGTTTTACTGCCCATGTAAAAATCGAAATATATATGTACATACATAATCATACATGGTTTAATATATGATCATACATGATCTCATATATGACCATACATGATCTCATATGTGACCTTTGGATCCGATATTTGAGGGTGTATGGCTGTATGTGGTCATATATAATCATATATGAGCATACATAAATAATATATGAGTACATATTGTTACGATTTTACCCTTTATAAAATCGTTGATTTATTTACCTTTTAAATAAATCGAGTTCTTTCTATATTGCAAATAATAAACACTATTTATAGCTCTATTTATTTATAACAGTCACTAAAAATTACAGAAATACACTTTAATAGCACACTTTATTTACACGATTTAGATGGACTAAACGTTAGCCACACTTTAGTTCTTCATACTCTGCGTTTTACTTATCAACTGAAACTACTGCGTCACCGAGTACCAGTATTTATATGAGTAGTCAGGTATTCTAGTTATTTCTAGTTTATTACGACACTAGATTTTTCCAGCTGTCAAAATTAGTGTAAGGAAATTTCTATTACTAGAAATTTCTTGTAACAATATGATATTATATAATATATGGCCACATATCCTCAAATTACAGATTCGTAGATATATGGTCATATATGAGAACATGTATGGCCATATATTAAACTATATATGGACGTGTATAACCATGTATGCTTATGTATGATCATATAATGGGTGATCCATTTCGAGGTTCCTTACTTTTTTAAAGGAAAAAACACAGAAAATTCAAATTTAATAGGGAATGTTTATTATCATTTGAAAAAACATTCTTTGGCATTTATTTTTTGAATATTATGTCTATCAAATGTTGGCCGTTGCTACGTCGCAAATGGTCCATCCGTTGAGTCCAATTTTCGATGACTCTTTCGAGCATTTCGACTGGTAAGTGGCGAATGACACGCGTGATGCTTTCCTCCAAGGCCTGAATCGAAGCGGGTTTGTCCGCATAAAAAGTATAACGGTGTGATATCACAGGATCTTGGCGGCCAATCTACCGGCCCAAAACGTGAAATTATGTGCTGACCGAAGTGTTCTCTCAATAAATCCATTGATTGATGCGATGTGTGGGAAGTGGCACCGTCTTGTTGAAATCAAATGTCGCCGAGATCACGAGCTTTAATTTAGGCATCAAATAGTCGGTTATCATGGCACAATAACGGTCGCCATTGATGGTTACGTTCGCACCAGCATCATTTTTAAAGAAATATGGACCGATAATTCCACCGGCCCACAAACCACACCAAACCGTTGTTTTTTCTGGATGAAGTGGCAGTTCTTGAATCTCTTCAGGTCGCTCTTCGTCCCAAATGCGGCAATTTTGTTTGTTTACATACCCATTGAGCTAGAAATGGGACTCATCGCTGAACAAAATTTGCCTCAAAAACATTCCTCACAGAACGTGAATTTTCGTAATAAACTTGAACGATTTGTAAACGTTGTTCAGGCGTAAGTCTTTCCATTATGAAATGCCAAACAATACTAAACAAAAATAACATGACAGCATGACACGACTCACACGTGATCTCTCAAAAAAAGACTATTTAAAAAAGTACCTCTACTTGAATCACCCTTTACATGCCCAGGTAGGATCATGTGTTATGTTCATATATATATTTTGGTTTTTACATGGGTTAACAAAATTTGCGGACTCGCCAGCGAAGTTAACGTTCAAAATCATACAAGATGGTAAAATTTGTGCGATCAAAATTTTCGCTTTGCTTTATCACAAGAGGTAATGAAAAAAAGTTTATGTGCAATAAAAATAGATTCCGATATTTTTTACATCTATTTACATGACTACCCCTGCTCAATGCGAAAATCCTTGAAAGTTCGATTTCGAAATATGCTATATTACAGGGTTGTTACATTCATTAAATCAGCCCCCTAGCTCTCTTACCTCCAAAAGGTTTGATCTACATCCGAAGGAAAATATGTGAAAAATGTTGCCGTCATCAGCAAAAGAGTTCATTGGATTAAAAGTTTGATCAAGAAGATAATTAGCTGAGAATAAGAAAGAGAGAGAGAGACAGATAGAGAGAGAGATAGAGAGAGAGATAGAGAGAAAGAGAGAGAGAGATAGATAGATAGAGAGAAAGATATATAGAGAGAGATAGAGAGAGAAAGATGGAGAGAGAGAAAAAGAATACAATCTTGCGTTAACTCTGAATTCATCTGAAAATCGTTAATAAAATCTCATTTATAACAACACTTAGATCCCTAAGAAAACTCCTAACAAATCGAGAGAATTTATGACGGAAATGGTGTTTTTAACCATTATTTTATTTGACTTGTAATTATCAGTAAATGAGGTTTTGAGATCATTAAATCCAAAAATTAGGCTAGATTTAGAAATTTCATTTTGAAGTGGCCATAATTCTATATCCAATTAATTTGGCCTTATAATTTTTTTTATGACTTTAGGACTTTTGAGTTTTTTGAGGCTGCTGAAAGTAATTGTGATGCCAGATGTAAAACATTAAATTATCTTTGGTCTTCTAAGGTATATTAATTTCTAAACATGCATTTTGGCGTTTTAAATACACCCAATTATGACCTCTAAACGATTTATTCTCCGATACTGTATAGTATAATTAGTGGATATGTCTATAATATGCAGTATCTCTGCTAAACAATTAAAATTTTTTTTAAAAGTATTTGAATTTTAATTTCTAAACAGGAAACAGTAGTTATTACCGTTTTCCTAAGGGCGTTATTTTATACTTTGAAGCAAGTAATTTTTAAATTAATCTATAAAATTTGAATGGTATTAACATAATTGTTTAAAATCTTCTAGAAAATTTAAGTTGTTTAACTATTTTTAACTTACTTTGTAAAATTTTTTAAAAATTCTTTTTAGTGATACCATTTACAGTAAAACTATAGCACGCGCTATAGTTTAGGGCACATTAAGCCTAAAGCTTTTAAATCATTGAATAATCTAATGATTTTCTAAACAAACGATCTTAAAATAAGTATTTCCTTTTTTTTTTTAATGATTTCAATAGAAATCTGTAACAATTAGTGCTTTGAAAAAGCCCCTAAGCCATAAAATAAATCTTTTGTTTTCCACCGTCAAATATATAAAAAATATATATATTGAAAACACATCATTAAAACTTATGCGGATTTTTTTTCTTTAAATTTAAAATTGAATTGCTTTAACAAGGAAAACAAAAGATTTCGGTGGCATTCGGTTAAAGCAACTGATTATACGCCCCATTATAGACAAAAGGAAGTTGGGAAGAAAAAAAAAGAAGCTATTTCATTTATAGTTTAAAGGGTACTTAAAATTATTGTAAAAAATTCAAGAGTTTTTGTTTAAAAATAATTAGTAGCTTTTGGAATTACTGATTGTTTATATATTAAGCCTTAAGAAAAAGATCAATAATTTATGTCATTAATCAAAATTAACACCACATGCCCTCCTCACCACACCATCTATTTATATCTAGCAAATGTTTTTTAAACTTAAAAAAAAACATCATTAGAAAACACTTTACTTTAAACAGACACTTGCCAAACTTGTCTTGGCATTTATTTTGTTTTATTCAATACAATCTACATATTTTTTTTTATTTATTTTTCAAACAATGCATTGTTTGCTCATCATCCATCTCCGGTTGTAGATTTTGGTGGACATTTTAAAATTAGTGTTTTTTTTTTTTTTTTTTTGAAAAAAAAAAGAATCAAGTTCATCAAAATAAAAAAAACATATCTAGTTTCTCTATCTTTGCCCTTTGGCAAATTGTTTCTTAATGTTCACTTTGTTAATTTTAGAAGAACAAAAAAAAAAAAAAAAGATAAAAATTTATTTTTATGGCGGCATTTGTTTGTAGGTTATAATTTTAAAATTTGAAGTAGTTTTTATTATGTTTTTTTGATTTCATTTTTTGATAAATTGCTGTCAAATATGAAATAATCATTAGCTGTCAAATGTTTCAAATGTGAAATTTTATGTTAAATTAAATGTATGTTTGGTAAAAAAAAACGTGGGCACATGTTGATGGATTTTTAAAAAACGCCCTCAAATGTTAAATATTCAGCAGAAATAGCAAAAACTTGTAAAACAACATGTAACAAAAGAAAGTTATTAAAGAATTTGCTAAAAGTTTCCCAAATGATTGAATACATAAAACACTTTCTTAAAAATCTTGTTTTATTTAAAAACTATTCACTTTGTGATAAAAATTTCACAGAGGGAAGAAATAAATTTTAGTCCTTTTTAATATTTAATATTTCTCTTTCAACCATAAAAATTATTTCTGAATGCAAAACCCTCTATCAACCACATTAAAAAAAAAAATAACCAAAATCTAGTTGTGTTAACAAGTAGTTAGTTTTTGCTCAGTCTTATTGAAGTATAAGAACACCTTATATTCAATACCCACTATGAACCAATTTTTTGAAAATCCCATTTTTGATGGATAACTGTTCACTGATGACAGCTAGATCACTGGCAAAATTTTCAGAGAGCAGAGAAAAAAAATCAATCTTCTTTTTAATATTTTTTATTTTTCTATCAACAATAAGAATAATTTTTAAATGCAATACCCTCTATCAACCACATTAAGTTGATCGACTTGTATTAAAAATATATTACTACTATAACTTTTTATAAAACTGTACTTAATATATTTAGGTAATTTGAATAATTTTTGTTATTAGTGTGTCCCGTATACTACGATTTTTTGCATTCTTAAAGACAGAGCATTCAATAAATGGATTTCGACGAGCAGATTACTAAAGAAAAGAACCAAAAATTATGGGAATAGATTTTAAAAATTTCTTTTGGTGTTTGGTGTAAGTTTAGTTTTTTTTTATGGCACCTACAATGGTGGACAAAAAATTCTTTTTGTTCTATTCAAATGAAATGTTTGTTGAATTTCTTTTAAATTTTGCCAAGTATGGCATAATTTATTTGCCTATGCAATGCCCTCTATCAGCCGAAAAAAGTTTAAATTTTTTAATTACAGTACCCTCTATCAACCATAATGCCCCGAATAACGTAAAGAATTATATTGTTTTTTATACGTAGAATTCACTAGGGATATTTAACAATTATTGTAGATTTTACGCATAAATCAGTTTTTTGCCTCTCCAAAAAAAAATATCTTTTGATTCACAGAGGATATTATTTAATATAATAAAATCTCGAAAAAAGCTATGTCATAATACTAGATCATTAAATTAAACTTTGATTTCAAAACAGTTTCAATTCGTTTAGATAGCTTAAAAATAATAAAAAAAAACTTTATGATTTATAGTCTCAATATGAAGAGTGAAGTATAAATTAGCTAAAATTGGTTAAAGCTCAACTAGTTTCCTTAATTTTTTTATTTTTTTTTTTTTTTGAAAAATTAAACAAAAATCTAAGAAAAAAAACCCTATGGTGTTTAAAGTTTAAAATTACTGCTACCATAAAATCACAGCTTTTGGTCTACATTGTCTAGATGAGACCAATAATTATTGAACTTTGAAATGATTAATGATTTATTGATGATGAAAAATATCATAAAAATAACAATGAACACAAAAACACTAACCTAAACTAACGTAATATTTTAAGCCTTTTAGCAACAAATGTATTTTATTTTTTTTTTTTCAAATAATGTTCCATAAAACAATACCAAAATGAGGTTAATAAACTTTATGAATATCAAATACAATGTTAAATATTAACAAACTATTTTTTTAATTAATTAAAATAGCTTTTTTCCTTCTTAATATCCAACTAACTAACGAACCAAACTAAATGATTTAAAAACACCTGAATTAGAGTAGAATTGAGAATTGGTTATAACAAATTAAACACTTAATAAATCACAACAACTTAATAGTAGTTTAAAATATAATGGAACATATACTTTCAAAACTGATATTTATAAGATCATGATATTGAAAAACACATACTGGTTTGCTACATGGAAAAAAATGTAATAACAATAAACAATTTAGTTGCTTAATTGATTGTTCATCACCCCAAAAAGAAATACTATAGATGAATAGAGTGATGTGTTCTAGCTGCAGCAATAGCAACAAGCAGTTTAATCGTCTTAGTTTTTTTTTGTGTAAGCACACATGGTCTGAAATCAAAGCAAATGGAATGACATAAAAAAAGCGCTTAAAACTGAAAAAATTCTGAAAATATAAAAAACGTCAGAACTTGAAAAATCGAAAATAAATATTGGATAAATCGATAAACTGAAAAATATATATAAAAAAATAACAAAAAAAAAACATTGTGAAAACTTGATTAAAAATTGAAAAAGATCGCTAAAATAAAAAAATAGGTAATTGTAAAAAACCACAAAGTGATGGAAAAATTCTGAAGCCCAGCAAAACTTTGGTAATGGCTGCGATATTCTCATGCGTTACCTTGTAATGATAGCTCGTTACCTTTTTCATTATTTGCAAGCATAAAGAAATAAGTTACTCAGCATTGATTACGTAATATATGATTTATGTATAAATGTAAAGTAATTTTAAATATTTTTGAAATTCTATTTTAAGATAAATTACTTTGTGGTTTTTTGTAAGCAAAAGGGTAATGTACGTTTGTTTTGATAACACTAGCGGGAAAACGATGCGCAACCATTCATTTAAGTTTAAAGTAATCAAATACTATATGCGTCAATAGCTCAGTGGGTAGAGTTCTTGGCAGGCAATCAGATTTCCCTGGTTCTATTCCCATCTTGACCACCTTATTTTTTAATAAAAATTCCTCTTTTTTAAAAATCTATTTTTGGACACATTACTTTTTCCATTCTCGTAACCATATAAGTAACCCCTTACATTATCACCTCTAAAGTAATGGATATATACATTACTTTGAGGCTCATCGCCTGTAAAATTAATCAATGAAGTAAGGTGTAAAGTAATCCCCTATGGCCCCTATGGCTATGCATTACTTTACCCATTATTTGGTATTGTGTGGTTTTGCTGGGAGATATAAGAAATCGTCAGACCTTAAAAAACCGATAACAAAGATTGTAAAAATCGATAAAAAAAACCGTAAAAAATATATAAAAAAGACATCGCTAAAATAAAAAAAATCTATGAAATTGAAAGAAACCGCGAAGTGGTGAAAAATCTCTGAAATTCGAAAAATTAACGCTAAACTGTTAAAAATTAATACGAATAAAAAAAAAAAGAAATAAAAAATTATTTAAAATAAAATCATTAAAAACATATAAAATAATATTTCAAAAATATCGGAAAAAATTGCCCAAAACCGAAAAGTATATCAAAATCGCTGGAATTATTAATATGAAATCATTAGAAACATTTAAAAAACAAATAGGAGAAAAAAGTTAAAACTCGATTAAAAATTTAAAAACTTTGCGAAAATAATAAAATTAAAATTTAAAACTTAATAAAAAATTAAAAACAAAATTCAAATAATTAACAGCAAAAACGTTGAAAAAAAAACCTTAAAATTAAAAGGACATCAAAATTTGAAAAATCACCTTAAAAACAAATATACACAAAAATCGCTAAAAATGTAAAAAATTAAAAAATTTCAAAACCAGAAAAACCGTTTAAAAAACCTTAAGAAATAACGCTAAAACACAAAAAAAAATCGCAAAATTGTATAAAGAGTCAATGAAATTGAAAAAACTGTGAAAATGAAAAATCGCTGAAGTTGAAAAAAAAAAAAAAAAATCGCCAAAACCGAAAAAATCGATCAAATATTGAAATATCTTTAATAAATAAAAAAAAAATGAAATTAAAATAGAGTATAAAAACAACAACAAAAATGCGTGAAATAAAAAAACGACGAAATCTTTATAATTGCAAATAAATAAAAATAAAAAAAAAAAAAAAAAAAAAATAGGAAAAAATCGTCCAAAATCGAAAAATACATAAAATCGGCTAAAAATTAAAAAAAAAATGTCAAAATTTAAAAAACCAATATAAAAGTTGTTATAAAATAAAACATTAAATAAAAAAGTAAAAAAAAAAATGAAACTAGAAAAACGCCGAAAATAGGAAAAAATCGCTAAAATTAAAAAATCGCCAAAATTTGTATAATATTTATCATTTCAACAAAAAAAAATAAAAAATAATTGAAAATAATGCAAAAACTTATAAGCAAAATAACTAAAATTAAAAGGATAATAATATAATCCGAAAAAAACCGCCAAAGATAAAAAAATAACCGCTAAAAATATAGAAATATAAAAAAAACGGGAAACCGAAAAATCGATGAAAAAAAATGATAAAATTAAAAAATCGCTAAAATAAAAAAATCGTTAAAATCAAAAAATGGAAAATTTATATTATAAAATTATAAAAAAATAATAGCAAATGAAAACAAGAGTACACAGAAAACAGATTAATCGTGATAACCGAATTTCTTGCCAACTGAATATTTTGGTTGCAGCAACCGAATTATTTAGTTGTCCCAACCAAATGTTTTCCTGATACTTTTAAAATTTTTCTGATACAATTGAAATATTCTGTTGCATCAAGAGAATTTCGGTTGCGACAAACAAATATATATAGTTGGCTTCAACCCAACCATTCGGTTGTTACAATGAATCTGTATTCCTTGAAAATTGAAAAAATCGCCAATGGAAATCGTTGATAATAAAAAAAATTGGAAAAACCGCCAAAACTTTTAAAAATATTTAAACTTGAGATAAACTTTTATTTTGAGGATTTTTTTATTTTTGCTATTTATGATTTCAGACCACATGTGTAAGACAACAACAACCTGCCAGCTTTAGCACTTGTTCACAACAACTCTAATCTATTGCCGTTGATGTTGTTGTTGTGGTTGTGGTTGTTACTATTGCCGAGTTTGTATATTATTCTACATAAAAGAAGGCACGCACACTATTATTATTTAATAATAGAGTGCTTAACCACTTTCAGAACGCCTTAATTTTTTTTTTTCAACTTATAAAAAGAAAGAACTTTAGCAACAGCAAAAATGATTGCCACCCCATTAAAATGTGAAACGTTCAATTTGTGATTTATACTGTCTGTCCGTCGGTCCGTCGGTTCATAATATAGAATGTTGCAAAACTTGGCAGCTAAACAACACTTTTATTCAATCATTCATTTGATAGACACTTCAGCTTGTAATAAAATTGAACAAAGTGAGCAAGTATAGAAAAGGTAGACAAGTGTTTTTCTTCCTAAAAGGATTGATGTAAAAAAATAAGAATGATTTCATAGTTTCGAGCTTGAAAAGCTTGTTGAGTTCTTAAGGTAATTGCTGCTGTCAATAAAACTCCCCCTATTACATGGCTGGCTACAAACAAGGCTAAATATACGACTATGGTGCTAATGTGGCAGGATTTAAATTGTCCGATTACATGTTCAATAACTGGAATTGTTTAGAGCTCATTTATAACATTAGGATGACGTTAGCAACATGTTATAATAATAAGAATACTGATGATTTAGTTGTTATAATGTAGAAAATGTTAGGGTTTCAATAACTAGGGATTGGCCCTTTTACGGTTAAGGATATTAAATTTAAAAGTTTCAATGGCTGTAGAAATTTTTCAATTTTATAAAAAATTATTATCTTAGCAGAATATTTTAGGGTTTTTTGTTTTATTTTGTAAGAGTAATTTCTCACCAAAAATACTAATAAATTTAAGATCAGTAAATAGACTTCATGTGCCAGCTGTTGTTTATACAGGTATAAAGTTCATTTCTTAAGTCTTTTGTTTAAAGTTGTCTATAGTCTGGACCCTAATTATTTAAAATAAGGCCATTGAGCATTTTTGTTATTTTTTTTATATAGTCTAGTTTTAACGCCTCCTCACTTAACAGTATGTATAATTAACCTTATTATTTTTTTTTAATTGAAAAATACGCGGAACACCTTTATTAACAAGCCTTAATTTTGTAAATGTCTATTTATTGTAATTCAAAAGAAAGAAAAAAAAACTAGGTGAGTTTTGTGATCCAAAACAAAAAATATCATCATCAAACCCTTAAAAAAAAAACAACAAATCAAACATTTATACAATATAGAACAACAACAAAAGCAACACAAAACTTGAAATCAAATTTTAAACATCTTCAGCAAATAATTTTCTTAACACAAATAATGGGTGTTGCCATTTAAAACTAAAAAAAGTGCCACTTAAATTGCTCCCGTTGTCACACCATTTGGAAAAACGAAAACAAACAGTCAACATTTGCATGCAAATTTCCATCATTGCAAATCACTGCAATCTATGGCAAATCTTTAAAGAGTAAACTACACAAAAATATCGTATACATATATCTAAAGAAGAAGAGGTTTAAAAACAACATTAAAGTATTACAAAACTATATATATATATATATACCTTTTGATGAACAACAGCAACAACACAATGTATCAAGTGACGAGTATCTACTTGAAAATGAAAATTTATTGCAGCTTTAGAAAACAAGCTCAAATAAGCCAGCCAAGGAAAGCTTCCACATAGAGTTGACTGCATGTGCAAATACTGACTGTAACTTTGACTATGTGTCTTTTGCTATAATGGGCACGTCAAGAGGCTCATGTCACACTCTAACTATATTTTGTCACCAACAAAATAACAACAGACAATAGAACAACAACAGAAAATAGTAAAAATAGCTGAGAAGGGGAGTTTGTGAATTATTGAGACTTTGATAAAGGGAGGTGGTTAGTATCAAGACGCCAAAAAGTTAATTAATAGTTACAAAATAAAAAAAAAGTACAAAAGGTTTAAAAAAGGTACCACAAAAAATTTGTTAAAGAAATTTAACTGTTGCTAATGGTTATGAAAGTAACCACCAAAAGTACCGAAAATTTACACCAGTTGTCTTAAACATTATTTCTTAAAATAATAAAGTCCTTAAAGTACACCAAAGTACTGAAACATTGAAAAAAGGTACCAAGAGTAGATTTAATGTATATTGCTGAAGGTTTATCAAATAGTAAGGAAACTGAAAAGGTACCGAAATTCACTAGTTTAATGGTGAGTTTCTAAAAGTAAAAAATCTAAAAAAATTAAAAGTACCTAAGAGTACCCTACAGTATTGTATTTCAGTAATGGGTTTCAAAAATTTATAAAATCTAAAAAGAAGCGAAAAGAATCAAAAATAAAGGGTGTCCCAAGAAGAACGCAATTTTTATATTTTAAATAAAACACAGATATTTAAAAAAAAATCGTGAAACTTTATTATATCGTAAAGTAGACAGAATGAGGTTATGTATGGAACAATATATCGTGCAGATGGCCGCCGCCCAGGTTTTGCTGGCATGCACGCGATCTTTTAGTGAAATTTTCAATGACCGTTTTGCATGAATGCTGCGGTATTTCATTAATGCAGCGTCCAATTTCCTCTTTTAAGGCTTGAGTCGTCGTCGGCTTATTCGCGTAAACCATCGACTTCAAAAAACCTCAAAGAAAAAAATCTAATGGTGTTAAATCGCACGATCTAGGCGGCCAATAACACGAAATAACACGACCGGGAAATGACTGATGCAGCAATTGAATTGTTTCTCTGGCTGTATGACATGTGGCGCCGTCTTGTTGGAACCACATGCCCTCCACATTCATATCTTCAATTCTAGGCAAGAAGAAACTGGTTATCATTTCACGATACCGAACAACATTGACTGTTTGCGCTTGACCTGCCTCATTTTCATAAAAAAAAGGTCCAATGATTCCTCCAGCCCAAAAACCACACCACACATTGACACGTTGAGGATGCATTTGCTTCTCGTGAATCACTCGAGGATTTTCCTCACCCCAAATGCGACAATTCTGCCTATTGACGAAGCCATCAAGATGAAAATGGGCCTCGTCACTGAAGATGATTTTATCGGCAAAATCAGCATTTTCATGTTGTCTCTCCAATACCCAATTAACGAACTCCCTTCGCTGTCTATGGTCAGCTGGCTTCAGTTCCTGAGTCAATTAAACTTTGTTTGCATGAAGATGCAAATCTTTCGTCAAAATTCGCTGCAAAGTGGATTTGGAGACATCAATTTGCTGAGCTCGGTGTCAAATTGAGGTGGATGGAGTTTGAGCGACATCATCACGTACAGCTGCTACATTTTCGGTCGATCGACCTGGTCGATGGCGCGTTGTTGTCTTTACATCACTAACAGACCCAGTTTCGGCAAATTTATCCATTAATCTCTTTACAGTTGACTCTTTTGGAGCATTATCGTGACCCCAAATTGATCGCAATTTGCAAACTGTAGCCGCAAAACTTTTACCATTTTGGTAAAACAATTTCACAATGAGAATGCGTTGTTCATTCGTGTAGCGCTCCATTTTTACTAACCTCGTACCTTCTATTAGCAAACAATAACAATTGTTCAAATGTCAAACAATGACACTTCGAATGTTGCCAGATTTAAAAATTGCGTTCTTCTTGGGACACCCTTTGGTTTAATCGCAATTTGCTAAAAATATAAACTAAAAAGGTACCATAAAATAGCAAAAAAAATTTCCAATGGTAGTTTAATCGTTAAAGTAATAAAAGTTCTAAATCTAAAAGTAATAAAATCTAAAAAGGTACCATAAAGTACCAAAAAAAAAAAAAAAAATTCCAATAGTAGTTTAATCATAAGTTGCTAAAAGCAATAAAATCTAAAAAGTGCCGAAAAGTACCAAAAAAGTTCCAATAGTAGTTAAATCGTGGCTTTCTAAGGTAATAAAATCAAAAAAGTACCAACAGTAGTTCAATCATAGTTTTTTAAAAGTAATTAAATCTAAAAAGGACCAAAAAGTATCAATAGTAGTTCAAGCGTCGTTTTCTAAAAGCAACAAAATCTAACTAATACCAAAAACTACCAAAGGTAATCGAATCGTGGATTTCTAAATGTAAAAAAATTCCAAAAAGTACCAAAGGTAATTTAATCGTGGGGTTCTTTAAGTAATAAAATCTAAATAGTACCAAAAAATACCAAAGGTAATTCAATCGTGGGTTTAAAAAAAGAATAAAATCTACCAGCAATAGATCAGTCGTGGTTCCCTAAAAGTACTAACTCTAAAAAGTATCAATGATAATTCAACCGTGGGTTCCTAAAAGTTATAAAATCTAAATTGTACCGCATATTACCAGAAATAGATCAATCGTCAAACTGTAAATAGTACCAAAAAGTATCAATGATAATTCAACCGTGGGTTCCTAAAAGTTATAAAATCTAAATTGTACCGCATATTACCAGAAATAGATCAATCGTTGGTTCGTAAAAGTACTAAAATCTTTAGAGTAGTAAAAAGTACCAATGATAAATTTATTCTGGGTTCTTAAAGTTATAAAATCTAAAGTGTACCAAAAAGTACCAGCAATTATTCAATCGTGGTTTTCTAAGTGTAAGAAAATCTAAAAAGTAGAAAAAAGTAATAAAGGTAATTCAATCGTGGGAATAAAAAAATAGGAATAAAATATAAAAAGTACCGAAAAGTACCAGTAATAGATCAATCGTGCGTTCCTTAAAGTACTAACTTTAAATAATACCAAAAAGTATCAATCGTGAGTTCCTAAAAGTTATAAAATCTAAATTGTACCAAAAAGTACCAGAAATAGATCAATCGTGGGTTCCTAAAAGTACGAAAATCCAAAAAGTACCGAAAAGTACCAGTAATAGATCAATCGTGGGTTCCTAAAAGTACTAACTTTAAATAGTACCAAAAAGTATCAATTATAATTCAATCGTGAGTTCCTAAATGTTATAAAATCTAAATTGTACCAAAAAGTACCAGAAATAGATCAATCGCGGGTTCCTTAAAGTACTAACTTTAAATAGTACCAAAAAGTATTAATGATAATTCAATCGTGAGGTCTTAAAAGTTATAAAATCTAAATTGTACCAAAAAGTACCAGAAATAGATCAATCGTGGGTTCCTAAAAGTACTAACTTTAAATAGTACCAAAAAGTATCAATGGTTATTCAATCGTGAGTTCATAAAAGTTATAAAATCTAAATTGTACCAAAAAGTACCAATGATAGATTTATCCTGGGCTCTTAAAATTATAAAATTTTAATTTTATCAAAAAGTACCAGAAATAGATCAATCGTGGGTTCCTAAAAGTACTAGCTTTTAATAGTACCAAAAAGTATCAATGATAATTCAATCGTGAGTTCCTAAAAGTTTTTAAATCTAAATTGTACCGCAAAGTACCAGAAATAGATCAATCGCGGGTTCCTAAAAGTACTAACTTTAAAAAGTACCAAAAAGTATTAATGATAATTCAATCGTGAGTTCCTAAAAGTTTTTAAATCTAAATTGTACCGCAAAGTACCAGAAATAGATCAATCGCGGGTTCCTAAAAGTACTAACTTTAAATAGTACCAAAAAGTATTAATGATAATTCAATCGTGAGTTCCTAAAAGTTATATAATCTAAATTGTGCCAAAAAGTACCAATGATAAATTTATCCTGGGTTCTTAAAATTATAAAATCTAAATTGTACCAAAAAGTACCAGAAATAGATCAATCGTGGGTTCCTAAAAGTACTAGCTTTTAATAGTACCAAAAAGTATCAATGATAATTCAATCGTGAGTTCCTAAAAGTTTTTAAATCTAAATTGTACCGCAAAGTACCAGAAATAGATCAATCGCGGGTTCCTAAAAGTACTAACTTTAAAAAGTACCAAAAAGTATTAATGATAATTCAATCGTGAGTTCCTAAAAGTTTTTAAATCTAAATTGTTCCGCAAAGTACCAGAAATAGATCAATCGCGGGTTCCTAAAAGTACTAACTTTAAATAGTACCAAAAAGTATTAATGATAATTCAATCGTGAGTTCCTAAAAGTTATATAATCTAAATTGTGCCAAAAAGTACCAAGATAAATTTATCCTGGGTTCTTAAAATTATAAAATCTAAATTGTACCAAAAAGTACCAGAAATAGATCAATCGTGGGTTTTAAAAAGTAATAAAATCTAAAATGGACCAAATACTACCAACAGTAGTTCAATCGTGGGTTCCTCAAAATGTAAAAAGTACCGAAATGTGCACTTCATTCGCGGACTTTTAAAAAGTAATGAAATATAAAAAGTACAAACAGCATTCCCATTTCGGTTTTGGAAATTATATCCAAAAATTTGTCCAGCATAACCCCAAAGCAGAATTGGTATTATGACCAACATGATTTGGTACATACACCCCAGTTAATAATATACATTTTCTTCATGGATCTTTTTCCAAAAGGACATAATCCCCATTGTGGGGATATTCATAAACTAATTAAAGTTTTCCTGGATAATAGGCCTTCAAAGTTTTTTTGTAGAGCGGTCTTTGGCTGGAAAATGGGAATAATAACCAGAATATTTGTGGTCATAATCTCCACATCAAATCGGTTTAACCACTATGGGGACTATGGCATATGTTTGGGAATTACGCCAAAAAAATTTCGATCAAAATCCCCAAAATAGAAATAGAGATAAAAGTACAATTTCTTTTTTTTACAAAGGTCCCCAGGATATATGTATAAATTTATGTACCCACAAAGTTTGCTAAAAAAAATCGCAGTCCTTAAAGTTCTGACACGAAATAGTTAAAGGTTATTACAGAAAAATTAAGTTTTTTTTTTCTTAACTATGTAATCATAAGCTCAATAATCTTCAAACTCCCTACTCTCACTGTCTCGTATACGTTGGCAAAATAAAAGAAAACAAATGCTTGAGCGCATTTGCAAAATGTCAATCTCATTCTACATTTTCTGAATAAGCTCATCATTCGTCTGCTGTTCAAATCAAATACGATCATTGTAGATTTATATATTGAATGTAGTTTATATTTGCTACTTAAGGTGGTATAATTTTCACGCCATTCTTCTCACTTGTGTATTAAATAGAAATAGCAAAGCAAAGCAAAAAACAATTTCAAAAGTTTCAACATGAATAAGCCTGCTTAAGTTGCAATATATACTGTATACATATTGACAAAAATGTTGAAAGTATTTGCAATTACTTGAAGATTGATTGAAATAGATTTCAGATTGATTAGTGTCAGTTGGAATAGTTAAGGCTACAGTGGCAAGCAAACACAATAAACAGCAACAACACCAAAAAATAATACAGTTTATTAAGAAAAATGTTTATGCAATTGTATAAATGCCAATAATATTAACAGGCAAAACGTTAAAATTGTTTAGTTCAAAATTGGTGGGAAATTTTTTCTACAACCAAATAATAATAATAATAAAATTAAAAAAAAAATTCTTTAAGTTTAACCATAAAATTTATATAAAAAATGTTTACTCCTAAATATTCTATTAAAACAATGTAAACGCGTGAATTTCACGCACTCATTTATGACACAAACATGTTAAAGTCAAAACCATCATATAAAATAGACAAAGTGTAGCCTGTATTTCATGTGTAGCACCACTAAAACTGCCACAAAAGACCTTTTATGATCTGTTGTTGTTTTTTTTTTTTTTGTTTTGACTGCAAGATGCAATGCGATTTAAAGAGTGCATCGCATCAAAATTTACTAAAGTCTCAACGCCAAAAAGAGAACGTGTCAGTTCGTTATGGCAAAATTAAAGTTTAAAAGTAAAAGAATATAAAAATAAACCAGGTGTTAATGTCAGACCTAGACAACTACAGCAAATAAATGAAATATGATGGTGGGAATTAAGGTAATACAAAATTATATATTTTTTTTTTTTAAAGAAAATCAATTTAATACACGCAAAGAAAAAACATGGTTGGGTCAATCATATTCGAAGAGCATCATAATCATACTATATTATGGTTATCATATTAAGATAATAAAATAACCTTATTTTTACCATATTATGGCCCCTACAGTTATATTATGATTCAAAAATTACCATATAATGGTCCTAAATAAACATGTTATATTGAATTTATCATAATATAATCGCACGTAATCATAGTATGCTCAAAATATTATCATATTATGGCCCCACACAACTATATTATGATTCCTGGATAATCTTAAAGGAAAAGTTCTTAGAAACTATGAAAAAGCTATTAAAATTTAAGAATATTCCTTTGGAAATGTTTTTTCTATACAAAAAATAATATTAAGGACTTTTTGAAGAAAAATTGTTAGGAAAAAAATCACAGACTTTAAGAACTTTTCTTTTTTTGCTTGTATAATTATTTATTGATTGTTGCCAACATTTTATCGTTGCATAATTATCATATTATTTTCCTAGTCAGAATTTTTGTTACCACAGTATGGTTACAGCCAATCATGATATAAAATAGAAGGTGTCAATCATAAAATAGTAAAATATTTACTAAATAATGATGGTAGCGACCATGTTGATGGTTAGAAAACCAATAACTTGGTTGTGACAACCATACCCGATTGCAGCAAGCACAATATAGTACCAGTGATCATATTATATATATATAAATATATATATGTACAGGTTGGTTGGAAAATTCCTGCGCTCACCAAGAGATGGCACTGCTAGCTGCAAACTTTTTTTTTCTCAAGTTGGTATAACTGTCCTGAGAACACATGCAAAGTTGCAAGTCATTCTGTCAATTCTTTCTTTGTTTACAAGCCATTTGTAGTTGACGTGTCATTGATTTTTTTTAATATGGAAAAAATTGAATATCGTGCAGTCATTAGATTCTTTGTTTTGAAGGGTTTAAAAGCAAAGGAAATTTATGAGGAGTCCTCACCTTCAAAACGCACCGTTGAATTTTGGGCTGGTGAATTTAAACGTGGTCGTACCAGCCTTGAAGTCGATCTACGCGAAGGACGACCAAAAACTGCAAAAATAAATTTTTCCTCTTTAAATTTAAATTTAAAGAATTAAAGTACGAATTGCTTGAACATCCACCGTATTCACCAGATTTGGCTTCCAGTGACTACTATCTCTTCAGAAATCTCAAACAATTCCTTCGAGGAAAGCATTTTTCGTCGAATGAAGAGGCCATAGCAGCCGTAGACGGTTATTTTGCAGAGCTTTCGGAACACCATTATAAGGATGGGATAAAATTATTGGAAGATCATTGGAACAAGTGTATTGAGATTCTAGGAGATTATATTGAATAAAAAAATATATTTCGTAACAAAAAAAAAAACAGTTTTCTTTCATTTCGAGCGCAGGAACTTTTCAACCAACCTGTATATATATTTTTTAAGTGAATTAACAACAAATTATGAAATGAGCTAAAGCAAAAGGGAAGTTTTTATACACTCAAGTTAGTACTTCTGTACAGTTTTAGAAATATTTCTAATTTGTTACAATCAATAACATTTTGGACTAAAAATTAACAAATCTATAAATTTTATGTTTTAGTATTTTTTAATAATTTTTTAATAAATTTATATAATATTTAATAATTTTATATAAAATTTAATAATTTTTTAATAATTTTTAAAATTTTTAATAATTTTATATTTAGCTTTACTAATTAGTAATTATACAATTTTTTACCACAATATTTTGATCATTTTAATAAATTTGATGCTTAGTCGAAAACACAGTGCAACAGGAAAAAATTGCTTTAAAGGTTTGAATGCAGTATGAAAGTATACCATTAGAAGAACAAAATCCCCAAGGGATTTGGTGAAGTTGGTTCGAAAAACAAAGTTATAGCTACTTGAAGTTTGTAATTTTTTTACCATTTTTTCTAGGAGTTATTTAAAATGAGTATATTAAAAATTTAATTTTTTCTTTATTGATCTCTTTTTTAATTTGTTTTTTTGTGTTTTCTTTTAAAAAAGAGCACTGTTAATATATTTTTTTTTTAATTATTCACTCAAGAAAAAATTTAGTAAAAAAATTAAAATTTTTTTTTCTTTGATTTTTTGTAATTTTTATCAACAATTTATTTTGAGTGTAAATTTGTTTTTACTTAAGTGATTATTTGTATGTAGGTATTTTTTAGAGAAATTTTTAAAGTTCTTAAGCAAATTCTTATAAAGGAATCATTCATAGACCATCTGAATATTTTATTTTTTATAAAATTAATGCTTACCTTTTGTTTCTTTTTAAAAAATTAATGCATGTTCATTAATTTTAGTAAAATTTCAGGGTTAATAGGCAAATTTTTTTTACTTAATCCAGAGTACCGTTTCTGGTTTTTTAAATAAAATTTATTATCATTATTTTGTCACAAATACTCTTTGGTTTTAGTATAAAAAAACAATAACATTATTTATGAAATTCACTACCTGCAGTTGTAAAAGCATTGTTAGTTAAAGCACTAAAATGTTTGTTTAAAACAAACCAATAAGTAAATTCCATAGTCGTTACTGTCTGTCAATTAGGCAATGTTAAAGCTTAACTTTTGTTTTAGTTTTTTCATGCCTTTTAAGGGGGACACTGAATTGACTGCCTTAAAGTTACAATATTCTTTTAATGTGTTTTGTTGTTTCGGTTTTATAGTTAACTAATTTAAGTATATCTTATATGTATTTTTCTTAAATTCGGTGAAAAAAACTATGTATATATTTTTGAACTTTTGAAAAATTTATTATTGTATCTAAGTAATCGAGTGCTATTTATTTGTCTCTTCGACTTTTAAAAAAGTCTAGAAAAATATGTATTTCAATTTTAATTTTTTTTTACAATATGTCAACAACAAAAGTTCAGCTCAATTGAATCCAAATCGTAAAAACGTAAGAAGTGCTTAAACTTCAATATTATTATAAAATTAATTTAATTTAAAAACGTCTCTAAAATTTTAAGTACACTCAGAATATTATGTAGTTAACTGTTTGTAGTTTACCGATTTTTTTCAGTTTCATTTATTTTTTTCATTTGTTTGAAATTTAATAAAAAATTACCCACAAAACGGAAACTTGTGGTTTATTTGTGCCCGTAACAGTTATTACAAATTTAAATTTTGTCTGCTGTCTGTTTCAAAAAAATATTCAAAAAATTTCAATTTGTTTTTTTATTTAAATTGGTTGTATATATACAAAATTTTTCAATACAAATAACAAGAACTTCATAAAGACCCATACATACACAAATACATTCACACAAAAAGTGTTTATAGCTTCATATGCATACATACATTTTGTATTGTACGAGTATATTAAAAAAAAAAAACAAAAAATACAAAAACGGAAATAATTTCAAATAAATGAAAATAACATTTATTTTTTAAGGATTGGTAGGTAAAATTTTGACGTTTATTTTAACTGATTATATCATTTGTTTCTTACGGATGTGTAAGTAAATAACAAATGGCATTTAATTTAAATGAAAATTAAGTAGACCGGTTTTTAAATGAAATATCATTTCTTTTAAATGACATTTTCAGTTATTTTAACGTACAAACTTTTTTAAGTGTATTTATTTCAATTTAACTTTAAACTTCAAACTTTTTTTCATAAGATTTCTTGTTTTTCAGCGAAAAACGTGTTTTTTACAAAAAAATTTTTTGAGTGTATAATAAAAAAAAAGTTTTAATTGTGCTATTTTATGAAAAAAAACAAAAATATGTTTTGAAGCAATGGAAGCAAATAAAAAATAATTTTTAATATTAACTTATGGTGAAAAAAATGGTCAAAAATGAGCAAATTCAAGAAGCCATAACTTTTTTTTCGAACCAACTTTGACAAACCCCTTGGCAATTTTGTCTTTCTTATAGTCTACTTTCATCCTGTGTTCAAATCATAGAGGCAATTTTCGATGACCCAAAATTTGCTGTACAGTGAAATAGGAAATATTTTTATAAAATTACAGATTATTTTTTTTTTTTGAGTGTAATATTATAAAAATTTAAAAAAAACATTATGTGCTTCTTTCAAACAAAAAAATTTAAATATTTTTAACTTATAAAGAAGAAAGATATTTCACATCATATTGAAATTTGCTATGAAATCAAAAGACTTAAGAAACAAACACCAAACATAGTCGGCTCCTTAACACAACATAATTGTAGCTGCTTCAATATTTTAGGGCATGAAAAAAAAAGAGAAACATTTTTCATGTGCTAACACTCAATGGCTGTGTAGTTTGTAAATAAAAAATTTCTACAATTTATTTTATTTTATTTAATTCTTTTATTTTATATAACTTTTATAAAAATTATTTTCATCATATAAGAAATGATTTAAATATAATAATAACTTACACTTTTTTTCTTTAAAAATACTTTATAAACATTTGCTAATTGACTAATAAATTTCTCTAAAATTTTAATATAATACAGATTTTTTTTTTTTTTTAATAAAATTTATTTAAATTTATTAAATAATATTAAATTAAAACTATAAAGACATTGATATTTATTTTTAATTCATAGAAACATATAATTTTTATACAAAAGTAGTTAAATAAAAGACGGTTTATTTATTGTATTTTCTCAATTAATAAACAGTATTTTAGTGTAGATGAGACAAATTGACAAATAAATTTTCGTTATTTCAAGTTTGTTAAGATTATTTTTGTAATACAAAAACCAGGTTAAATAATGTGTCTTTTCGTTTGCTTACTACAGTTTTCTACTTTTATTGCAACTAAAAAAAAATCAATACAAAAAGTAACTTAAACTTTCCATCAATATGAGTAGTAGGAAATTCGACTAAAACCAAAAACTGCTTATATCTGTTCAGTTACTACGATTTACTATTTTTGCTTTATTGATTTATTTTAACTACAACTGAAAATTTCCAGCTGCAGTAAAAGTAGTAAATTGTAGTAAGTAAAAGAACAGAAGTCAAATTTTACAATTGTAGTAAAATTAGTAAAAAATTCCTAGTGAAAAGAAAAATAGACTGTTTATATTAAATATAAATTCACAATGGATTGTTATACAAATTTGTAAAAATCTTAGCAAAAATTTCTATAATTTAATTTGTTGGCTACCAAAACAAATAGTTAAAGAAAATTTTAAAAATATATCCAAGGCTAATAACTAGATTCACAATGCTGTAGTAACTAGTACTCTACACTAAAGCGTGGATTTTGTTCCTTTCTTCTTCGCAAGTACATATTTTTTTGGTAAACTCTTTGAAAAAAATAATACTGAGTCATTGTGAATCCAGCGAAAAGTTTTAGCTATTGATAGTTTTAGCTTTAGAGAGAAAAGTTAAATTTTAATTTTTATAAGAGAGCTCATAATTTATGACATTCTTAGCTTCCTATGTAAAGATCAAAATATATATGAACATACATGATCATATATGGGCATACATTGTCATATATGTCCATGCATAGTTCAATATAAGACCATACATGATACCATATATAATCATACATTTTCGGATCCAAAATTTGAGGGTATATGGTCATATATGTTTATATATGAGCATTAATGTGCATATATAATCATATAAACCATATTCTCTAAAATTTCGGATCCGAAGATATATGGCCATATATAAGATCATGACCATGTATATATATGGACATACATGCATGACCATGTATGTCCATATATGATTATATACAAGCCCATGTAAGGGTTCTGAAATTATTTAGAAAATTTTTTTCTAAATCTATTTTTTACTAAAAATTGCTCTTCACTTTAATTTTCATATAAAAATCGAATTGAAAATTTCTATATGAGCTTGTATATGATCATACATTGGCATATATGACTTCATACCTGCATACATGGTTTAATATAAGACAATGCACGATCTTATATATGCCCATATATCTTTGGATTAAAAGGTTCTTGACCGTATATGTTCATATGTGATCGTGTATAAGCTTATATCAGCCATATATGATCATATATGATCATATATGATCATATATGACCATATACCCTAAAATTTCAGATACATAGTCATATATTAGATCATGTATGGTCATACATTGTATAATGCTCAGTGATGTATATGGTCATATATGTTCATGTATGATCATATATGTTTATATATATTTCGATTTTAACATGAATTTTAAAATAATTGCTTTCTTTTCATATCTTTCTAGTTAAATCTAAAGCCGATCCAATTTTCTTAACAATTTTTCTAGGAATATCCTCCACTTCCAATTCTATAGACTTTTGTGAATCTTCATCAAATTTTCGTTTTACTTGTTTTATCTTTACACTTAATTCTTCTTCACTATCATTATTATTATTATTATTATTATTATTATTATTATTGTTGTTTAAACAATTCCTTATAATCTCATTATTTCTCCAAGAATCTGCTAAATGATCTTGATCATTAATATCATTTTCTTGGTCAGAGGAAGAGGATGAAGAATCACATTTATTGCTGCTACTTAAGGAGCTAGAAACGGAACTGGCGGTTTTCATACTTAAATCGATGGGATTATCTTGGGCATTGAGAGCAGGAGCAGCAGCAGAAGAAGTAATAAGGGGTGGTGGTGGTGATGATGTATCATTAGATTTGGTGTGGTGTATATCAATATTGACCGGAGAGTGGGGAGGAGTCATGGATACTACTAAATCTTCCTCTTCTTCTTCTTGCTCATCTTCATGATGTTCCTCACTATCCTGACCATTTGAATGAGAATCTTGTTGATATTTTGTATGATGTTGTCTACTTTCATCCTCATCTTCGCCATCCTCTTCATTACTTTGTCGTGAGTTATTATTGTGTGTGCGACCACTTTCTGAATTGGGTGTTACTAGCGCGGATATTGAGTGATCATGTTTTGTTAGATTTGGTATTTTTGTGACCATAGGAGGAGGAGATTGTTGTTGATGCTGTTGTTGTGATTTTAATACCGCATCCAAATAAAAACGTTTTGTTAATTCTTCAGCTGCCTTACTACCATTTGGTATATGATTATTATTTGTTGAATCTAAACGAGAATTATTTAATAGAGAATTTTCTTTTTGTTTGTCTTCGGATAACTTAAGTTCATCTGACGATGGTGTCAGCGTAGTAGGATGAAATCTGGGAGCATTATTAAATAATTGATGTACAGCTGCTGCCGCTGCCTGTTGTTCGGGTGAGGGTTTTAATAGACCCGCATGAGCATGTTGATATAAGGCAGGATGATAACCAGGAAATAATAAATGCGAGGGAGGTAGAAAACTGGGTGGAGGCATTACAGGCATAGACGAAAGGGCGGGAAAAGGTAAAGGCAAAAAGGCAGGTAGATCTTTTCTTAACTGAGCCGGATGTGGAGGTGATGGACCAACTGAGTTTGAGGAGGTTGTATTGGGGCCGTCGATGGAGGCATGTTTGCTGGCATGATGTAATAAACCAGCATTACTGCGACCATTAACTTCTATCGAACTATCTGAATTATGTGAATCTGGTGAACTAACCGAAGAAGAGGCGGTCGGATGTTTGGCATACTCCTCTAAACTTAACATCATTAATTCTTCTTTTGAGCGTGGAGGATATAGACCGGGGTAGGCACCTGCATGGCCGAGCATACCTAAAGCTGCCGCTGCTGGCGGTGGTTTATTATGCATTGCCGCATGTTGTTGATGAGCCTGTTGTTGATTATTTTGATGAGCTGCCAAGGCAGCGGCTGAATGTTGTTGTTGTTCTTGCAGCAAACAGTGTATTTTAAACCAATTAGACCGTCTGCCATACCGACTGCCACTTTTGGACATGCCCACCATTAAACATTTTCGCAAACGGCAGGCCTTACAGGCCGTTCGATTTTTCTTATTGATGATGCATTCACCATTATTTTTACAATCCGAAATGGATGATAAATTATTATAGGAGCGTCCAAAGAATGACTGAAAATGGAAATAAAAAATATAAAATATATAATTAAATTAATTTGTTTTAGAAAAGAAAAAACTATATATTATATTTGTTAACCTTTTCGACTAATATGTTAGCTAACTAACAATTTAAAATAAAATTTGTTTTACTAAATAGCCCTCTTTTGTCATTATTAAATCACTTTTAATGCTGTCTTGTATAAATTCAAAATTACATTATGATTTTTCTTGTGTAAAATTTGTATTTTATGTAGGTGTTTATTTAAGTTTGTTGGCTAAGAAGGAGTTTAGTTTTTCAGAGTAGTGTATGTGGGTTCTTGAGGTTTTTTTTTGTAAACAATTTTGAGTCATTAAGATTTATATGACAGACCAAAGTAATTTGTTTGGTTTTTTCTTTATCATGGATTTCGTTACTGAAAAAAAAAAAGATTAATTTGTCAACAAAATGTTAATATTTTTAAATATGTAGATTTATCTAAGTTCATAAAAATGCAATTAACTAAACGCAATTGGTTAAATTCAACAATTCATAAATTTGTTTGTAGATAATTAATATGGATAAACTTAGAAAAAATAAAGAACCTCTTACAAATTGAGTTATTGTGGGATGGTTAGCCAATTATTTAAGTTGAAGCCAGCATAGTGCGGTATTTTAAAAAAAAGTCAGCCACCCATAGGCAACATAATTTCATGCTAAAGTTTTGACAGCTGACACTACAGATCCAGCGAGGGCTGAGATCCAAAGGCCACAAGAAAGGGCCGTTTAAACATGCGAAATTTTTGGACTCCTCATATAAAAATCGAAATATATATGAACATACATGAACATATATGGGCTTGTATATAATCATACATGGGCATATATGGCCATATACGTCCATACATGGTTCAATATATGACCATGCATACTATCATATATGACCATATAACTTCGGATCCGAAATTTGAAGGTATATGGCCGCATATTGTCATATATTATCATATATGCTCATATATAATTTATGTATGACCATATTAAGGGGGGGTTAATTTAATTAAATGCCTTAAGAAATAAACTTGATTCAATAATATGATTTCAATGAGGAGACTCTCTCAAGTGAAAATTCGAATTTTGCTCAAATTCGAATATGTCATAGAGAAGACCATTCTCATATGGGTAAAAAAGCTAAAACTGCTCGATTTGGAACATGTCTCAAATTAACAAACCCATGTAAAAATCGAAATATATATGAACATATATAATTATACAAGGGATTGTATATGATCATACATGGCCATACATGGTCATTCATGGTCATACATGGTCATATACATAATCTCATACATGACCATATATCTTTGGTTCCGAAATTTGGTGTTATATGGCCGTACATTGTTATATATGACCATATGTCAGCATACATGAATAATATATTATAATATATGATCATATATGACCATATACGGCCATATACCCTGAAATCTGATATCTAAAGATATATGGTAATATATGAGATTATGTATGGGGTCATATATTAAACCATGCATGGACATATATGATCATGTATGTCCATGTACCGTCATATAGGATCATGTATGTCCTCATATATATTTCGTTTTTTACATGAAAAATTCAAATTTATTTTAAAAGCTGTTTAACAGAAAGGAGAAGAAAACATTTTTATTGACACAAGGGGGTTACCAGACGGCCACAACTTCGTGCCATCTAAGGACTCGTTGGTAATTAGTTTATGTTGCAATTGATCAATTTATTTTTAATGTTAAGTTGTCTGTATATGAAAAACTTTTGTTTTCTACAAAGTGTATGCCGTGACTGGGAATCAAACCGGCAGCCCTTCACAGGATTTGACTTGTAGCATTACCTCTTAACGAGATATACCACAAACGACACATTGACAAGGTTAAAGTATTTTCGAAAAGAAAAACTTTTATACCCATACTGGCTATGAATTGAAATATTAAAAATATGGGTGAAAATATCAATTAGGGAAAATTCAGCTAAAGTACAAAATTGAACGAATATCGAAAAGAGGACGATACATCCCCTAGTTCAAATTGAAAGATATGTAAAAATATATAAATTGGGTGGTTGAACTTATATATTTGGTAACTGAAGCGATTTTAAAATTTATAGTTTAAAAAAAATATACAAAAAATATTTGACCACGAAGGTGTACATAGGGCTTGTAAACCAAATGTTAACACTTGGAAAATCCTTATACTTGACGCCCACTTTTCCAAGTTGGCGTCTTTAAATTATATATCTTTAAATATAAAATCTTTTTTCTCTCCTATTTTCCAGCTCCTTTCTCCACTACTAAGCATGAGACTGGTGTAAAAATAAAAAAAAAAAATACGTTTCTTTCAATTATATCTCTTCGATCACATATGTCCAGCGAAATAGTGATTTTCACTAGGGAGAGTTTCCCTTAGAAATACCTGTAAGTATTGCAAAATATATTTACCATTAAAAAATCACGATTTAGTTTAACATAAATCTAACATCATTATTACAAGTACTATCATGATAGCCCTAAACTTGTCAAATGATGAAGGTTATAAAATCTAATATTTAACCTAAGGACATGTTGGGCAACATTTTAAACCACATTAAAAAAAAAACAAACAAACCAATTACAAGAAATCTTACATAAAACATAAACTTATTAGTAAACATTTACAAAAACCACAATTAAAAGTCAAAGTTTATATAGCTTAAAGCCAAAATACAAAAAAAAATCTACTAAACAAACTAATTGATTTAAATGTGTCTTGTTAAACAGACATTTTATTTTTTTTGTTGTTAAAGAAAATTCTACCAAACTCTGGTAAATAAAATTATTTGCCACCAGGTCAAAAAGGTTAGGCAAAAACAAAAAAATTACCACAACAACATAATACAATTTTTGTTTAAGTAAATATTTGTTTATTTCTATGCGGGAGAGGGGGTGGGGGGGGGGGGGGGAAATAACAACTAAACAATTTTAGTTTAATATATTGTTAAACCTTTTAAACAATTTGTCGGTCAAACTAATTTGTTATTTTTACACGTTAATTTATTTTAATCAAACTCATTTTGTTTTGGCAATATTTAAATTTAACCAAACAATAAACTTGCAAACTTGCAAACTTTAAAAAATAGGATTTTTTTTTTAAATATAAAATACTTTCAACATTTTGAAAAAAATATATATTCATCTCACTCTTGTATAATGAAGTTTGGAAAAAAACAAAAAATATAACTAAAATAAAAATGTAATTACAATTTATATAAAACTTTGTTAAATATGGGTAGACTTTTTTGTTAACCCTTTAAAGATTAAATGAAATTAAATGATAACTGCGGAAGTTTATCACAATATAAATTACGCCGTTTATAAATTAAATTGCTTTAGAATTTCAATACTTTGAACATTTTGTTATTCCAGGAAATGGCCTAAGTCCTATCCTTTACACGCAAAGCAAAAACATGGTTGGGGCAATCATATTCATGGTTGTTCCAACCATAGTTGTACTATAATATAGTTATCATATTATGATAATACAATAACCATATTTTTTACCATAATATGGTCCCTACAGTTATATTATGATTATAGTCCTGAATAAATATGTTATATTGAATTTATCATAATATGAACGCACGTAATCATAGTATGCTCAAAGTCTTATCATATTATAGTCCCTTATAACTATATTATGATTGCTGAATTATAATCATAATCTAAGAAAATTTCTTAAAGGAAAAGTTCTTTAAAATTAAGAATATTTCCTTTAGAAATGTTTTTTTTTTTTTAATTTATATTAAGGACTTTTTGAAAAAAAATTGTTAAGTAAAAAATCATAGATTCTAAGAACTTTTCTTTTAAGAAAACTTTGATTCTGTGGACTTTTTTTTTTGAACTACTTAACACTTTTTTTTAAATTCTAATGACTTTTTGTAATAAAAAAAATCTTAGACATTTTTAAGATTTTTTTTAAAAAGTTTTTAGAAATTTTTCTTTAAGAAAAAGTCTTTACATTCTAAGAATATTTCTACTAGAAAAAGTCCTTAGAAGTTTTTTCTTTTAAATCTAGGAATTTTTCTTGCAAAGAAAGGCCTTTGAATTTAAGTATGTTTGGAATATATAAACTTTTATCTAAGAAACAGTTTGAAGAATCTGAGAATTTTAGTTTAATAAAAAGTCCATAGAATCTAAAAATGTTTTTTTTATCAGATAAATTTAAAAATATATATTATTTTGTGTAAGAAACCTTTTCATACAAAAAAAAAATGATAGGGTCTGCGGACTTTTTCTTATAAAAAATATTTTTTTAATATTTTGGGAACCTTGAAATGAATTAATAAACATATTTTTTCTTTTTTTAATTCTAATTGTTTTTATTAAAAACGAATTAGAAAATGTAAAATCTGTCAATAGAATCCTTTTGACAATGAATTGATTGGTGTAAATAATATTATATGTATAAGAAATTTTCAAATAAATGTCGGCCTCTGTTAGCCTCACATATGCGAGCCCTTTTAAGCACATTTTTCATTGCATTCTCACACATTTCACGCGGTATTTCATTAATTTCATCACGAATATTTTGTTTGAGTTGCTCAAGCGTTTCTGGTTTGTTTGCATAACCCTTGCTTTTCAGATATCCTCTCAAAAAGTAGTCCGGAACAGTCAACTGAGGCGACCGTGGAGGCCAATCAACATCACCATTTCTTGAAATAACTTGTTGTGGAAAGAGGTCTCGCAGTAATTCCATTTTAATCCTGGCTGTATGCGATGTGGCACCTTCTTGTTGATACCACATGTTAATCCAGCCCAAAGCATGCAGTTGTGGCGTGAAAAAGTTTTCAATCATTTCAGGATATCGCTCCCCATTCACAGTTACCGTTACGCCATTTTTATTTTCAAAGAAGTAAGGTCCAATGATTACTCCTGACCCAATTGCACACCAGACTGTCACTTTTAATGGATGCAAAGGTGATTGATGAATAATTTAAGGGTTTTCCATTGCCCAGAACCGACTATTCAAAACTAACGTTTATCAGATGGCGGCAAAACAAAGTAGTATACCTTCCCGGCGCACCCTCTATTATTATTTATTGATTGTTGGCAGCATTTTATCGTTGCATTATTATCATATTTATTTCATTGTCAGAATTTCTGTTACCACAGTGTGGTTACAGCCAATCATGATAATAAAATAGAAGGTGACAATCATAAAATAGTAAAATATTTACTAAAAGAAAAACAATAACTTGGTTGTGTTGTCACACATACCCTATTGCAGCAAGCACAATATAGTAGCAGTGATCATATTGCAACCATGTTTTTTCTCTGCATGTATAGAGGAATGTATATCAAGTTTTAAAAAAATGAAGTGTCCTACAAATGTCTTATTGTTATTTGGCCAGGTCCTGGCGCTCTTCGATATTCGATGAGTATGTCATATTGTCGGCTATCAATGCAGAAATTTATGTAAGAACCATTTGTCTCAGGGGAAAGCTGGCTCAGCAGCCTTAAATATCACCTGAAAAATTTTGCAGACATTGGGAAGCTTTTGAGACAATTCGATATCTAGGTCAGGACCGGAAACCTTAGACCCGACTACCTCTCTCATCTTAGAACTCTTTTTAAAGTAATCAAAGGTTCTGTGTACACAACGAAGAGCCTTTAAATCTCTGAAATTGTAAACAGTTGAATCAGTCAGTTACAGCAACTGTATTATTTGCTTGCTTAAGTCAAATTAATTTGTTTGCTTAAGTCAAATTAATTTGTTTGCTCTGCTGTAACATTAAAGGGTTAAATAATTGTGTTTATTTGTAAATTACTTTACTTAACAATGGCAAACAAATCAAATTTTAACTCATCAAAAGAGCAGAGCAGAGCAGTAGTTTGTCAGTGTACATGAAGGTGTTAGTGTTGGTTGGACTTAACTAGTAGTAGTAGTGTTGGCTACAATATGTTAAGTCTTTTAAGGCTTGTTGCTATTTCAATTGTAACCGTAAATCCCATTTCCGACCTAGTAATCTTGATGCCCAATTAACCTTAAAAGTGCTTGTTTGCATTGTACAATTTTTTTTGTAGCTGTGTTTTGTTTTTTTTTTGTTAGATTCCTCTCAATGTATCAAGTTTTTGGGTGATTTTTTTTTTGCCAATGTTTGTTTAGAAAAAAATTTATATATTTTTATTTTCAAGAAGCAATTGTGATTTACTGCCATCATGTTATGGTTGGCATAAGTGTTCTAACTCTAAAGCTGTTTGTTTTTAGAGTAGTTTATTGTTTAACCTTTTGTGGCAACAAAGTGCAGCCCAACATATACGGCAATGGTGGTGGTGAGTCTTGGCTTAAGGTTTTTTCTCTTGATTTTATTTTTCTTTATTTTTTTTTTTTTGGCTTGGTTAAGTTGTTTATTTTTGCCCCCATTGAATTAAATTGTTTATTTGTTTTTACTCGTAAATGCAATTGTTGTTAATGGCATTGGAGTTGGTGAACAAAACAAAAAATATGTATATTTTGTAGGTGGAAATGATAATAATTTTTGTAATATTTAAAATGGTAAAGAATACACTTTCGTAAGTAGGCAAAAACTACACCTTTTCCAATTGTATTTCGGAAATTGTCAGTTGTATTTCAGAAATACTTAATTGTATTTCAGAATTGTCAATTAGTCAAAATAGTCAATTTTATTTCAGAATAGTCTATTTTATTTCAGAATAGTCAGTTGTATTTCAGGAATAGTCAATTCTATTTCAGAAATAGTCAATTGTATTTCAGAATAGTCAATTGTATTTCGGAAAAGTCAATTGTATTTCAGAAATAGTCAATTGTATTTCAGAAATAGTCAATTTTATATCAGAATAGTCAATTTTATTTCAGAATAGTCAATTGTATTTCAGAAATAGTCAATTTTATATCAGAATAGTCAATTTTATTTCAGAATAGTCAATTGTATTTCAGAAATAGTCAATTGTATTTCACAATAGTCAATTGTATTTCAGAAATAGTCAATTGTATTTCAGAAAAGTCAATTGTATTTCAGAAATAGTCAATTGTATTTCAGAAATAGTCAATTTTATATCAGAATAGTCAATTTTATTTCAGAATAGTCAATTGTATTTTAGATATAGTCAATTGTATTTCAGAAATAGTCAATTGTATTTCACAATAGTCAATTTTATTTCAGAAATAGTCAATTGTATTTCAGAAAAGTCAATTGTATTTCAGAAATAGTCAATTGTATTTCAGAAAAGTCAATTGTATTTCAGAAATAGTCAATTGTATTTCAGAAATAGTCAATTTTATTTCAGAAAAGTCAATTGTATTTCAGAAATAGTCAATTGTATTTCAGAAATAGTCAATTTTATATCAGAATAGTCAATTTTATTTCAGAATAGTCAATTGTATTTCAGAAATAGTCAATTGTATTTCGCAATAGTCAATTGTATTTCAGAAATAGTCAATTGTATTTCAGAAATAGTCAATTGTATTTCACAAAAGTCAATTGTATTTTAGAAATAGTCAATTGTGCATATTCCAGAAATAGTCAATTGTATTTCAGAAATAGTCAATTGTATTTCAGAAATAGTCAATTTTATTTCAGAATAGTCAATTTTATTTCAGAATAGTCAATTGTATTTCAGAATTGTCAATTGTGTTTCAGAAATAGTCAATTGTATTTCACAATAGTCAGTTGTATTTCAGAAATAGTCAATTGTATTTCAGAATAGTCAATTGTATTTCAGAAATAGTCAATTCTATTTCAGAAATAGTCAATTGTATTTCAGAATAGTCAATTGTATTTCAGAAAAGTCAATTGTATTTCAGAAATAGTCAATTGTATTTCAGAAATAGTCAATTTTATTTCAGAAAAGTCAATTGTATTTCAGAAATAGTCAATTGTATTTCTGAAATAGTCAATTGTACATATTTCAGAAATAGTCAATTGTATTTCATAAATAGTCAATTGTATTTCAGAAATAGTCATTTGTATTTCAGAAATAGTTAATTGTATTTCACAATAGTCAATTGTATTTCAGAAATAGTCAATTGTATTTCACAATAGTCAATTGTATTTCAAAAAAGTCAATTGTATTTCAGAAACAGTCAATTGTATTTCAGAATAGTCAGTTGTATTTCAGAAATAGTCAATTGTATTTCAGAAATAGTCAATTGTATATCAGAAATAGTCAATTGTATTTCACAATAGTCAATTGTATTTCAGAAATAGTTAATTGTATTTCAGAATAGTCAATTGTGTTTCAGAAATTGTCAATTGTATTTCAGAAATAGTCAATTGTATTTCAGAAATAGTTAATTATATTTCAGAAATAATCAATTATATTTCAGAAATAGTCAATTGTATTTTAGAAATAGTCAATTGTATTTCACAAAAGTCAATTGTATTTCAGAAATAGTCAATTGTATTTCAGAAATAGTCAATTTTATTTCAGAATAGTCAATTTTATTTCAGAATAGTCAATTGTATTTCAGAAATAGTCAATTGTATTTCAGAAATAGTTAATTGTATTTTAGAATAGTCAATTGTGTTTCAGAAATTGTCAATTGTATTTCACAAAAGTCAATTGTATTTTAGAAATAGTCAATTGTGCATATTCCAGAAATAGTCAATTGTATTTCAGAAATAGTCAATTGTATTTCAGAAATAGTCAATTTTATTTCAGAATAGTCAATTTTATTTCTAATAGTCAATTGTATTTCAGAATTGTCAATTGTGTTTCAGAAATAGTCCATTGTATTTCACAATAGTCAGTTGTATTTCAGAAATAGTCAATTGTATTTCAGAATAGTCAATTGTATTTCAGAAATAGTCAATTCTATTTCAGAAATAGTCAATTGTATTTCAGAATAGTCAGTTTTATTTCAGAAAAGTCAATTGTATTTCAGAAATAGTCAATTGTATTTCAGAAATAGTCAATTTTATTTCAGAAAAGTCAATTGTATTTCAGAAATAGTCAATTGTATTTCAGAAATAGTCAATTGTATATCAGAAATAGTCAATTGTATTTCACAATAGTCAATTGAATTTCTGAAATAGTCAATTGTATTTCAGAAATAGTTAATTGTATTTCAGAATAGTCAATTGTGTTTCAGAAATTGTCAATTGTATTTCAGAAATAGTCAATTGTATTTCAGAAATAGTTAATTGTATTTCAGAAATAATCAATTATATTTCAGAAATAGTCAATTGTATTTTAGAAATAGTCAATTGTATTTCACAAATGTCAATTGTATTTCAGAAATAGTCAATTGTGTTTCAGAAATAGTCAATTTTATTTCAGAATAGTCAATTTTATTTCAGAATAGTCAATTGTATTTCAGAAATAGTCAATTGTATTTCAGAAATAGTTAATTGTATTTTAGAATAGTCAATTGTGTTTCAGAAATTGTCAATTGTATTTCAGAAATAGTCAATTGTATTTCAGAAATAGTTAATTGTATTTCAGAAATAATCAATTATATTTCAGAAATAGTCAATTGTATTTTAGAAATAGTCAATTGTATTTCACAAAAGTCAATTGTATTTCAGAAATAGTCAATTGTATTTCAGAAATAGTCAATTTTATTTCAGAATTGTCAATTTTATTTCAGAATAGTCGATTGTATTTCAGAAATAGTCAATTTTATTTCAGAATAGTCAATTTCATTTCAGAATAGTCAATTGTATTTCAGAAATAGTCAATTGTATTTCAGAAATAGTCAATTTTATTTCAGAATAGTCAATTTTATTTCAGAATAGTCGATTGTATTTCAGAAATAGTCAATTTTATTTCAGAATAGTCAATTTCATTTCAGAATAGTCAATTGTGTTTCAGAAATAGTCAATTGTATTTCAGAAATAGTTAATTGCATTTCAGAATAGTCAATTGTGTTTCAGAAATTGTCAATTGTATTTCAGAAATAGTTTATTGTATTTCAGAAATAGTCAATTGTATTTCATAGTTAATTGTATTTCAGAATAGTCAATTGTGTTTCAAAAATTGTCAATTGTATTTCAGAAATAGTCAATTGTATTTCAGAAACAGTCAATTGTATTTCAGAAATAGTTAATTGCATTTCAGAATAGTCAATTGTGTTTCAGAAATTGTCAATTGTATTTCAGAAATAGTTTATTGTATTTCTGAAATAGTCAATTGTATTTCATAGTTAATTGTATTTCAGAATAGTCAATTGTGTTTCAAAAATTGTCAATTGTATTTCAGAAATAGTCAATTGTATTTCAGAAATAGTCAATTGTATTTCAGAAATAGTCAATTGTATTTCAGAAATAGTCAATTGTATTTCAGAAATAGTCAATTGTATTTCTGAAATAGTCAATTTTATTTCAGAATAGTCAATTGTAATTCACAAAAGTCAATTGTATTTCAGAAATAGTCAATTGTATTTCAGAAATAGTCAATTTTATTTCAGAATAGTCTATTTTATTTCAGAATAGTCAGTAGTTTTGCGTAGTGTTTTAAAAATATTTTAAATCATATAAATCTATGATTTTTTGTTAAAATACAAAGCATTTAAAAATACAAAAATTATTAAACATAAATTATTGAAAATTTTGAAATTATTAAAAATTTTAAAATTATTGAAAATTATTTTTTTTTTGCAGTATAAAATGGGGTAAAAAATTAGTTAATAAAACTCTATGTTATTGTTCTTTTTTTGGTAATTTTTCATGAATTGAATTATTTTGTTTTTTCAAATAACAGCTTATTGTTTTTGTTTGTTTTTGTTAATAAAAAGTGTTTTTATCAAATTGAATAAAGCATTTTTAAATGATTGCAAGTACTAAAAAAAGTATGAAAAAAAATTATTAAAATACAAGGCAATTACGAAACTAATTATAACAACTCCAAAAGGTAGGGTGTTCTGTTTTTTTTTTATTTCTGTAATACAATTGGAAAAGGTGTAGTTATATCGCATAAAAAACAAATGAATTACTAGGCTAATGGTATAATAAATGAAAGAAAACAATAGGTCAATTTGAAAAGTGTAAAACTATCAATTAAATTATTTAAAAAGAATTTTCAGCCTCATTTTTGAAATTTCTAATAATGAAAGTATTTATAATTTTAAAATTGTTTTTCAAATCTTGGTTATATTAACGATTTAAGCGGCTCTCTATGGTTGAATGTTATCAAAAGTTTGTTTCTTAAGTCTTTTGATTTTTTTTTTTAATTTTTAATAATACAATAGCCAAACAATTTTTATTTGTGATATAATAACTTACCTTACAACCCTCACAAGTGAATGCACCAAAATGAAATCCTGCAGCTGGTTCCCCACAAACCTTGCAGGTTTGGTTCATCTAAAAATAAAAATTTATATATATATTATTAAAAACAATTATCACCATTATTAAAAAAAAACACTTAAAATAGCATTTATTAATTATAAACATATAAAAAAAATAATAATAATATTTTATTAAAAAAAAAGAAAATCAATTAAAAAACCACAAATCTTCTTAAGCAAAAAACAAAAAGCTTAAAAAAATATGCTAATAAAAAAAATATTGAAAGAAATATCTATACAACTCTCTAACAGCCACCAGCAAAATTCACACGCATAATAATGGATGGGTTTTATATTTTATAACACAAAATTAAAAAAAAAAAAAAAAAAAAACGCCTGACTAAACATGACTCGAAACACTTTGTGGCACAAAAAAAAATTAAAATATAAAAGAAGGAAGAGGAAAAAAAAACAAGCAGCCAAAAGACAAGCATTAAAAGCGACACTAGATAATACAGATGCAGATTTTTTTTCTCTACTTCTTCTTCTACTTCTGGTTGTTGAAGCATTGAAAGTTGTATATTTTTGGACCATACATAATTTTTAGAGGCTGCTTATTGAGTGCTGAGTGAGCATTTTATAACATACAATATGAATAGATTATTTTTTGTATTTTTATTTTAGTTTAAGTTTTAAGGCTGCTTACAAAAAATTTGCATATTTTACAAAAAGTTATGGTTTATTGTAGAAATTTACAGTAGAGGCCATAAATAGAGTGGCGGTAGGTAGAAAAACAATTCAATTGCCTAAAAACTATTTTATTGCTACACCATTTTATGGGTTTTTATTTTAACGCATTGCGGATACTTAAGTGCTAGAACTCATTGTGGTCGTTGAGCTGGCTAACAAAACCTATCCCGAAACTCTTGAGCTGACCCAGGTAATGAAATAGATCTTAGAATTATTTTCAAGTTTTATCAAAACTGTTTGATTTATCTTACAATACTTTAGATTTGAGAGAATTTTTTAAAAAACTGGGATTTATAAGGATTTTTTGGGAAACTTAATATTTTCTCTCCACAAATAATTTTTAAATAGGTCTGTATCAGAGAACTGCATTTGCTGATTGCAAAACGTTCATACGCAATCAACACAAGAATAAATATGTGTTTGCGTTCAAACGCTGAGTATACTCCAACACACATATTTGTTGATGATTTTAAATCAATCAAACGACGTGCAAATTGTTTTGTCACTGATCGGTCGTTGTTAAACCATTGATTTTATTCTGTTCATTCGAGCAAACAATTATTATTTTGATGTAGAATAAATCAGAAAAAACAACAAACAATGTGTATGAGTGTAATCATAATTAAAACAAAATAGTTTCTTATTTATAAAAAGGGGGTGGTTTTGTAGAAACACATTTCATACATATTATATGTATATTAGGGTGGGTCTAAAATACGTTTTTTTAGAATTTTTATTAGGAATACCAAAAATATTGTTCTTTGTGAATTTTTTTTTTTTTTTTTTTCATTTAGGTCGACATCTCAGGCTCGCCCAATCCGGTTAAAGTTAAATATTGCCTAATTTTCAAATTAAAATAGATGAAAAAAAATTTAGACAATATTTAAATTTTTTTCGGATTAGGCAAGCCTGAGATATCGACCTAAATTTTTTTTCCAAAAAAATATTTATATTTCACAAAGAAGAATATTTTTATTACTAATAAAAATTCTAAAAAAGCGCATTTAAGTCCCACCCTAATGTAAACAATATCATTTATGAAATGTATTTCTATTTTGTTTTAATTATGAATACACTCATACGCGTTGTTTGTTGTTTTTTCTAATTTATTCAACGCTGACTTTTTGTTGAGTGATTAAATTTGCAGTAAACATAATCGACATATAATTCAAACTGATCCGATTATTCAGTAACATGATGCTGATTTTATTCTACAGTGAATTTTGTTGAATTATTAAATGTGAACAAGAATTTTTGTGTATGATTAAATCAAGAAAAAAAGTTTATTTTGCAGTTCTCTGTTCTATATGTGTGTCAAATTTTAAAGTTCTCTCTCTCTATCTAACATATTTTTTTAAGCCTTAAAAAACTTGCTTAAGAATAATTTATTAAAAAATTATTTAGATTTTTACCTTTAACTCCTTATAATTTTTTTGTCAATTCTACCATTCTATCCTACACTGCGCATATAGCAATGAACAGTGAGAACAAAAAATGCATCTCAATAAGATCTGTTTTGTTAAAAAGTTCATCTGGTTTATATGTGTAGTAAACTAGTAGTTGAAAATATTTATTACCTTGCAAATGTTTATCAACAAATTGCAATCGTTAAAAAAGGCCGAGGTCTCTATAACAAACCAAATAAAATACATTTTTGTAATATACTTGTAGGTATGGCAAACTATTTGCCAAAGCATAAAATGGAGCATCATCACCTATTTTAATTTTAGTGGTGCGGCAAATGCATACAACAAATACATACCACCACCACCACCATCACCTTTACCATTTTGTTGTTGTATTTAGTTGCATGCATATATAAACAATTTGAATTTTATGTTTATTAAGGATGTTATATATATTATTTGGATATATATATATAAATATAAACATTTTTATTGCTGAGGTCTTACTGGGATTATTTTAGTGAGTTTATGGAATTCTGATCGATCCAGTTAGTAATTGGTGTACCGATTTATTCAGTTTGTTGCTTATAATAATTACATACCAATTAGTAGTGCTACAGTGCGTATGATTAATTTAATATAACTCATACGCTTAGTTGTATATTTTATTGATGTTATGCTGTATTTTTTTTTTTTTAATTATATTTGATTTCAGAAAATTTGTGCTATAAGTTTCTCCCTAATATTTATGTTTGTTTGCTAAGAAAACAAGATGTCAATGTAAATTTCTCATGCAATTTAGCAATTGTACAATTCAGTTTGTGTGTGTTTTTTGCGCTAGTGGTTTTTGCACTGCTTTATTTATGGCATCTGGATGATTTGTGTGCATTTTATGTTTAAGCTGTATTTTTTGGACTCGTGTTTTATTTTTTTTTTTCTCTCTAACAAACAATATTTAATTTGAATATTTATGAGTAACAAGAGTAAACATAGCTTTGCCTAAACAAAGTCATGCGTGTTTGTTTGGCTAACGTTAAGTTTTTCATTTTCGCTTGCTGTTCATAGTTGTTGTTTCTTTTTCTTTTGGAAGATTATTTCGTTTTAATATTTTTGTGGTGCGTGCAGCAGTCTAAGCAATTTAGTTTGATTTTACAGTGAAGATTTTCAAAGGATTTATTGGTTGTCCAAATACAAGAAATTGAAAATGTCATGATAATCATTTCATAAAAAAAAATATAATAATAATAAAAATAAATAAATGTTGAAATAATAAATTAAAATTATTATTGTAAAAAATTGAAATTGTAAATAAATGACTTATTTATAGTAAATATTAAATTTTTGGTAAATTTTGGCAAATTCTTGTTTTAAGAAATAATTTAATTACTAGATTTGGAGCCAAAATTAAGGTTTTGTTGAAAGGCTTTCCTAATAATAACAAATTTATTTTTTTGAGATTAAGCTTTTTTTTTTGGTTTTCCTAATATTAAAAAAAAAGCTAAAATTTAAAGCTAAATTGATTAAAAGTTTTTGATTAAATTGATAAATATTCACCAGATCTATGAAATATTCATAATATCGATAAATATTGATAAATTATTATTCCATATATATGATATCGATAAAATTGGTTTACATATATCGATAAAATTTAATTAGCCAAAGGAAGCAAAAATATCGATAAAAATCGATAAGTATCCATAAGTATCGATAAAATGGATATATATCCATAAAGTTGATAAAATCAATTTATACCGAAAAAATCGATATATACCGGAAAAATCGATATATACTGATAAAATCGATATATATATACCGATATATATACCGATACCATCGATAAGTATCGATACAATCGATATACATATATACCGATTGAGGCGATAAAATCGATATATCGACTAAGGCGATAAAATTCATATATCGATTAAGGCGATAAAATCGATATATGTATATCGATTAAGGTGAAAAAATCGATATATTGATTAAGGCGATAATATCGGTATATATCGATTAAGGCGATAAAATCGATATATATCGATTTCAACGAAAAAATCGATATATATCGATTAAGGCGATAAATTCGATATTTATCGAATAAGACGATAAAATCGATATATCGATTAAGGCGACAAAATGGATATTTATCGACTAAGGCGATAAAATCGATATATATCAATTGAGGCGATAAAATCGATATATCGATTAAGGCGATAAAATCGATATATATCGATTAAGGCGATAAAATCGATATATATCATTTGAGGCGATAAAATCGATATATATCGATTAAGTCGATAAAATCGATATATATCGATTAAGTCGATAAAATCGATGTAAAATCAATATAAGGCGATAAAATCGATATATATCGATAAAGGCGATAAAATCAATATATGTCAATAAAATAGATAAACATTGGCAATATCGATACATATCGATAAAAAAACGATATATATATATATATATATATATATATATATATATATATATATATATATATATATATATATATTGATAAGGTCATAAGTATCGATGAACTCGATAAATATATATGAATATCAATAAAACAATTAAATTACGATAAAATATAAACACATAGTTAAAATTAATAAATATATATTAAATTGTTTAATGGCAATTAAATCGATAAATATCGATCAAATTAATGTAAAACTGTTTCAATATTATTTCCTATTTTCATTTCCATATTTAAATGATTCATAAAATTGGGAAATAGCGACAAAAATCAATTGTTATCGATAGAATGTGTAAATATCGTGCGAAATCAATATTTATTGATTTTGGCGATAAGTATCGATAACATCGAAAACTATATATAAAATCGTATATCGAAGACTCGATAATAATTTATGAATATCGATAAAACAGTTAAATTTAAATAAAATCTATAAACAAAGTTAAAATTAATAATTATAGATTTAATTGTTAAATACAAATGAAATCGATAAATACCAATTAAATTGATGCAAACTGTTTCACTGTTATTCTATTTTCTCATTTTTAGGTTTTGGGTCTCATGATAGGGTGTAAAATCATTTTCTCTCTGCGATGCTTAATTTAAGACTTGGGACCGATATTGAGGTTGGGTTCGGGTTACAAAAAATTCCTTCTCTAGCTTAATAAAATACATAATGTTGTGGAGGGTTAAATATTTAGGCCAAAAGTGACCCACTTTTTTCTTTTATACAATTTTGTATTGCGGCTTCAAAAGCAACAGATATAAATTGTGTATTAAACTTAAGGTATTTTTATAATTTATTCAATGGCATAGAAAAATTAATTGAAAACAGCAAAAAGTTTTAAATAATTTAAAATATATTTTGGTTTTTAAAAAATAAAGTATATTTTTAAATGAAGGTTTATTTTTTATGTCACCTCTATCACATTCATTAAGATCTGAGGGTTACACTACTTTGTAGTTTCCTTGTAAGTGAAATTTATTTTATTTATTTATATTAAATCATATAATTACAAATTATATCCTAATAACCTAACCGAGCACTAGCAACAAAGGCTCGTTCGTAGCGAAAACAGACCAGAACCTCTGGTGGGAATCGAATCCACGACCCCCGCACTGATAAGCTAGCACGCTACCACCTAACCTACCGGGGCGCTCAAGTAAAATTTATATAGGACAAAGGTTTATAAGGATTCTGATAGGCCAAAGCTGTAGTTCGTTTTCATGAATGCTATTTGGTTTTCCAGATAAGGACAATATTTTAAATTAAAGGCCTTTTAATTACTATCCCAAAAATAGTCAGTTAAGTTAAAATTTGTTACCAATATTTTGTTTTTTGGGTTGGCTTTTGTGCTTCTTGCGAACATTTTTTTTCTAACGAGTTTTTTCTTTCGTGATACGATGAAAATTTCATATAAGCGAATTTGATGTTTTTTTTTCACAGAGCTTATTATGACTTCCTTGGGTCAAAGCCCATTTATTAATTTAAAAACTATGTCTCTAATATTCTAAATTAAATTCCTTTTTTTAAAGCAGAATCATGATTTATCTTACAGGTATGTGTGGGCGGTACAGCTTGTTTAGTTTTCGAGATATAAATGATTAATATTTTATTTAAGCGAATTTTTATTTTTATTACATAAAGTACTTTTTTGACTTTTTTTCTTTCTATATTTATTCCCCTCCCCCTTTGTTTTCTAGATTTTGCCTATTTCTTGTTATTTCTAAAAAATTTTCTAAACAATTGAATTTCTAGGCATCAATGCTAGTTAAATTAACTATTATTGTCAGTTCAATTAGCTTTAACTAATGAATTTTTTAATGGTTATGAAAAACTTACAAGTATGTTTGTATTAAAAAAAAATAATATTTTGCTATAAATCGTTGCTCTCAAAAAATAAAAAGAAAAAAATTGAAACAAATTATAAAAATCAATTTAAAAAACATATAACTTTATTAGCTACTAAATAATATTAGGAAAAAAAATTGCAATTTTAAAACCCAAAATTATTACATTACCAGACTTTTAAGAAATACTAAATATTAACTGAAACCCTGTTAGTGTATGTGTGTGTGTGTGTGTGCAAACTAATAATTTTTAATTTATTTTTTTTATGTGATTTTCATTTGGCGATTACAAGACCAACATAAAACCATTAAAACTAAGTTTTCCGAAAGTCAAAAAAAAAAAAAAAAAGATTTATACTGAAATAGAAAAAAAACAATCCCAAAGAGCAAAAAATTATGTTAACTGAACATAGAGACATAACAAATATAAGAAAAAAAAATTTATTTCCTTGGCTACCATCATCAAAATGCAATATATAACTCTATATGAATTTAATATTACAAATGTTATACAGACACACACGAAATCTGATTAGAACTATACAACAACTAACCAAATGTATACACAACATGTGAATCCAGATTTGTTTTTGCACAACAAGTGAATGTATTGCCAATATATTTTTCGCCATAGACTTTTAAAGTTTATGGGATTGAGAAAATAAAAATAAAAAACAACAACAACAACGAAATCTTTAAATCCTTACTTGCTATTTGATGTTTGTTTCAATAACTCCTTGTATTAGCTGACTTGTTTATTTGTAGTGAACTACAAATACGATTTGTTATGAAAACATATTAAAATGTTGATGAGGATTTTTAACTGAATATAGTGTTAAAATGTTATTAATTTTTTTCAATTAATTTGTTTAGATCTCTTTCTCAATACCAGTGTGTTTTAAAGGTAAATGCTTTATTAATCCCAATATACCATATAGCAATCAAACTGCAATACAACTTGAGGATAAGCTTATATTAATAGTGTGTTTTAAGCTTTTCTTAATTTCGCTTATTATAATATTTATAAAATGTGAATTCACAAGCAGTATTTAACAATGCTAGAGAAAAGATTATTGTACATAACTTTTTCTCAAGTATGCTTATAAACAACAACGCAATATGACGATTGAAATATAAATATTTTCAATACATTCTAGTCTTGTTGTCTTTGTTCTACGCTTATAATGCATACAACAAGCGCCATTACTTTTTCTTTAAATTTGTCAAACGTGTTTTGCGTGTTCATTTAAATTAAATTTAATTATTTTTATTTATTGTTAAAATTAATTATAATTATTTATATTTAAAATGAATTATTATTTTTTATATTTAAAATGAGTTATTTTTATTTATTTTTAAAATTAAAATAAAAAATAAATTAAATTAAATAAAATAATTATGATTTCTCTTTTTCAACTATTAATAAAATATTATTTTTGTAAGCTTATAGTAATCATACACACATAATATTTTCACGAGGGTTCCGTTTTGATTTTTCTACAATTATTACGATAGCCTTTTTCAATATATTCTCAAGTCTTTTTTAAGCTTAAGGCTTGTGTTTGTAAGCTTATAATAATATTTTTCTCAAGTCATTTGGTATGTTGGGATGTTGGTACTTATTTGTTGCTGTACATGTTCATGTATTAGTTTTTGCTTTTTTGCTATCAAGGTTTTTGATGTGTAGTATTCATTAGTTTATTTTAATGTTGATTTTTTTCTTCTCTCAACTCTTGTTAAGTTATTAAATTTAAGTTTAACGAATACAATATTGCTTGGCTATGATTGAATATAAGCTAAATGCAATAAATTATAAAATTTTGACATGTTTATAACACTTGTAACATGGTCTGGAGTAAGGTTTTATTTTACTTTTTTTTTTGTTATTAATGTTTTATATGATTGAACAAGATTTATCAACAGGTTGATGTTGTTGTTGTTGTTGTGGTGGTGGTGGTGGGAATTGAATTAAGAAGGAAGTATAGGAGTTGTGATTAGGATAGTTTTTGTTAGTTAGAGAATTTTATTGAATAGTTTAATAGTTAGTTTGTAAATAAATTACGAGCTAAGTCCTTAAAATTTTATAGGAAGTTTTTCTCAATTAGGGAATTTTGTTTGCAAATTTCTTAAACTCACCAAAAAAAGTCTGTAATGGCAACTGAAAATCTTGCTGTTATAACGGGAAATTTTGCTTATTTAAGCTCAGTGGTATTTTTTTTGTTAATCTTAGCAACACATGTACTACACAATGAAATTTGTAGAACAAATTAGTAGCCGCCATTAAATTTTAATAAACTTTTTGTAAAGTGAAATTTAAAATTGGTTTGCTAAAATAAGCAAAAAAAAAAACAGGAGCGGCTAAATTCGGCTATGCCGAATCTTAAATACCCTTCACCATGGTTGGGAAGAAACTGAAGTTTATATATGGACATATATGGAATGGACAGATTTATATACGGACGCCTTTAAGAGGAAATTAACCATTTAATTTGGTGATAAAACTTGGACTCGGGAAGATTTATGGTTCCAGAAAAAAGGTATTTAAAAAAAAATTTATGTTTTGGGCATAACTTTTTTGTATCTGAACCGATTTTCAGCAAATATATTATACTAAAGATTTTCGATCTTTTCCTATATAAGACGTATCCATAGGTAATATTACAGCTCTAGAATAGTGTTTGTTGTTTGTGTATAAAAGGTGAAGAGGTGAAAGAAAAGAATTTCAACAAATCGTTAAAAGAAATCACTAGAACTGCATGTGTTTTATTTCTACAAAAACGTTTGATTTAGCTGGCAAATTTGCATTTGGGATTTTATTTCGCTTTTTTATTAAAAAAATATTTTTAATTTCTTTAGCTTAATTTTAAAAATTTGAAGGAAAATAGTTTATAATTTTTTTTATAAATTATTATAAGTTATGACCTAAAATAGTTGCACTCAAAGGGAAATTATGTATAAAATTTTCTTAATATATGAGAAATAAAATGGTTTAAAAATCTGTTTATAAATTCTTTAAAATCGGAGCAAAATATAGAAATAAAACCGTTTGTATTTTCTTTGTATCAGAGGGTTTTTATAAAAATGTTGATGTTTTTTGATATAAAATTTTATTTAAATTAATTATTAAATGTTAAAAAAAAAAACAAAAAATAAACAAAAAAAAAAAAGTCTTAAGAAAATAAAAAAAAATTTTACAAAAAAAAAGTGAATTGACCGGGATTCCAACCCGCGGCCTTAGAGAAAAAAAGTATTTGTGACATAGCGTCTGGACAACTGAGCTATTGAAGCTCACACAAAATCATCGTTAATAGAGGTACATATATAAATAGTCTTCGTTCATTAGAGATTTGTTTGGTTTTTATTTAAATGACAAATCTTTTTATGTGTTTGTTGTTTGTGTATAAAAGGTGGAGAGGTGAAAGAAAAGAATTTCAACAAATGGATGTGTTTGTTATGCGTAAAACTCTACATACATATTAAACCAAGGGATTTTACGGACAAAATTAGAGGTAGTCCTGGTTTTTTTGCTTATATCTCAGCCATTTATTAACCGATCTGTCTGATTTTCATTAGCAAACAGAAATGGATCACATGTAACAGAAATGTATAACAATCAAGTTCTCATAATGTCTGGGTACTTCGGAAATCCCATTTCAACACACAGACGGACAGACGGACATCATTAAATCAACTTCGCTCTTCATAAGGACCCAGAATATATATACTTTATAGGGTCTAAGATCAATATTGTAGAAATTACAAACGCAATGACAAACTTATATATACCCTTCCACCTATGGTGAAGGGTATAATTACTAAATATTATAAATATTAATAGAATCAAATTAGTTAAAAAAAATTAGTAAGCGCTACTTAATTTTTAATTAAAATGTAAAATATAGCAAAATTTGAATTTAAAAAAAAATATATTAAAATGCACAAATGAACTCAATTATTTTTAGATACACTTGCTACACTTTAAAGCTGCTTATTTCTTTTGAAATTGTCTTATGAATTCGAATAAAATTTATATTTTTTCATCAAACAACATTTTTTTTTATTTTTCAAAAAATATTTGAGACAAAATTAATAATAAAAAAAAAAAATTCAAGGTCTTAAAAAATAGTAAAAATACGAATTAAACATTTTGTTGTAATTTGATATATATATTTTTTTTTGTAAAATATTTTTAGAAAATTTTTTGGATTTTAAAGTCAAATTTTAATTGTTTCCTGGCTGATTTTTAGAACTAAAAAAGTTTTTAGTGCTACTTTAAGTGGATGTCCTATTTTTGGACATTAGTCGGTTGTGAAAAGTATCTTCACTTCCCATCCCTTTTTTCAACCACTTTCGATCCACTGTTTTAAAATTATTAAATTTTTTTCTTTGCTAATTTTAGCAAATCGGTTTTCAAAAATTTGTAAAATGATTACTGAAATTAGCACCAAAAATTTGTAAAATGATTTCTGAAATTAGCAACAACAATTTGTAAATATTCTGTAAAAATTCTATAATTTGTAAAATGTAAATAGCAAAAAGATTTGCAAAATAATATTTTTTTTTACTAAAAATCAGTACAAAAATAGTAAAGTGGAATAGAAAATCATTTACAAATTTTTCTTTGAACTTTTCTTTCTGAGTGTATTTAAAAAAATTAAGTGATCACCATAACACTGACTTTTAAATTATAGGACCAAACTTTGAGCAGAAGGAAGACAAAAAAGAAAAAACTTTGTGTCTTAAGTCTTTTGTATTATATGAAAGTAAAAAAAAAATTCAAAAGTTATTAAATTTCTTTAAAGAATGAAAGTTAGACAAATTAGTTCTTATTCTAAAACTGTAATTTATAAAGGGTGATTTTTTAAGAGCTTTCGGATTTTATTTAAAAAAAAAACATAAAATTTAGAGAAATGTATGAAATCTTTATTTGAGCCGAAAAGAACGGTCTATATAATTTAATGTTTAAAGATGATTTCATGTGAATGTTGCATGGGGCCGCGCCTTAAATGGTACATACGTTGGGTCCAAATTTTGGCATACTCTGTTCAACATATCGGCCGGTATTTTGCGAATAAATTCTTCAATATTGGCTTCCAGTGTGTCAACCGTTGCGGGCTTGTCCCTACCCTGCGAGAAAAGGACCTATCCCAGGACACGTCACATGACCGGTTCATTGTGATAGGGACCGATCACTTTAACATGGGCTTGTCCTAGGAGGGGGTCACTTGCCCTCCGTGACATGTCACAGGACTGGTCTAAAAGGACATGTCGAGACTTTTAAACCGGTCACGTGATAGGTACTTTAGAAACCGGTGCTCTTTTCACCTATCTCGTGATATCTTTTTTCGGAACCGGTCCAAATTTCACCTATCCCGGGACAAGTCCCAATTCCCAACTGACCCCGCAGGGTATAGACATTAGCCTTAACAGAGCCCCACAAAAAATAATCTAAAGGCGGGCACGATCTAGGCGGCCAATTGACCGGCCCCAAACGTGAAATAAACTGTTCACCCAACTTGCCTCTCAATTGGGCCATTGTTTCGCGCGCTGTGTGGCATGTGGCACCGTCTTGTTGGAACCACATGTCAACCAAGTCCAGCTCTTCCATTTTGGACAAAAAAGTTTGTAATCGTCGCACGGTAGCGCTCGCCATTCACAGTTACATTTCTGCCTTTGTCGTCTTTGAAAAAGTACGGTCCAATGATGCCACCAGCCCGTAATCCACACCAAACAGTGCATTTATTCGGAATGCATTGGCAGTTCTTGCAATCCTTCTGGTGGCTGCTCTTCACATCAAATTCGGCAATTCTGTTTGTTGACGTACCCATTGAGCCAAAAATGAGCTTCGTCGCTGAAGGCAATTTTTCGATAGAAACACATTTCTCATGCAGCACAAATTTTGATATTAAAATTCTATAATCTGCAAACGTTGTTCATTTGTAAGTTTATTCATGGTTAAATTATAGAACAAACTGAACATGTAATGACATTAACTTTGTTACATGAAAACAGCTGAGCTGCCAAAGAAAGTTGCTAAAAAATCACCCGTTATAATTTCTGCAGTGGTCAAACCACAGAGGTTAATAAAAATACCCAAAATAAGTGCCAAAATTTCTATTAAAAAGGAATCTTTTTTTTTTTTTGGAGGGTTCCTCCTGATTTCAACGAAAATTTTAAATAATAGAGAGAAGACAAAAATAATAAAAAATTTGGTAAAAAACTTGGCGGGCCAAGAAGATATTTGTGAGGTTAAAATAGGTTTCAAAGTAAATCGATTTTTTTTTTGTTTGACAATTTTTTTTTTTAACAGTTTTAGTATCCCGTTTATAAGGTCATTAAAATATATTTTATTTGATACTAAATTTGTAAATTTAAATTTACAATAAAATTTTGTAAATTTGTTATTTTGCCATGAAAATTAATAAAAAAAAAATACCACAACATTTTAGGAATTTATTTAAAAAACCTTCATGATTTCTTTTAAATTTATTATTGTTTGCATTTAACATTTGGTTAACAAATAATTGAAAACAAATTACTATTTCACACTGGAAAACCTACTGAAGACTTTTAGAAACATTTCAAACTTTCTTAGAATAAATTAAAAAAACTATCAAAATTATAGGAGTAATTTTTATGTATTGAAATATTCTAGCTTTTAAATGCAGCTATTATTAACACAATAAAATACCGTTAGATTCTAAAAATAATTTTCTATTAAATGAACTGATGCTGAAATCACTTTTTTTTGTTTTTCGAAAGAAAATAATTTGCATAATATTTTGCTATTGAAAAGTTGTTGAATCCATAGATTTGCCTTGAATTCTAAGAAATATCCAAATTGCGATACATTTTCCACTGAAAAAAAGTATTTACAAAAGTATCATAGTACCAAATTTTCTGAGAGTTTTCTTTTAACAAAAACTAATGAACATTTTAAGGCTTATTTTTTAAGCTTTTGTCTTAAATCTTCTGATATTTTTTACTGGCTTAGAATATTATTAAATTTATGGGTTACACGTTAATTTTTTTTATAAGACTGTTATAAAAGCTGACAAAATGATTATACATATGGCTCTAAATAATTTAAGACAAATCACGTCTCTTTTGAAAACAAAGGTTTGCAACTTAAGTCTTTTGTTTAAATGTTTTAATTTCATAAATCTTTGCTATTTGCTAAAACAAAAATTTTATATAAATAACAAATTAAAAACTAACACATATCTCTAAAACCCTATCACGCACTAATGGCACGCGTATCAATCTTGGCTTAAAAAAAAAAAAATAATAATTGTAACAAAAGCTAACAAGACGTGTGGCCTAAAGCCAAATCAACAAAGAAACAAATAAAACTAACAAACTATAAACAAGATAATGTTAACATTTCAAAATAACACAATTTGCATAAGTCAATTGCACAATAAACAAGAAACCAGAAATATACCATAAGTATGAACTAAAAGAATCTCGTGTTTTTTTCCTGCAAATTGTTACACATGTCTGTTTAAACAATTTTTGGCTTAACAAGGTTAATTTACAATACTCACATAAATAAATACAAAAAAAAATTTGCATTTAGAATATTTGTAACGCTACTCAATAACAATTTTAAACAAATGAATGTGAACTATTTTTTTTTTTTTTTTTGTATAAAACAAATTTCATAGTAATTCTCATTAATGGTATAATTTTAATAAGAAGTAATGTTGGGTTTTAAAGCAAGTAACATTAACAGAAATTATAATGAGTATTATTATCACAACAATTTGCTACCAAGAACAAAAACAAAAAAAAAAAAAAAAACAGTGATGCTAAACATATATAAAAAACCAGCAAAATAAGTATGACTTCCTTGAAGTTTTATATTAACAATTTATATACAGCAGCTTTTTACTACCATAAAGCTAAATAAATATGTTTGCATATGTGTGTCTAAAATAAATGTTTAACAACAAAAACAACAAATATATACATATATATATAAATGTTTACAAGTGAGCATCGCTAATTTATAAATTGCAACCTTGAGCAAAATATTGCACTTTATTTAATAATTTATTTTAAATACCCTACAATCGAGAGTTTAAAAAAAAAAAAAAACTTTTTTGCAATCTGTTTCAATTTTAAATAAACTCAATTAATTCTTAATGCTTAAATTATTGTGTATTTTATAAAATAAATTTCATATTCAAAGAATAATTTTTTTTAAACTCTTTTTGAATACAATCCAAATGAATTGATTTTATTTTGTTTTATTTTAGATTTATTTTATTTTAGTTTTATTTTATTTTAGTTTATCTGATTTAATTTTTTTTTGACTTTATTTTATTTTTTTTGACTTTTTTTGACTTTTTTTATTTTTTTTTAACTTTATTTTCAATTTATTTTTTTACTTTTTATTTTAGTTTTAGTTTGATTTTTTATTTTATTTTCATTTTATTTTAGTTTTACTTTAGTTTATCTGATTTTATTTTTTTGACTTTATTTTTATTTTTTTTACTATTTTTATTTTATTTTTTTTTTAACTATTTTTATTTCATTTTTTTTTTGACTTATTTTATTTTTTATTTTAGTTTTATTTTCATTTTATTTTATTTTAGTTTTATTTTTTTTTTTTTGATTTTCGTTTTATTTTATTTTATTTGATTTGATTATATTTTATGTTAAAATTAAATATTTTATTTAATTTTATTTATTGTAATTTTATTAATTTTTTTATATTTCTTATATTTTCTTTTTTGTATTTTTTTATGTTATTATATATTATTATATTTTATTTTATTTTATTTAATTTTATTTATTGTAATTTTATTTTATTTTATTTATTTTTTTATATTTAATTTTTTTATATTTAATTTTTTTTTATTTTATTTTATTTTAATTTATTTTATTTTTATTTTATGTTATTATGTTTTATTTTATTTAATTTTTTTTATTGTAATTTTATTTTATTAATTTTTTTTTATATTTAATTTTTTTATATTTATTATTTTTTTTTTATTTTATTTTAATTTATTTTATTTTTATTCATTTTATTTTTATTTTATGTTATTATATTTTATTTTATTATATTTTATGTTATTATGTTTTATTTTATTTAATTTTATTTATTGTTATTTTATTATATTAATTTTTTTATATTTAATTTTTTTTATTTTATTTAATTTTTTTATTTTATTTTATTTTAATTTATTTTATTTTTATTTTATTTTATGTTATTATATTATATTTTATTTTATTATATTTATTGTAATTTTATTTTCTGTATATTTTTATTCTATTTTATTTCAATTTTATTTTATTTTATGTTATTATTTATATTTTATTTAATTTTATTGATATTATTTTATGAGCGGCCCGGTAGGTTAGTTGGTAGCGTGCTAGCTTATCATTGCGGGGGTTGTGGGTTCGATTTCCACCACAGGCTTTGGTCTGTATTCGCTACGACGAGCCGATGGCCTTTGTTTCTAGTGCTCGGAAATGGTATTAGGATATAATTTGTTATTATATGATATATAGATTCCGTCTATATATCTACTGAATATTTTCTCAAATTTATTTTTTTATTTGAAAGTACAATCCTTCCGGTTAATAGTGGAAAATAATTTCATTCAAATGGCTGCCTGGGCTGGCCATGCAGTAGCCTACACGATCAGTCCAATTTTTAAGCACATTATCGATTGTGTGCAGCTGTATTTCACCAATGGCTTCGCGAGTATTGTCCTTTAAAGCGTCAATTGTCTCTGGCTTGTCGGCGTAACACATATCTTTGACGGCACCCCACAAATAATAGTCCAACGGTGTCAAATCGCAGCTTCGAGGTGGCTAAACGACATCAGCTCTGCGGCTGATAATGCGATCTTGAAAAACAAGGCGCGAAACATCGAGTGTAGCTTCGGCTGTGTGGCACGTAGCGCCGTCCTGTTGAAGCCAAATGTTGCCAATATCCTCCTCTTCAATTTTTGTGAACAAAAATTCGTTCAACCTGGCCCAATAACGATCGGCATTGACTGCAACGACCCAATTATACCTCTAGTCCAAAATCCGCACTAAACAGTGACTCGTTTTGGGTGCATCGGCTTTTCAATGTATGCGTGCGGGTTTTCTGTGCCCCAAATGCGACAATTTTGCTTGTTTACATACCCGCCAAGATCAAAATGAGCTTCATCTGAAAAGATGACATTGAAAAGATAACACTGCAACATTACCATGATTTTCAAAGTAATGTCGCAATATTTCGTAGCGTTGTTCAAGCGTATACACAACCATATTCGTTCAGCGGAAGGATAAAACTAATTATCTGGCAAATCAGACATGAGCTAAGTGTTACCATTCAGGAAATAAGCATTAGTTGAAAAAAATAAAACGTTGGATGGCGGACCCTATGTATAAATATAAATAAAAATATAAAAAGAATAAAATATTATTTAATTTGATTTGTATTTTTTTATATTTTATTTTTTTATTTATATATATTTTTTTATTTTATTTTTATTTTCATATTTTATATTATTTTATTTTATTCATTTTATTTTTTTTTTCTATTTAATTTTTTTTATTAATTTTTTTTAATTGATTTTAACAAATCATTAACATATTATACTATACTGACACTTAATAATAATATCCAACACTTCAAAGATTTTAAGATTCAAAGATTTTATGATTACAAATTAAAGCATCGCCAATCGATTGAGTTACTAATCCTAAAAGCATCCAGCTTAAAAAAAAATGTTTAAAAAGTTAAGTTGAGTGCATTTAAAGATTACACTTAAGTTTAAGTGTTTCCTTTATGTTAACTTTATACAATATAAAATCATTTAGCTTAAGGTGATTATAAATTATTTACTGATTCATAAAATCAATAAATTTTTAGAAGAATTTATTAAAAAAAGAATTATGTTTTTCAAGTTCTGCAAATTTTTTTTTTTTTTTTATAATGGTATATACAACTTTTGATATATAATGTTTAGGAATGTTAAAATATTATTTTATATTAGTTTTTTATATATGTATATCAAATAATGTAGCTCTTGCCAGTGTCGTCTTTAACTCCCCTCCTGTTGACTTTTTATACATTTTTTATTCTACATCATTGTTTGTTATTGTAATCTGTGCAATAAAAATAAAAACTAATCTTCCTTATGTAGATTTAAAAATAAACAACTACATAATATAATTGTTAAATAATGTTTAAAAATTAATTTAATTTAGATTTCCTGTTTTTATTAAAATAAAAAATTTCATTTTATTTCTAAGATGTTAACACAAAGAAGAAAAAAATGTGTGTTATTTATTTTTTTTTTTTTTTTTTCATAATATTATAAAGTGAATAGTAAGTTTTTGTTATGTGTTGTTTTTAATAAATGCAAGGTTACGCTCAATTAGCTAAATAAACAATTAATTTTAAATGTCTTACTCTAAAGCATGTTGCCAGCTCTGTACTCGTTTCAATAATATACAATAAAAAAAAAACTAAATAAATATTAAATAATAATAATCATACATCATTGTTTGTGATTTACATGTTTTATATTGTCAAAATGATATGTTATGCTAATTTACAATAAAAATACAGATAGCACAAACATCAAGGTCTTTTAAGTCAAAAAAAAAAGTGTTAAGATTCTTCAATGCTAAATAAAAAGACTTAGGAAACAAACTTAGAAAAAAAAATTAAAATATTTATAAAATCAAATCCTAAGAAAAGTATTTCAACATAAAATATTTACCCTGAAATTTATAACAAAACAAAAGACTTTAGAAACAAACTAAGAAAAGTAAAAGCAGGTGAAATGAGCTGCAATTAGTGCAAAAATGGCTTAAATATCCAAAGAAGCAAGTTTTTTTTTATGATAACACTATTCTGAAATTTAACATAAAACAAAAGACTTGGGTAGCAAACTTAGAAATAAAAAAATGTTTAATAAAGCAGTAAAATGTAAAAGTGGTCCAATATTTAAAACAAAAAAAAAAAAAAAATCTTATATCTTTAAATCTTAAAGCATTTTTTTTCAAACAATTTAAATTAATCCATTTCCTTTTTTTTCGGCTAAAACGATTTATAACAAATCTAATTGTTTCTTATCTGATTAATTATTTTCTTATTTTTGTCTAACCTGTTTATAATTTATATATTTCATTAATTTATAATTTCATTATTTTTATATTTCATATATTAATTTTAATTTATTAGCATTATCTGGATATTTCACTTTTCATTAATAATTATGTCAAAATGTTAAAAATGTTTTAAAAACAATTTAGAAATATATTTACGTTTGTGTTTTTTTTTAATAAATCATTTTGCGTTTGATAAATAAATGATGATCTCAAAAAAACATCAATAAATAATTACTGCAATAGCAATATAAATATTATATAATGATGTGCGATATTTCGTTCACCAATTCTGGCCATAACAAAAATATAAAAATAACATACTGTTTAGGAAGAAAGGTGGGGATATTTTGAAACATGTGTTAAACTGTAATTAATAATGAATAAAAAAATTCCTTTATTATTTATACTAGAAATAATAAATTTTAAAGATGAAACAATAAATAAATTTTGGTTTTTATATATTAAAAAAAAAAATTAATATTTTGTTATATTTTAAATTCAAGAAACAGATCTTCAGTAAATTTGCTTATGACCCAAAGAAGACATATTTTAAATTTTAGATTTTTAAGCGAAGGTGTTTAGGCAGAGCCATAAATGGCAGTATGTCGTCCCTTTTTAACACCCTATTTTCACCACGCAGCTGGCAAATATACTAAAATGTATCTAATCCGTAAATTCGCTAATACAATAAAGAATACATATTTAAAATTTCAGGCTTCTAGACAAAGCGGGGAGACTTCCATTTTTACTCCCCCTATTTTATCACTTCCCTGACGAAAAGGCGTGTGGTGGGTTTGATAGTTAGACTCTTTAAGGATTAATTTAATTTAACGTACACTCAAAAAACTTAAGTTTTTACTACCTAACACCTATTTGTGTATTGAAGCGTTTGTGGTTACTTTAACTGTAATTGCAGTTGTTTTAATTGGAAAAAATTTTTCAAATATATTAATACTTGTTTGTTTTTTAAGCAACCTTTAAAAACTGCTGCCGTTTGGTTATATTTGAAATATAAAATATTAGAACATTTTTAAATAATTTGAAATTTTTGTATTTTTGCATTTTGATTGCTTTAAAATTCTCGTTTTCTTTTTTTTAAGTTTTTTTTTTTAATAGTTTATATAACTATAATTTAAAGTTGACAAAGTAAGTAAACAAAACTAACTGTAAAAGTTTTTTAAATTGTATTTACAGGTGTTTTTAACTAAATTTTGCAGTTGTTTTTCAATACATTTATAGTTGCTTTTAACAGCATTTGTAGTAGTTTTTAACTCTATATATAGTTGCATTTAACTAAATTTGTTCTTGTTTTTAACAGTATTTGTAATTGTTTTTAACTGCAATTATAGTTGTTTTTAACTGCAATTGTAGTTGTTTTTAACTGCAATTGTAGTTGTTTTTTAATTGTACTTGTAGTTAATTTTAACTAAATTTGTAGTTATTTTTAACTAAGTTTAAGGTTATTTTTAAAAAAATTTGTAGTTTTTTTTACTACGTTTGCAGTTATATTTGATTATATTTTTTAGTTATTTTTAACTGCATTTGTAGTTGTTTTTTACAATATTTATAGTTGTTTTTATATTTTTAGTTATTTATAACTATATTTTTAGTTATTTTTAAATATATTTGTAGTGGTTCTTTAATTACATTTGTAGTTATTTTTAACTAAATTTGTAGGTAGTTTTATCTAAGTTTGCAATTATTTTTTTTAGCAACACTTGTAGTTATTTTTAACTAAATTTCTGGTCGTTTTTATTTATATTTACAGTTTGTCTAATTATGTAGTTGCTTTTAACTACATTTGATGTTATTTTAACTAAATCTGTAGTTGATTTTAACTATATTTATAGTTGTTTTAAACTATATTAAAGTTGTTTTTAACTATATTTATAGTTGTTTTAAACTATATTTATAGTTGTTTTTAACAATATTTTTAGTTGATTTTAATTAAATTGGTAGTTGTTTTTAACTACATTTGCAGTTGTTTTTTTAATTATATTTCTAGTTATTTTTTTTTTATTTAAATTTGTAGTTAAAAATTCAAGTTATATGTAGTTGCAAATTAAACCTACATAATTTTTTGAGTGTATCCTTAATAAATTATTTTTAAATTTTTCATATCTTAGCAAAATCTTAATTTCACTTTTCGAACTTTAACCTTTCAAGGATTTATGCACTAGAAAATAAAAACTGCCATTAAATGGAATGAAAATGAAAATAAAAAAATTGTAATACACTTGACTTAACATACTGGTATTAGCCAAAATAACAGACAATAAATGGAACTCCTAGAAAATAAAAAAAAAAATACTCCTGTTGTGTTTAACTTGAAACAACTGTTTATTTTTTTTTTTTGTTTAAAAAAAAATCAAATAAACAATTTAAAAATGTCTCGCCTGTAAGCAGACTTAAAAAACATTAAACAAGAAAAACAAAACTTTGAAAGTTGTTAAGCAGGCTGTTTGCTAATGCTGGTAAGGCTAATGTTGCTGCCACTTGTATGCCACCTTCTCTATGGAAGAAACTGTTAAATGCGGTTTGGTTTAGCTACTCCTGCTTTCAAATTGGTGGTCGTCATTCAACATCGTTTTATTCGCTTTTATTCGTGGGAATTGGTTCATTAGAATTTTCTTTTTATAAAAAGTTTTTCGTTTAGTGTTTTTTTTTTTTTTTTAATTCATGGTCTTTGTGGCAAACAATGTTGGTCATCATCTCTTCAAACTAAATGTTGGCAACACATTTAACAATTTTTCAAAGATAAGTTTAGTTTTTCTTTTATTTTTTGGGGGAAGCAGCTACTATTACAACTACTACTACTACTTTTGCTGGCAGTACAAATTTTATTTGTTTGATTTTTAAAAGTTTATGCTTAAGATCTTAAACAAAATTGTTTATTGTAACTAACTTAGAAAAAAAAAAAAAAACAAAAATAAAATTTACTTTAAGGAATCAAAGTGAAGGAGAAAAATAAAATTTTGCATGTGTTTTAATGCCTTGATTTTTGTAGTTGTGGCTGGCTGCAATTTTATTTTATTTTTTTGTTGCAAACGCGTTAAGTAAATGTGTCGTTTTCTTTCATTTTAACATGGCACTTGCAACACACTTTTTTGTTGCATAACTTTAACTGCAGTTGCAACTTCTGCTGCTGCTTGTGTTAAGTTGTGAGATTTATTTGTTTTTGGTAGTTTAGTGTCTGTTGTTGAGATTTTTTTTTCTTTCCAAGAGATGGGTTAGGTTGACTTGTTATCTTAAGATATATTTTAGTTTTTTTTATTTTGGTTTATTTTTTTTAAATGTTGTTTAACACAAAGTCAAAAGTCAATTAAATAAGAGCACTGATTTTTTTTTTTTTTTTTTGTTAAGTCTGTTTTTGTTTGTCTCTGTGGCATGAAGGTGGTTTTCTATAAACAAACATTGATTTTAATTTGGTGTTTTTAATACTATATGCTGATGGTGGGAATTTTTTGTTGTTATAAAAAAATCGTAGCTATTTTAAGTAAAAAAAACACAAACAAATGAAAGTGATGTGATTAACTCTACTTATAAATAATGATTTTTTTTTTTAATTTTACAACAGTTTTTAAGGTTAAAATTTTTAAGGATTAATTTTCGTTTATTTAAAATTTGTTCAGAAGAGACAACAAATTTTATTTTTACTCGCACCAGCTGCAAACATTTGTCAACTAAATTTGAAAATCAGGCAAAATTTTTTAAGAATCTGTTTTCCTTAATTTCCAACGGTAAAAGTTTAATTATTTAGACTTTTTGCCAATATAAATGCAATTGCATTGGCAGCAATTGTAGTAAACGTCATTTGGCATTCCATTCAGTAATTTATTGCTGTATTTCCCCCCAAACAATTTTAGATTTAAAAAAATACAAAAAATCTATTAAATCTGAATTTTTTAAAAGAGAATTTTTTTTCCAGCTAAGCTTTAAAAATATACAAAAAGATTAAGATATATTTTAAAAAATTCTATGAATAAATAACAAAGTTATAGCCAATTATGTTACAATAATATCAAAAAATAAAAAAGGACCACACAGCGTATGAGTAATATATTAACACTCATACGCAGTGTAGCCATATAGCAATTTAAATGCTAGATTTAGTAATTAACTTAATAATGCTAAAGGCTAGGTAAGCATTTTTCGAAACTCTTTTGGCATTTTTTTTAATAAAAAATTTAACTTTGTTGAAAATTTTTCTTAAAAAAAATAGTTTAAGAATTTGAATATTTCTAGCTTAATAGAGGAACATATGAAAATTACAACCCTTTCTTATTAAATATTTTTAGCCTTTCTTATTGTATAACTTAATAGATTTATTATACTAAAATTAGGTCTATCCTCTGTTACATTAATTTATTTTATAATGATACCTTAAATGTTTTTGAATTTTTAAAAACCCTTCTTCAGAGAATGGCAACTCTGCTTATGTCTGCTAATCTATTTGACTGTCATGTGTAAAGGTTTAAAATAGTTTAAAACACACAAATAAATAAATACAAAAAATTTAAAATAATTGCCAAATGCATGTTTTTTTTTGTTTTTGTTTCACTCAACAACTAAAGCTAATCATGCACAAAAAAAAAATAAATAATGAAATTAAAAAATCCTGACAAAGTAATTTAAATTAATTTTATGGAAATAAATTTAATAGAATAAAAAAAATAATATAAATTTTTCACACAACAATTTAAAACGAAAGGTGTTGAATATCTCAGCAAAAATAGTTTTTTTTTTAAATGATCCTCTATTGAGAATTTTCATCGAAGAATTTATCATGTACTTGTCGTAGGTAGGAAGTATTCCTTTGTAATGCTTCGGATGTTATTTTTTTATTTTATTATATATTTTTGTTTAGTTTTAGTTTTAGTGTTAGTGTTAGTTTTATTTTTTATTATTTTATTTTATTTTATTTCATTTTACTTTATTTTAATTTATTTTATTTAACTTTACTTTATTTTTTTTTATTTTTATTTTTATTTTTAATTTAGTTTTTTTTAGTAAAGTTCTATTTTTTTTTTTAGTTTATTTTGCATTATTTTATTTAATTTTTTATTTTTGTTTTGTTTTGTATAATTTAATTTTTTTATTTTTATTTATTTTCTTTATTTTTGTTTTATTTATTTATTTTTTTTACTTTTGTTTTATTTATTTATTTTTTTTATTTTATTTTTTTATTCAATTTTATTTTAGTTTATTTTTTTTTGATTTTATATTATTTCTTTTAATTCAGTTTTTTTGATTTATTTTATTTAAATTATTTTTTTTTAATTCAATTTTTTTTTAAATTTATTTTATTTGATTTATTTTCTTTTTTTTTGTTTTTGTTATCTTTTTATTCTTTATTTTATTTTTTTTTAGTTTTTGTTTTGTTTTGTTTTATTTTATTTTGTTTTATTTATTTTTTTTTATTTTATTCTTATTCTTATTTTTATTTTTTTATTTAATTTAATTTCATTTTATTTTTATTTTATTTTATTTTAGTTTATTCTATTTTATTTTAGTTTTTTTTATTTTAGTTAATTTTAGTTTGTTTTATTTTATTTAATTTTACTTTTTTTATTTTTATTTTTGTTTTATTTTTTTAGTTTATTTTATTTTACACCTTTTTATTTTTTTTTATTTTTGTTCAATTTAATTTAGTTTATTTTTTTATTGTGTTTTATTTTATTTATTTTGTTTACTTTTATTTTATTTATTTTTTATTCAATTTTATATTTATTTTATTTTAGTTTAGTTTATTTGATTTTATTTAATTTTATTTTATTTTATTTTAAACTTATTTTAATTTGATTTTTATTTTATTTTATTTTATTTTATTTTATTTATTTTATTTGCTTTACTTTTGTTTTATTTATTTTATTTTGTTTTTGTTTTGTTTTGTTTTATTTTTTTATTTTATTTTATTTTATTTTGTTCTTATTCTTATTTTTTTTTTAATTTCATTTTTATTTTTATCTTTATTTTTATTTTATTTTTATTTTATTTTTTTTGGTTAAGGCTGATTTATTTCAACACAAAAAATATATTATTATAAATTGTTATTTTTTTTTTCTACAATTAAACTTGATCTACTTTAAATATAAACATTATGGATTTAAAATAATAATAATAAAAATTTATTAATCCAAATCACGTTTTACTCTAGTTTCTCTACTTGAATGAAAACTTTAAGTATATATACGGTATGTAAAATGTTAATTTTTTATTATACATTTATAAATAATGGCATTAAGCCAAAATTATAAATTATAAAAAAATTACGCTAGAAAAAAAAACACAAACTATAATAACAAAACGAAGAGTTGTTTAAACATGTATGTTTTATATTACGATATTTAAAGAATACCTTTAAAACTAATGCTTAAACTTAAACAGCTCTAACAAAAAAACTACAAAAAAAAAATATAAAAATTATTAAAATAATTGCTTATGACCTTGGCAAATACAATACAAAGCAAAAATTGTATTATAATTTAGTTTAAGTAAGAGAGAAAAAAAAAATAACTAAAATAATTGTACAACAATGATGGCAATCATGCAATTTATGGTCATAAATATATAAAACATATAAACTTTAACAAAAAAAAAAAAAAAAAAAAAAAAATAAGAATAAGAATAAAATAAAATAAATTTAATTAGATGAAAAAATAAAAATAAATACCAACATACAACAAAATGTTCTAGATTTTTTTTTAAGATTAAATATAAAGTCATGACAAAGAAATATATAGAAAAAAAAATAATAATGTAAATTAAACTATAACATAAAAGTGAGTCATGTTAGATCATTATCTTGGTAAAAATTTTAAATTTCTAACATAAATTTAATTCTAAATTTTTTTTTTATTTTTATAAAATATATTAAAAATATTTCTGTTGAGTCATTTTAATTTGTCATTTTATAAATTATATTAATTTTATCAAAAAATTTTTATTTCAAAAATTTAGTTGGGTTCATTTTTATTTTTTTTTTTATTTTTATTGTTTTTTTTTTTCTTCAGTTATAACTTCTTTTATGCTTTATCTTTTTTGGTACATATTTTGCGTTTTACGCCCCTAAGGGAGTGATCAATCATCAGTAAGAAATTTTATCACGTTTGCTCTTTTTTTATTTTTTTTTATTGTTGTATTATTACTTAACAATTGTTTTTTATGGTTGCTTCTGCTTCAGCTTAAACTTCATTATACACTTCATCACCATCCACTAGTAAAATACTGATTGCTAAGTAGAAGCTGTTGTATTCTGTTTGAGGCTGATGATGATGATGATGATGCGTTAAAAATATTTTTATATATTTTTGTTATAGTTTTGTTTATTTCAATTGTGAGTTTCATTTCACTTTAATTTTTTTACATAAATTTTTTTTTGGTTATGACAAATGATTTTTTTTTCTGTTTTTTAGTTATTGCACATATTTTTGTTTTTGTTTGACATACAAAGCAAAATATAAATATAAAGAAACCTTAACAATAACTTTAAAAATAATGTTTATTATTGACATTCGAAAACAGGGTGTGTACACTGTTAATGAATTTCAAGATGATCCATCATAATGTTTAAACAAAATAATTAGGATGAAATTTTATGAACAAAAAAAAAAAAAGAAGAAACAAAAAAAGAAAAGAAAAGATTTTAATGTGTAATTGAAATCTTACAAAACATTTTATAAAAAATCAATAATTCAAAGAAAATTGATGCACTGAAACCAACAGAAGCTTTTAAACTTAAATATGTAATTAAAAATCTTGAAGACTTAAAAAACATGCCTGAAATTAAACTAATTTGGTAAATTTTAATTTTCCAATATTTAAGGCCGGTCTTGTAGTGAACACTTAAGTAAAATCAAACAGTTAAGAAACATATTTTTCTGTGATTTTAATATCTTAATAAGTTTTCAAAAAATTCAATGGTTAAAGAAATTATTGCATTTTTGTTTCGAATTATAACTTTTTCCCAAAATACTTGTAATTCAAATTTAATTGCAGTTTTATGGAAGTTATGAAAATTTTACTTTACTACAATTTAACCAAAATATGCCTTAACATTAATATAGTTTTTTCAAAACACGTATTTTTTATTCGTTTCATTTGCCATCATCCTTCATTTCTATTTATTCTGTGCTATTGTTGATAGCGGAAGTCCTACGTGGCGTATGATTATTATCAAATCACTTTGTATCACAATACGTATACGTAATATTAATACAATTTAAAAATTAATTTACAAAAATTATGCATCTTCCCTTTTTTTTTTTTTGAAATAACTCGGTAAATTTTGGCACAAATTGCCGGGAAAATTTACTGTTCTGGATTTTCCATGCATTTTCAGAATTTATGTCTTAAATTTGATTTTAAGCTTTCCCGGTGTTTTTTTTTTTTTTTTAATTTGGCTACCCTGTATATTTTTTGTTTAAATCGTTATATCTTGTAGATGGCCAAAAATATGTTCATGAAATTTTCGGCGTTAGATAAAATGGTAAACGTTTAACTTCAACGATTTCTGGGTGAAATTCGAATTATAAAAATTTAGGGTTATAATTTGAAAATATTTAAATGAAAAATTTATTAGAAAATATACATTATAAAAACTGCATGAAATATACATAATGACAAAATATGCAGTTACAGCAAAATATGCATTAGTATTAAATTATGCAATTAAAAAAATAATTAGAAAGAGAAAAAATCTTTGAAATCTGTTTAATCTGTATAAACAGATATAACGATACTGACCGACTGACTGATCGACTCACTCATTTCACATTGCCCCGCCCAAACCGCTATAGCTAAAAAGCTGAAATTTGGAGGTTTTTGGACATTTCTACGGGGATGGGCAAAAAGGGGGAAAAACTCCCCTTTGACGGCCTGCCCAAACGCCTTTAGCTAGAAAACTGAAATTTAAAATATGCCTTCCCAGAAGTATGGGTTCAATCATGGATAAGGTATATTTTGAAAATGGCGCTTTCAAGGGCGAAAGGTCTCCCCCTTAGCGGCCTGCCCAAGCCGCTGGAGTTAGGATGTTTAAATTTTTATATAAAAGTTCTTCCTCCGGTGTAGACATCAGCTAAGACGGAATCTTTTATAAGTCTATGGGGAGGGGCAAAAAGGGGGAAATTCCATTCCTTGGCGGCCTGCCAAAACCGCTGTAGCTAGAAAGTTAAAATTTGGTATGGAGGTTCTTCCTTTAGCGTAGACATTTGCTTAGATGTTATTTGTGGAGGACTAAAAAGGGGATAAATCTCCCCTTTAACGGCCTGCCCAAACGCCTCTGCCTAGAAACCTTAAATTTGTAAATTGTGTGCCTTGGAAAATGGGCTAACTCATAGATAAGGTACACTTTAAAAATTTTTACCAGGACCTCTTAAAAATGTGGGCTTAAAGAGCGAAAAGTATTGCTCTTAACGGCCAGCTTAAAACGTTAAAGCTAGGTATTTTAAAACTTGCTGTGATGGTTTCTCCTCTGGTATACACATTACACTCACCAAAAAATGTCTGTAATAACAACTGAGAATTTTGCTGTTATTACGGGAAATTTTGCTTATTTGAGCCCAGCAGTATTTTTTGCTAATCTTAGCAACACAATGAAATTTGTAGAAAAAATTAGCTGCCGCTACAAAATTTTAGTATACATTTTGTAAAGTGGAATTTAAAATCCGTTTGCTAAAATCAGCAAAAAAAAATTTACTAAATTTATTTTTTTATTGAGCATCAACATTTTTTATTTTATTTATTTTTGTTCCAAAAAATATTTTAGTAAATTACTAAAAAAAAATTTAATTCTTAAAAATTTTAAAAATAAACGAATTTATCATTTTTGTATAATTTCTGTTTTGAAAAAATATTTTAGTAAATTTATTTGCTTTTACGGTAATATTTTAATAGTTTTTAGGGCTGGTGTTTGATTTAAAAACGAACTTTTTAGTGATATTTTAGACTTAAGTCTGCATATTCACTTCCGATCCCTTTTTTAAATCTATGTAACATTTAAAAGCAATTTAAGTTTGTAGGTGTAAGTTTTAATTAGAAGTAACATTTCCGTCAATATCCACTTTTTTAAAATTAGTAAATTTTTTTGCTAATTTTAGCAAATCGGTTTTCAAAAATTTGTAAAATGATTTCTGAAATAAGCATCAAAAATTTGTTAATATGTTGTAAAAATTTTGTAATTTGTAAAATCTAAATAGCAAAAATATGTGCTAAATAATAATTTTTTTTTACTAAAAATCAGTACAAAAATAGTTAAGTGGGATTGAAAACTGTTTACAAATTTATTTTACTAACTTTTTTTCTGAGTGTATTTTTTATTTTTTTAATTTTATTTTTATTAAACATATAATTACAAATTATATCTTAATACCCTAAGCGAGCACTAGCAACGAAGGCCATCGGCTCGTTATAGTAAAAACATACCAGAGCCTCTGGTGGGAATCGAACCCACGACCCCCACACTGATAAGCTAGCACGCTACCAACTAGCCTACCGGGGCGCTCTGAGTGTAGTTAAGACGGAATGTTTGAAAAATCCTACGTATGTGTCTTAAGTCTTTTGTTTTATTTAACAAAAATTTAACAATTCTAATACGTTTAACAATTCTAATCTTTTAAAAATTACTTAATATATGTAGATTTTTTTTTTTTTAAGTTCTAAATATGCTGACAAAAATTAGGTGTTTTAACTTTTAAAGAAGTTTGAATATTCTTTAAAGAAAAAATATCAAAAAGTAATTTTTATAAAATTGTATAAATCTGTATTTTTTGTACAGCATTACAGAAACTTTAAGAAATTAGTAAAAAAAAATTAATTAATTTTAAAAATTTTATTCACTTAAATATAACAATAATTTGACTACACATTTATAAATTATACCAACATATATAATCATCTTTAACAACCCACATAATTTTAATGCAAGTTTAAACAAATTATTTATTTTAGTTTAGGATTTTTAATTCATAAAAATTTACTAAATAATACACACAAAAAAAAATAAATGATATAATAAAAACTGCAAACAATTGCAGATAAACTTTAACAAATAAAAAAAAAAAAAAAATCATACGAAACAAATAAAGAAGTTGCTTAAACTTAACTTTAACCTTGACAAAAATCTTACACATGAGTGATTTAATAGTTCAACAATCAAATGCAGTAATACTCTTAACAATACTACCTTAAATCGCAAAGAAAAAAAAATACACAATAACCCCATAATAGTCAGCAAAAAAAAAAAAAAAAAAAAAAAAAAACAAAATACAAATACAAATACAAATACTATGAAAAAGTTCTATAATACAACAATTATTTTAAGTGCAGCAACAACAATTTGCTTTTATACGCATTGTGTTCACAGCAACAAATTGTTAAGAAGTTTTTAGTTAGTTTTGTTTTTTGTTAAACAATGGATCATCAAACAAACAAAAATCTTAACAAAATAATTTTTTAAACAGAGCATAAATCCCTTTAAGAAAATTATAAAATTCTAAAGCAACAGAGCTACAATAATAATAAAAGAAGAAGAAAAAAAAAACCCAACAAATCATTCAAATTTTCAAATACATTAAAGCTATGATGCAATAAAGTTTAACTTATACTTTAGTAGCTTAAAGTGTATTTGTATTTATTAAGGTGGCTCATATAAAACAGGCATATAAAACAGATATTACATAACATAATGAGTTGTAGGTAAAAAAGAGGACACAATTTAAAGTGAATTCCAGAAAAGAAATCTCATCTATTTAAGTGGCATCATAGTAAGAGAATGATGTCTATAAAATTAACTGAAATTCCAGTTAAAAATTGTATTTAAAATTATTTACACGATCAGTTAAAAATAATTGCAATTTTATATAAATGTTTTACTTGCATTGTCAGTTCATTTTACCAACATCATTCTCTGAGGGGAAACTTCATATCAATAAATCCTAATAATTCATTTATTTGAGCGCCCCGGTAGGCTAGTTGGTAGCGTGCTAGCTTATCAGTGCGGGGGTCGTGGGTTCGATTCCCACCAGAGGCTCTGGCCTGTTTTCGCTACAACGAGCTGAAAGCCTTCGTTGCTAGTGCTCGGTTAGGGTATTAAAATAAAATTTGTAATTATATGTTTAATAAAATAAAATAAATAAATAATATTTATTTATTTTCTTTTTAATTTTTTTTAATCCATCTTATCTTTTATTACCCCCCTAATATTTATGTTTTTGTATTTTTGCTTCTATTATTATTATTATTGTTATTAATGTGGGTGGTATATAATTAAAGTAATTTTTTGCGGTTATTTATTTTTTTTGTTTGCTATTGTTTGTTTATTTTTTTTTTTTTAAACTTTGCTTTAGTTTATTTAGACAAAATCTATTTATGATTGTAGTACATTATTTTCAAATTAACGCTTTTTTTATAACATTATTATATATTTGTTCATCTGTTATATCTTTAATAATTTATATACTCTAATTTGTAATTATAACACACTTTCAATTTTATTTCAAGTTCAAAACATTTATTTCCACTTGCTTGAGTTTAAAATCTTTATCTAACATAATGAAGATAATTCGGTTTTTGTGGGTCTTTTGTATTTGATATTTGTTGTAAACTTTCATTAAACAGGCGTAACGAATTTTCGTTACATATTTGTTGTTGAGCGCTTGTTCTATGGGGTTTAAAGCATTTTTCCTGTTTAACGGTGAGTTATTTCTTTTTTCTCTTGGTTTTTGTGTATTTTGTATTTCAAGGTTAAGGTTAAATGAAAAGAAAATTATTTAATAATTATGTTTATTGTAATATAAAATGTATAATTTACAAGTGAATTTTTTGGTTTAAGGAAAAAGTGATTAATATGTTGTAATAAGTATGTATCTTGAGTCTTTTGTTTTACACGATTTTACCGTAAGTTTTTTAATTAAACCTTCCACTTGACGGGCTGCCAAAAACCGCTGTCGCTTCAGCGTCGCCATCCATCCACTTACACTAAATTATTAGGAATTCCTAAGAGAAGAAGGAAAACGGGGAAAATTTTCCACTTGACGGCCTGCCAAACTTCTTTGCTTAGAGAACTGAAATTTAAAATATGCTTTGCCTGAAATATTTACTAACCAATGCATAAGATTTATCCTAGAATTTTCGCCAAAGACGTGGTGAAAATGGAGGTACAAAAGGCCAAAATTCTTCCTCTTTATGGCCTGCCCAAGCCAGGAAGATTAAATTTTGGTATGAATTTCCCTTCTTCGATGTTAAGACATCAGTTAAGGTAGAATTTTTGAAAAATCCTGTGGCAGGGGAGGGGGAAAATTCTTCCCTTGAGTGGTTTGCCAAAATTGCTAGAACTCAGAAGTTGAAATTTGGTAGGTAGGTTCCTCTTCCCACGTAGACGTCTGCTCAGACGAAATTTTTGGATATTAGGGTAGGGGCAAAAAGGGGAAATTTCCTCCCGTGACGGCCTGCCTAAACCTCTTTAGCTAAAATCCTGAAATTTAAAATATGCGTTTCCAAAGTGTGGGCATACTCATTAATAAGGTACATTTTAAAATTTTCGCCAGAGACGTGATGAAAAAAAGGGACAAATTCTTCAATTGCCGTTCTGCCAAACGGCAGGAACTTAAAAGTTAAAATGTGGTTTGTTGGTTCCTTTTTTTGCATAAACATCTGCTGATATTCCTTCCGGAAGGAGCAAAAAAGGAAAAAATTCTCCGCCTTAAGCGGTTGGCAGGCCAACATAATTCGGAAGTTGAAATTTGGTATGTAGGGCCCTTTTCTCGCATAGACATTTGCTTCGACGGAATTTTCGGAAGTTCCTATGGGGAGGGGCACAAAGGGGAAAGTTTCCTGCCCAAACCTCTTTAGTTAGAATCTTGACAATTATAATATGCTTCCCTTTAAATATGAGCAAACTCATTGATAAGGTACATTTTAAAATTTTCACCAGGGACGTGCTGAAAAATGGGAAAATTCTCCGATTGCCGTTCAGCCAAACCGCTGGAACTTGTATTTAAGGGAATTTCTACAAGGAGGGGAAAGGTATCCTCCTGGAAGGCCTGACCAAATGCTTTTGGTTAGAAACCTTAAAGTTAATTTTAATTTATGTATTCTGAAATTAAAAATGTGTTTGTAGTAAAAAGTAAATAAAAAAGTACCTTTATAAAAAAGTACTTTTATAAAAAAGTACATTTATAAAAAAGTACCTTTATAAAAAAGTACCTTTATAAAAAAAGGACTTTTTTAAAAAAGTACCTTTATAAAAAAGTACCTTTATAAAAAGTACCCTTATAAAAAAGTACCTTTATAAAAAAGTACCTTTATAAAAAAAAGTTTCTTTATAAAAAAGTACCTTTATAAATAAGTACCTTTATAAAATGTACCTTTATAAAAAAAGTACCTTTATAAAAAAGTAACTTTATAAAAAAGTAACTTTATAAAAAAGTAACTTTATAAAAACGTACCTTTAAAAAAAGTACCTTTGTAAAAAGGTACTTTTATAAATACCTTTATAAAAAAGTACCTTTATAAAAAAGTACCTTTATAAAAAAGTACCTTTATAAAAAAGTACCCTTATAAAAAGTACCTTTATAAAAAATGTACCTTTATAAAAAAGTATCTTTATAAAAAAGTTCCATTATAAAAAAGTACCTTTATAAAAAAGTTCCATTATAAAAAAGTACCTTATAAAAAAGTACCTTTATAAAAAAGTACCTTTATAAAAACGAGCCTTTATAAAAAAGTACCTTTATAAAAAGTTCCACTATAAGAAAGTACCTTTATAAAAATATACCTTCATAAAAAAGTTCCATTATTAAAAAGTTCCATTATAAAAAAGTATCTTTATAAAAAGTACCTTTATAAAAAATGTACCTTTTTAAAAAAGTATCTTTATAAAAAAATTCCATTATAAAAAAGTACCTTTATAAAAAAGTACTTTTATAAAAAAGTACCTTTTTAAAAAAGTATCTTTATAAAAAAGTTAGATTATAAAAAAGTACCTTTATAAAAAATACATTTATAAAAAAGTACTTTTATAAAAAAGATCCTTTATAAAAACGTTCCATTATAAAAAGTATCTTAAAAAAAGTATCTTTATAAAAAATACCTTTATAAAAAAGTTCCATTATAAAAAAGTAACTTCATAAAAAGAACCTTTATAAAAAAGTACCTTTATAAAAAAGTACCTTTATAAAAAAAGTACCTTTATAAAAAAAGTACCTTTTTTTAAAAAGTACCTTTATAAAAAAGTCCCTTTATAAAAAAGTACCAAAAAAGTACCTTTGTAAAAAGGTACCTTTATAAAAAAGAACTTTTATAAAAATGTATCTTTATAAAAAAGTATCTTTATAGAAAGTACCTTTATAAAAAAGTACCTTTATAAAAAGTTCCATTATAAGAAAGTACCTTTATTAAAAAGGTGCATTATAAAAAAGTACCTTTATAAAAAAGTACTTTTATATAAAATGCTAAAGACGTTTAATTATAAAACAAATTCTTTTATATCACGGTTTTCTTTAACCTCAATTTATATATGTTATCAATGAACCAAGTCAATGCTTTGTAATTTTGTAAAATATTTAAAAAAAAATCTTTGATATTTGATTTTCAAATTGTAAATTGTTCTGTTTAAAAATAATTATTAATTTAATAAATTATCTGAAAATTTGAGAAAGGTTTTCTTATATAAATATTTCTTTATATAGATTTACGTTTGTGTCTTAAGTCTTTGGGTTTCTATGGGTAAAATTTCTCTTATAGAATTAAAAACCTACTAAAATAATTCTTTACCACAAAACAATACAATTTTTAGCAAAATATAAAAAAATATGATTTTTTTTAAGCAGCGATCACAATACATAAAAAAATTGACAAATTTATATATATTTGCTATATTTGCTTTTTCATCATAAAAAGTCTAAAAGAAAAATGATAACTTGTTTGATTAATAACCACCGCGACCACTGTAAATGGCCTTTAAAAAAAACATTTCTTTTGTAAAGGAAAACTGATTACTTGAAGACCAACCCACTAACCGAAAAAAGTAATAACAAAATTAAACGGGAAAAAAGAAGAAAAATATCACAATTTGAATGTTTGTTATATATCAAACAAAATATAGTATAAGTGAAATGTAACATGGAGGATTATTAAGGAAATAAATCTTAGCCACAAAAAGCCTTAAGGCTGTTGTTTTTTTTTTTTTTTTTTTTTGCAATGAATCCTCAAAAAAAAAAATTATTCATACATGATTTAAAAGAAAAATATGCTGGTTGTTATACCAACCAACTGATGATGAGTATAATGGTAGAAGATGATGATCTTAATAATGTTAAACTTACAAAAAAAAAAAAAAACGATACCTAATGCTACAATTGCTTAAACATATTTTAAGTTTAACAAATGCAACCAAAAGACATGAGTTTTTAAAAATTGTTATAAATCTGCAAACAAATGAAGTTGTTAGTTCAAAATAAAAAGAAATAATAAAAAAAAAAAAAACTAAACTACCAACATACTAACAACTTAATCTTGTTACGCTAACAGAAGAAAAATAATTTTTTCTTCAAGACAACACTGGCTAGAGAGATATATATCATACAATAAATTTTGAAAAATTTGTAAAAATGTATCATGTTGCACCAAAAAGACTCAGAATCTTAGAACAGATAGTCTTATATATTGTAGTTAACAACAATTGTTCATATGTTAAAGTATGACTAACTGTCTAAAACATTGATCTTTTGCCACTTAAAACTGATGAACTTTTTTTTTTTTTTTACTTTTCATTTGAAAAAACATGAAAAACCTCCTTCCCTCAGTTGGTTTAAAGATAAAAACGTGCTTGGCATGACACTGTGTATGTGTCTGTATGTTAGCGATTATAAATAGTGCAAATGTACCTCAATTGCTGTATTACTTTAAGCTAAAGTCTAATTTTGTTTTTTTTTTTCTGTAGCACATAAAACTACAACAACGACGTCATCATCATTAGTTTTCCAAAAGTCAGACAAATATTATAAATAAATTTTAAATAGAAAAGAAAAAACATAACCAAATCAAAATAGACTCATCAAACAAGCTACACAAAATCATGCTTTAGACCAGGACATAATTTATATTTTTATTTTTTTTACATTACAGCTTAAAGTTGTGTAAGCATGTGTATGTGTTAGTTAAGCTTTAACTTTAACACTAAAGCAATTAACACAATATATTAACAGGGAAGGTAATCTTTATTAAAAATATGGTTTTAGTTAAAACTAATACATCTAAAATATAATAAAAATAATGTTTGGTGTAAGAAATCATCTAGTGTGTGTGTCTTAAGTCTTTTGTTTTAATTTATAGAAATTTAAAAATTTCAATACTTTAATATTTTTAAAAATGGTTCTAAAAACTCTGTTAGAATCTTAAAAATATTGAACCTTCTTACAAAAAAAAAAAAAAAATCCAGTTTAGCAGAAGTTTGAATATTTGTTAATGCAGAAAATATCAGATTTATGATTTTTGCTTTTGTAAATATTTTGGAAATAAAGTTGTAATAATGCTAACTAAGGCGCACATAGGATGAAGAGTGTCCGAAATTCATTTTTTTCTTGTTCGCCGATTTGGATAATTTTTTGGTATTTCGTTGTCAGATATCTAAATATTATGATTCCGTAATATTAGGCTGATATTAATAGTTTGGACAGACACTTTCATATAATATGTTCGCTTGTTTAAAATGGCATGCAAATTTACTGTATATTCAATATTTTGGTACAATCACAGTAAACTTATCATTTGACTTTGTTGTATATTTTCGTAAATGACAATTGTCATAGATGAGATTTGCATTTAAAAAAGTTGGAAAAAGTGCCATATACAAAATTTCGTAGAACAAAATATAAACAACATTAAAATTTCAATGTTCATTAACTTCATTGGACTGCATCTTTTTAGCGCTATGGAGCCCTGTTTAACGAAAAATGTCAAATTACAGCTTGAAGTCTCAGCTTGAAAATTCAGCTGATCCTACCTGCTCCTTTCCAAAAAAAAAAAAAAGAAAAAACAGTAAAAACTATAAAGTGAAATTTCGTTCATGCTTGTTGTTGTAGCCATAATTCTTTACTGCTTAAAATTGATATATAATGTAATATATATATATATTAGTCAATAGTGTTAATTGTTAAATATTTCATTGTTGAAAAAAGCATAAGCTTCAATTGAATTTGAATTGTTTTTCACTGATACTGTTTGATAACAACAATAGAAGATCAAGCACGATTATATGCTGTCCGAGGAAGCGAGAAATAAAGACTATAGAGCCTATAGATTACATCATTCGCGAAGAATTGGACGTGTGTGTAGCCACTAATAAAGACGTAATGCAAAATCTTTTATTGTCTTCAGACCCATTTTTAAATACATTTCGCTCAAAGCTGCAAATCAAAAAATTGGAGTACGATAATTCATACTCCTCCTAGGAGTATGTGAAATGTGAGTCTGTAACATTCTAGACGCTATTTTTGAGTCATCGTGGACGCTTAAGATTGCAGTATCGTCAGCGAAAGTCGATGTGTGGGTATTAATATCTAATGGCATGTCTGAAGTATAAATGATATATAACAGAGGACCCAAAATGCTACCTTGTGGAACTCCGGCTTGTATATCTTGAGGAGAGCTGACAAAACTTTTTTCAGCAAGAGTGAATTTTCGATTTGTTATATAGCTTTTGAGTAGCTTGTGAGTATTTGTTGGTAACAAAAGTTTTATTTTAAACAGTAGACCTTCATGCCAAACCTTATCGAAAGCCTGTGAAACGTCGATAAAAAGGGCAGAGCAGTATTTTTTCTCCTCGAACGTTTTTCTGACAACAGTAACCAGCCTGTGGGCTTGCTCAATGGTGCTGTGTTTTCTCCTGAAGCCAAATTGGTGTGATGGATTACAGTTGTTTTGTTCCACATAAACAGTTATCTTTTCCATTAGGATTTTCTCGAACAGCTTTGACAAATTGATAATAGGCTTATAGGCCTATACGATTCCACTTTTGTGTAATCTTTGCCTGGCTTGGGTATCATTTTAACGAGTGAAACTTTCCATTCTGAGGGATAGTATTCAAGGCGTATAATAGCATTAAAAATAAAGAGAATTATCTTTAATGCTATACGGGGTAACTCCAAGAGCATCCTGTTACCGATTCCATCGATACCAGGAGCTTTTTTGGGGTTTAGTTCAAAAATAGCCTTTTCGACCTCTCTCATCTCAAACGTTAATCGGGTAGCTGCTCGGTGCTGGGGTAAAATCGGTGGCAACTCTGTTACAGAACTTGTTATATTTGGCGTGAATACTTTTCTTAAATGTTCTACAAACAGATCTCCTTTTTCAGTATCATTTCTAGCCCAACCTCCGTCTAATTTTCTCAAAGGAGGCTTACATAAGACAGGTCTTTTTAAATTTTTCGTTGCACGCCATAATGAGTAATCAGTTCTTGATGTTGGATCTAAATTTTCAAGATATCTGTTTAATGAAGCAGTTCTCTTATGTTCAAGTAGCTTTCTTAATTTTTTAGTGCATTCTTTCAACCGTTCCTTAAGTTGAGGAGATCTGTGCTGTTGCCACTCTCTTCGAGCTCTTCTTTTTTCATTTAAGAGTCGTTCGACATCGGTAGACAAAATAATATTTTGTCTGATGTGTCGGGGGGGTTTGGTAGCAAGTTGAGCAGCAAGTTTGAGATTTAGTTCAAAATTTTGAATCGAGAGGTCGATATCTTCCGGTGTTCTTAGCGGTATGTTTTCCGAGCAATGTGTACTGATAAATTTTTTATACTTCAACCAATCTGTTGTTTTGCCTGTCAGTGCTAAGTCACCAGAGGGGGGTACAATTCCTCGGGGGTTTAAAATAGTAACAACTGTAGGTGTGTGATCAGATGAGAGATCCAATAATGGTTCTACATGGACCAATTCTCTCGCAATAAACATTGTTATTCCAAAGTCTATCAGATCGGGTATTTTTCGACGATCCGTTGGCCAGTACGTGGGTTCTCCACTAGAGATCACATCCATACCCAGCTTAGAAATTGTATTAAACAAAACACGGCCCTTAGGGGTAACAAGCCGTGACCCCCAGAATGTATGCTTGGCATTATAGTCTCCAGCTGCCAGAAAACGCGGTCCTAATGATTCGAAAAAGACTGTGTACTGATCCTCCGTTATGGAGAATCTGGGGGGAGAATAAATTGACGAAATCACCAAGTCCCTATCGAATTCTTCAAAACATATAGTAGTGGCCTGAAGATAATTTTCGCAAAGATCACACATAAGAAAATGTTTTAATCTAGATTTAATGAGAATAGCTGATCCTCCACATGACCTGCCTCTTGGGTCCTTAGTATCATTTTGAAGGTAATTCAAAAAGATACAAGGATCCCTATTAAAGATTTGCTCAAACTCCGAAAATTGATATTTAAATTTTGTGTTACTTTTTTGTCAACCAACATATCCCACTGTAGCTAGAAAGCCCATATTCGGCATATAAGTTTCTCCTCAGACAAAGGTTTCTTTCCTAGGAAAGCGTTTTCATCTATACATTCGATAGGTTGGGATTTTTGGAAATCAGAAGGTGCAAAAGTCTCCTCCTCCTGATGTATAAAATATATGGTCCCTATAGAGTAGTTAAAATGGTAGCAGAGAGATGTTTCCAAAGGGGAAAGATCGCCCTCTTAACAGCCTATACGCTTTGGCTAGAAATTCAATATAAGTTCCCAGAAGTAGGGAATTGGATAAGGATAAGGATAAGGACATTTTGAAATTTTATCCAGGAACGTGGTAAAAAAGGGCATTTAAAATAACAACCTCGTGTTAGGATAAATTTCGTTACTGAAATTAAGTGTTTGGGTGTTTTTGTGGAGGATCAATTACGTTTTTCAAAGCACATTGATTACGTTTGTGCTCGTGTGAATGCTACCTTAAGGCGATTGTGGTCTCTGGACTTATGGTTGCCTCTACATGTGAAGAAAGGTGTTGCTAGTGGTCTTCTTATGTCACAATTATTATACGCCTTAGAGGTGTTCACGCCTTCATCTTACATTTAATCGTATCATAAGATATATTTATAGATTCAAAATGAGGAAACACGTCACTCCTTTTGTATTAGATTTTGTTGGTATTTCTTTTGAAAATTTAATAAAATTGAGAATTTTGTTACTGTTTCACAAGGTGATTAAGACGAATTGTCCTACTTATATTGTTGAGAACTTTAATTTCACAAGATCGAGTAGAAACCCTCAAATAGTTTTTCATCGTATAACTTCATCGATTTATGAAAGATCATTTAAAGTGAGGATAACTAGAAATTGGAATTCTCTACCTAGAGACCTTAAAAAGTTAAATAAATCATTTGGGTTGAAATCTGTTATTTAAATTTAATTTTTCCTACAAGGAAAAAATATTTATAAGGAAAAATATTGATCCTTAATCGCCCAGTCATTCCGCTAAAGCAAGGTACTTAAATTTAAACTTGTAAATTCTTTTTACAGCGTAAACATCCACTGACAAGGAATAAAAGTAGCAAACCAGAGCTTCGGCCAAGTTTGTTAAAATTCGATAAGCCGCAAATAAAGGAAAAAGACCTATCCCAGGACACGTCACATGACCGGTTCATTGTGATAGGAACCGGTCACGGGACCGATCACTTTAACATGGGCTTGTCCTAGGAGGGGGTCAATTGCCCTCTTACAGAGGACTGTCGTGACTTTTAAACCGGTCACGTGGTGGATACTTTAGGAACCGGTGCTCTTTTCACCTATCTCTTTTTACCTATCTCATGACCGGTTCAGTTTTCACCTATCCCAACTGACTCCTTTTTTCCGCAGGGGAAAAATACATGGACGATAAAATTTAATGTGGTAATATGTCATATGAGAATTTAATGGTCCTTGAAACCATACAAAGTGTCAATTATTTTATGTCTTTTTAACAACTAAACAACAAGGATAGGAGAAAATCATTATCCGAGGTGGCAATAAGATTAAGATTAACTATCCCATATCCGAGTTTCCTTCAAATCGGCGTGGAAGCATTCTGGGGGGGGGGGGGGGAGGATTTCCTTGTTAGAAGGGATTCTAAGGTGATAGATTGGAAATTTTGATTTAAAATCGGATGTATAAAAAAGGTAAACTAAACTTTTTAAAAGGGGAATATCCCATTAAATCCTCCTCTGAAAATCCTCCTATAAATATATTCCCATATCTAAAACTACCGGTAACATATTGTCGGGCTTTTAACCCAATACCGGCCAGATTTTTTTTGTAATTGAATACTAAATTTTGGTGGAGGAGGTTAAGGGGCAATCCTGCAAACAAATTCGGTGAACATTTTGTTTTTAATTATTTGTTCCCGCCCGAAAAGGGGAAAGGGTTAACTTAATTATTTTAAAGAACTGTCTCCACCGATAATGTTCGCGCGGCCAAAGTAAAAATTTCACTGATTCCGCGTGTTGCCATAGGACGTCACTGGCCTGGATTAGGTTAAGCTAGTAATGTGCTTATATGTACTTACATCATTTAAAATTTATATGATAAAATTTTTATTTACATAAATTCTCTGCAATAATCACTTACAGCTCTTGGGAGTCTTCACTTTTTTTCCTTCTTTTTTTTTTAAATTGTTTTAATTTGCTTGTTGGTAAAGTTATGATAAATGTTGTAACATTAACTGGGAAGTGCTTTGTAATTGGTGGCATCCAAAAAACTAAATATGAAAATAAAGACAGACTGCAAAATCACACAGAAAGTTTAGCGTTGGTTTTTAGATGATTTTCTATATAATTATTTGAAATCTTATACAAATTGTTTATGCAATTATTTAAATATGGCATTTTAAGACTTAAGATTAAGACATTTACTTGATTTGGCTAATTTTGTGCAGGGGGAGAATTATTACCAAACTAGTTTTTAGCTTAAATCTTTTAATTTGGGAAGGTATATATATATATATATTTTTTACAAGGAGTTGTATATTAAAGCTTTTAATTGATATAATGTATTTAAAAATTTTAATAAATGAAGAAAATTATTTTTTTTTCGAAAATTTATTAAGGAGTTTGAATAGAAGATTTTGATAAGACCAGTTGAATGATACTTACTAACCTATGCTGTTTAAAACTGTGATTTTCCAGATCTTTATCAGATTAGTGTAATAAAAATAACTTTCTTTTTAAAACCTTTATTAATATTTTAAACCAATTTATTTTTACTTGATGATATTCAATTTGTTTTTATAAGAAAAAAAAAATCTACATTTTTTCCAGTTTTATAAAGATTTTTTTTTTCTTTTTTTTAATATATTTTCTAATCTCCTAAAAACAAAATCTTTATTATAAATTTTATAAATAATTTGCCAATAAATTATATTTTATGGTAAATATTAACTAAAATATCAAAATGTTAATTAGTAAGAACAGCCCCTTTTATAGCTATGCTTATAAACTAATCTTAACACTAAGTCAATGAGTTTAAGAATGTAAATTAAATACAAATATTTTTGTAAAACAACAAGTTTTTTTTTTCTTTTTAAACTAAAATCAAATGCCGACATTAAGTCAAGAGACTTTATAAAAAAAATATAAAATATAAGCTTACAAATTTAAATAATACGAAATTTTTATTTTTATAAAGCAGAGCAAAATTTGTAAGATAAAAAAAAAAATAAAACTAAGTAGACCAATTTGTAGATGAATTTTAAGACCATTAATATTTAAAAAGTAATAAAAATGTATATGAGACAAAAATCAAATATACATATTTAATGATATAGGTGATGTTGTTGGTAATTTCAGCAAAACAATATTGAAAAGAAATAAATTTTTGTATAAATTATTATTAAAAAAAAATGTATATCATAAATTATGTTTGGGAATTTGTATTTTATTTTAATTAAAATGTATTGTATTGTTTGAATTAATATAAATATGTATAAATATATATTTTTAATTATTAGAGTGTTAAAATTTTAGCCTTTAAATATCAACAACAATATTAAAATTTAATATTATCAACAACTTTTTGCCTTTATATATATCATTCGTTTAAATATTTTTGTCTACTCAGATTTATGACCTTAAAAAACCTTTTAAATTTTTGTTGTCATATTATTTTGTTTATTACAAAAATCAAAAAAAAAATATTAAAATAATATTTTAAACGTAATTTATTTTAGTTAATTTTATTGCAGCTAGTTAACATAAATATTTTATATATTTTTTGGAATTTCATATTGTTTATAAAAATAATAATATTTTTGCTTTGTTTTAGTTTTAAAATAATTAAAAAAAAAAAAATTTGTAAAAAATGTATTAGATGTTTATAAATATGTATTTCTAGCACTTACCGCATATGGATTATCCTGATTCATCATTGAAGAAGAATGTGGGGTGGAAAAAAAGCTATAAAATATATATAAAAAAAATATACACAAAAATATTAGTATTTGTATTTACAAAATTATTTTAATCTAAAACTTTAATATTTTTAAGTTTAAATAATTTTAAAAAATATTGCCAGGGCTGAATAATAAGTCCGTGACTTTTCGAACTTCTCTCGTAGTTGTATGTAAATGCTCCCACCAAGTACCACCTTTTAATAGACTACTGTCAAATTTTGAGCAAGTTCCGTCATTTACTTTGCCTTTAGAGCGCCCCGGTAGGCTAGTTGGTAGCGTGCTAGCTTATCAGTGCGGGGGTCGTGGGTTCAATTCCCACCAGAGGCTCTAGTCTGTTTTCGCTACAACGAGCCAAAAGCCTTTGTTGCTAGTGCTCGTTTAGGGTATTAACATATAATTTGTAATTATATGATTAATAAATAAAATAAATAAATACTTTGCCTTTAACAGCAGAATTTTTCGAGGTCCATAAAGAAGCTAAATCTCTTTCCACCGAGCCATTTCTTTAGGATTGGAAATAGGAAATAGTCTCTGGGGGCTAAATCCAGAAAATAAAGAGAATGAGGGGGCAATTCGTAGTCTATTTTATAGATTTTTTCCATGGAAATTAAGCTGTCACACGATTCCGTTGGTGGTCGATTGTAAGCAAACGCGGCAGCCATCTTGCGAAAAGCTTTCTCATTGCCAAGTGATCGTTTAAAATTGAAACCACTGAGCCATGTGAGATGCCTATGTCTTCCACAATCTATCGCACATTCAATCTCCGATCGGCCAACACCATATCGTGAATTTTTTCAATTGTTTTTGGGTGTAGAGACCTCAACTGGGCATCCAGAACGTTCGGCATCTTCCGTGCTTGTAGGGCCACAGCGAAAGTCAGTAAAGCATTTTTTTTACCATTGAAATCGATGGTGCAGAGTCTCCATGGTATTTATTAAGCTTTTTCTTGGTTTGATTGACGTTTTTTTTTTTAGAAATTCACTTTTGTCCATTTTTAAAAAAATCCACGAGGTTGTATGTTTTGAACAGCTGTTAAACGCAGAGTAAATGACGGAACTTGCTCAAAATATGACAGTAGTCTATTAAAAGGTGGTACTTGATAGGAGCAGTGTTGCATTTCATATAACTACAAGGGAAGTTCGAAAAGTCACGGACTTATTGATCCGCCCTCGTATAAAATTGTACGTGTCTTAAGGCTTTTGACTGTAAATTCTTAAAAATAGAACCTTTTATACCGGAATTACTACAAAAGTCCTCGTCCTCGCCTTGATGGGGGAGGGGGGGGGGGGGGGGGGTGACTCAATCTGTCAAAGGTCTGATTTATTTGTAATATTTCATTTCAACTGCATGATCATAAATTGCACAAAGCTTTATTTATCACAATTTTATAACTACTTAACCCATTCCCGGCCAGTGATGTCATATGGCAACACAAAGATTCCGTGAAATTTTTAGTTTAGCCGCGTGGACCCGACTGTTGATAAACATTGTAAAGACAAGGATGAAAAATCGTATACCAAGTCAATGAAACCAAAAAAAAAAAAACTTTGATCTGATTTGGATTCACAGTGGGGCAATAAGTATCATCCTATTGGAAAGTTCTGCCTTTTGTGCAAATGACATCGTGCGTCAGCAAAGGTTTTGACATTTATGAAGTAGACATAAGTATAATTTAAAGGGAATTACAATGAATTATTCTACGCTTTAAGAAGGCGCTATTTTTTTTTTTTAAGAAGTAACACTCAGGAAATTCTTCCTACTTATGACTAGTAATGTGTGGCTTTCTTTGGCTAGAGGAGAAATGAAAGTTAGTGAAAGTTGAAAGACTTCAAATATGGCAACATTGTAATTGCGCTAAATGATAAATCTTAGAACAGTTGTTGCTCACCATCTGATAGGGAGTTGGCGAAAATTGTTGAAGCTTTTTAGTTAATAGCGCTGTTTTGTTATTTTACTTCGGTGAGGTTATTTGCTATCAAAACATCGAAGGAGGACGTTGTGATATGCATGAGGAAGATGAGAATTACACATATTATTTATTCTAAAATGATGGTGCCGTCGCAAAACCTCAACCTTCTGTGTAACAGTGCAACGCGCTGTTCAGAGGTGTTAACACAACGTGGATTTCGGCAAAAAAAAAAAAAATATCCCAATCCTGCAGCGGCCACAGCGCATACAATTCGACGTCTGGCGAACAGATTTAAATAGAGAGCGGCACAACACGGAAAAGCCGAAGCTCCGGAAGGCCATGATACGGTCGTTCGGCTAAAGCGATTGAAGCAGTGCAAGAAAATGTGATAGTGGAGCCCTCTAAACCTGCTCAACAATTCTATATTTTAGGGCCTTCTAAGCGCCGTGTATTGGAGTTGAAAATGTTGCCATACAAAATTTGTGTGGTCCAAAAGTTATTACCAAACGATTATGGCGCCCTTTTAGAATACAAACGTAAGGTCTTGGAACTCAACCACAAGGTGAATGATTTTCCATTGTAATTGTTTATGAAAATAAGAAAAAATTCGCGGTTCTTGTGGACAGAAAATCCATGCATTAATGAAGCACTATTACAGCCCCACGAAGTCACTACGTGGAGTGCAGTTACATCGGAAAAAAAGATAGGACCTTATTTTTCGAAGGAGTCGACCGGCGGCAACGCTATTACTGTGAACAGCGACCGCTATATGAAAATGCTAACTGATTTTTTTTTTGCCGGAAGTTGGTAACATGGATTTGTAGGACATGTGCCTCCAACACGATGGCACTGCTACTTCTTATTCTGCATGAATCACAATGCATTTAATTTTGCATTTTAGTGATTTGATTTTGCAAGCAATATCTTTTGATTTGTCTGTCCCGGACATCTTCCTCTTGGGATATTTGAAGTCATTGGTGTGCTCACTATGGAGGACTTTAAGAACAACCTTAATGTCGAAATTGACAACGTGACATAACAAATACTGCGCATAGTTATGAAAAATGTTATTAAAAGAGCCCATATGTGCATCAATGCCGGCAGCGGCCATTTGTCGGACAAAATTTTGCATAATTTATTAAAATAAAATTTATCAGTGCAAGTAAACATAATCAGTTCCCTGCGGGAAAAGGACCTATCCCAGGACACGTCACGTAACCGATTCATTGTGATATGAATCAGTCACAGGACCGGTGACTTTAACATGGGCTTGTCCTAGGAGAGGGTCCATTGCCCTTTGTGACATATCACAGGACTGGTTTAAAAGAACATGTCAGGACTTTTAAACCGATCACGTGGTAGGTACTTTAAGGACCGGTCCTCTTTTAACCTATCTCGTGAAAGGTATTTTCGGAACCAGCCCAGTTTTCACTTATCACGGGACAGGTTAGAATTCCCAACTGAACCCTTTTTTCCCGCAGGGTTATAACAAAAGTTATAGCTCAAGAAAATCACATGATTTTTTTGAGCCCCCCCCCCCCCCCCCCCCCCTCACCACCCTCTGTAGATCAGAAATTGATACCCAATGGAGTCAAGCCATCAATTGTAGCCAATCTTGGCGCTTATTGTTTTTTTTTTACAACATAACTTGTAACTTGCATGATGAAAACTAGTAGGTTTAAATCAGTGATCGGCACTCATAGCACTCAGGGGCCGAACACAATCGGCAATTTACACGTACATTACACGAATGTCAACAAATCTCACAGCCTAGAGCACACAAAATACAATTATTTCATTCAGTAGTACCAAAAAGTATATAATTTTCTTATAGAGTATGTTTCTCTCTCACGAACTTTTTAGTACTCTCTTAGAACACGAACATAGTTTGGCGGCAACAAAGTTGAGTTTTGGTCGGCAACTTTTAGTAGTATTTAGCGGTGCTGCCATATAACTAATTTTAACTATTTTTTTTGCCGTTTTTTTGGATTATTTCATAAAAATTTTTTTTTTTTATTTTATTCATGTATTTTTTCAGATTTTTCATATAAAAATATAATATTTGTTCAATAAACCATTTATATTTACTAAAATTAGACATGTCTAATAAAGTAAAAAATACAACAAAAATTTGCAATTGTGTTTAAAAATAGTTACGAATTCAAACATAAAAGTATTAAAGTGTGTACACACACATTGACCAACTATGTCTACATATTCATATCCATTATTTCCCATTTATATGGTAAAAATATATAATAAAGAGAATAAATATGCTATTAATTGTTGCAACATATAACTTAAAACCTATAAGAATGCAATAATTTGAAAAAAAAAAATTGTTTTCATGAAAAAACTGGTAAACAGTTAAGAATCCCAAAAACTGGGATAAAAAATTACACTGTTTATGTGGCAGCACTGCACTTTAGCAACTTTGAAAATGTTGCCCTCTCATTTAAAAATGTTGCCGCTGAACTCTGTACCATGTTGAATTTCTGGTAGAGCGGGAAAAATACTCTATAGAAAATTATATACTTTTTGGTAGTACGCTAACTTGCAACAGAGCAAGTACATGCCGCTTTGTTGAAGAAATAAAGTACACTCTAAAAATTTGTTTTTTTTTTATTATAGGTATTTTTTATTGTAGGTGTTTATTTCGTTTTTCATTTATACTTTAAATTAAAAATGTGGAATGTTAAGTGGGAAGCATTTTTTGTTTTATTTTCTTGAAATATATTAATGAATTATGAATTATTTTTATTTTTTATAATAGAGAAGACAAAAACATGAACTATTTCAATTCAATTTATTTTTATTGTTTAATTCATTTATTAATTTATTCATTCATTTATCCAGAAAGATAAAATAATTTCTTACAGTGTAAAACACAAATACATTCATATTCTCTCTTTCTCTGCCGACCACTGCATTAAATAGTAATTTAGGTTTAATTCTGGGGTCGAATTATGGCATTCGTGATCGTAATTTTTCGATCAAAATTAGTTTTTTATTTCTAAAAATCAAACATTAGAACGGAATATTTTCCATCAGGGATGTTGTAGTTTGGCCCCAGATTGGAAATAAAAGTTAAAGTTGGTGTTATCATTATTAGTATTATTGTGGTAACTTTTTTAAAAAACAGTTTTCGAACAATTTCGTTCGATCACGAATGCCGTAATTCGGCACCTGATTCTTATAATACATCAGTATTTTTTAGGTTTGTGCCTTAAGTCTTTTGCTTTATTTAAATTATTTAGCATTTTCAATTTCTTGTGATTATGCCTTAAGTCTGTTTTTATACCACCATATTTAGCAACAAATATCACAAATGTGTTTGTGTCTTATATTTAAAAAAAAACAACAAAATAACAAACTCTAATTGAAAAATTATTGTAATTTTGTCATGTTACTAAATGTATGTTAATCAATTATGCAATTTTTGTTGTTTGTTTTTTTTTCTGCAGTAATAAATATTATATTATTAAATTTGTTCTGCAGATCCATGAAGATCCGCCTTAAATTTAATTATTTATACAAAAAAAAAATAATTATTATATACAAGAATAACAACAAACCAGCAAATAAGAAGAAAAAACAACAACAACTACAATTCAAGTTAATTAACAAGTCAAGGTCGTTAATATGACTTTCAGCTAAAACTGCAAAAAAAAAAAAAACAAAACATCTGCAAACTACATAAAAAAAGATATGACGTTAAGACAAAAGAAAAAAAAAACATTAAACCATTTAAAATTTGCATTAGAAATATATTAAAAAAAAAAATTAAAATCATTTGTTAAACAAAAAAGTGTTAAATGATTTAGTTGTGAGATATTAACTAATTTAGAACAACAACAAATAATAACTAGAGCTTAAGACTCATCGATTTGTTATGTTTTAAATAAACACCTGTTTTTGTTTAACATATTGTTTAAAATTGAAGTCTATATTAAATATAATTAAAGCTCTTTTTTTTGTGTAAGTGTTTTTTTTTTTTTTTTTTTTTTTTTTGTTGGTTTATTATGTAAACAATATGTTTATGTTAAGTAGTACTAGAGATTTTTTTCTAAGTTAAGTATATTCTTCTTTTTTTTTTGTTTTGTTTTACTAGCATTTTTAAGTATATTGAAAAAGTATTAAATTTACACCTCCTCACTGACTATGTCCTCCTTCATAGTCAAAGGTTAACTCTGGGTACGTTCGTAAATGCAGAAAACTTGCGCATCACTGCGGCAGTTATGGCAATTTATGTTGCTGATACGTGATCATATGTTGCAGATGCTTTGCTACTGCTCAACAACTGCACAGTTTAGTTTTTAGAACGCATTGCAAAATATAAAAATATGTTCACCACCATAAAATTAACAAAAATTATTGAAAATCTTGATGGTAAAATGAAAACTTTTTGTTAACTTATAATAAAAAAAAAAAAATTAATAGAAAGATGAAACGACTTTTGATTATTAAAAATCAATTAAAATGAAATGAAGACTGATTTCGCAATTATGCATCAGAAACTCTAATGATGGCATAGTTGCAAAAATTTGCGGCAGCACTGTGAATTGTTTGCATAAAAAAACGTTTGACATAAATCATTGCTGTCAAGTGATGCTTTTTTAAACGTTTTACTTTTATGCTGCAGTGATGCGCAACTAATGCATTTACGAACGCACCCTCTCTCTGGGCTAAAACCCTGCATTCGGGTTTCTTAATAGAATTCCACACATGGGAACTAACCACGCATATAATGGTTTCGATTCTCTCTGCACCTCTATTTCGGGAATCCTTGAGAGTTGCCCGATTAGTGAATTCGTGATTGCTAGTGATTTTAATATTCGCAACTCTTAATAACTCCGCCATTCGAGAGGAAGCTTTTTGTCGCTTACAATACAAGAGCAGGTCAAAAAGTCTGTAACTTTTTGGATTTCGCGTCTCCTAACGGAAAGGGCAATACTGCTACTGTCAACAGGCATCTGTCAGTTGACTCCTATCAGAATTTGAACAAGCTGCCTCATTTAGTTTGTATTTGACAGCCATTGATAGCAGACTACGGAGTGATTTGATTTGAGGATTAAGGAGAAAATTAAAATCTATGAATTAGGCCGCAAATTGCTGCCTCATCTGCCGTATTCTCCGGACTTAGACCCGAGTGAGTATTTCTTGTTTTTGAAACCTTTAAAAATGCCTCAACGGAAAGGGATATGACTATTTAAATGACCGACAAATCTTATTTTTTGGAAGGAATAAAAACTTTTCAGAAACGTTGGACTCAGTGTATACAGCTCAGGGACTTATTGACGCGCCCTCGTAACGTGGCGCAGTTAGTGAATAAGCCAACACTCCCACCTTACATGTGGTGAAGCCCAGTTTTGGGATACTCTTGACATTTTCTCGCTTCACAGCTTCAAAACAATAAAGTAAGGTCTTTTGCCACTTCGGCATCCTTTCCCACTTTGGCGTCCTTTTCATATTCTAAGCTTCCCAGCATTTTATATGTAGCCACGAATCGCTTTAATATATATATGAAACAGCTCGTGGGATCGAATTTAACTATTTTTTTTTATTTATTGGCAATCGATTTAATTGAAAACTTTGTTTCTTGGACAAAAATGTTGTTGAACTGATGTTTAAGCTTGCAAGGAAAGTCTATAAATCCAAACATAAATATTGGTTTATCCAGGTGTACAAAACTGCAGTTCGATCCAGAGAGAGAGAGAGAGAAAGCATTCAGTTATTGTTGTGTGACAAGAAACGTCAATCCTGACCTAATCCTTAAATGCATACCGTATCATATATTGTGCATGCAGTTTATCATCCGATAGCTAACCAAACTGAAGTTTGATACCGATATTTTATTCTTCAGACTAGCGGCTGTGCTGAGGACTAAGACGTGAAAAGTTTCTATAAAATCTATATGCTAAAGTTCTTGCTGCTCCTTAAGACCATTAGGTGAATTGTAAGAAGAGTAAGGATTGATGCCACTCTTATAAATAATAACGAAATATTCACCGACCTGTTTAATAAAGCCAACTTTCTGGCTGAATTATTTGCTGGAAATTCGTTTTTACCAGAAAGCCATTAGCTATTAACCGATCTCAATGAAGTATCCTATACTATGCCGAAGATATTCTTTCCCGTTCAAGCCGTTAAAAGGTTTTTTTCAATTATCGGCATAAGTCAGCAGGCCAAGACTGGTACTGAAACAGTGCTCTTCGATGTAATCGTGTCAATTGGCAAACCTCTTCAGCACATCGATATGTATGGGAATATTTCTTACGTGTTGAAAGTGTCCAGCAATCCATACAAAGTGTGCTGCGGCTAGCAACCTTAACAACTTTACCGCCCATTTATAATCTGTTGTGCGCTCTCGAAGGTTATGAAAATCATAATTTACCAAGGACTGTGGAACAGTAGGATGTGCAGAATTAAAATCATCGAGCCATCAAGCCACCGAGCCAAGTTCAGACACACGATTTGTAAAACTTATAATACGCTGATTCTGGCAAGGATTATGATATTTTCAGGATGTATAGAGATAAAAGCATCGAGCCAATAATTAGCCAATGTACTTAGCCAATGATTACGAAGCTTCAGATGCACGAATTGCGAAACTTCTAATACGTTGATTCCGGCAAGGACAATGTTATTTTCGGGATGTGTAGAGTTAAAAGCATCAAGCCCTTGACTAATAATTGGATGTGCAGAGTTAAAATTATCGAGCCACCGAACCAAGTTAAGACTCACGATTTGCGAAACTTCTAACACATTGATTTTAGCAAGGACTGTGACTGTCTTTCGGAACTCGTACATTTGAAGTTTCGCAAATCGTGCATCTGAACTTGTCTCGGTAGCTCAATGATTTTAACTCTGTATACCCGATTGTTCCACAGACCTGGGGCTTATTACCATCTTGTTAATTTTCTAAAAATCAATTCACAATATACAGTATTGCTTTAGTAAAAGTCGTTCTACCTGATGGTATCTCTTTCGGAACGTTGAAGTCGCTTCATTACAGGTTGGTTGAAAAGTTCCGGCGCTCACCAAGAGATGGCACTGCTAGCTCCAAACTTTTTTTTTTCTCAAGTTGGTATAACTGTCCTGAGAACACATGCAAAGTTGCAAGTCATTCTGTCAATTCTTTCTTTGTTTACAAGCCATTTGAAGTTGACGTGTCATTGATTTTTTTTTAATATGGAAAAAATTGAATGTCGTGAAGTCATTAGATTCTTTGTTTTGAAAGGTTTAAAAGCAAAGGAAATTTATGAACAATTGTAAGAAGTGTATAAGGAGTCCTTACCTTCAAAACGCACCGTTGAATTTTGGGCTGGTAAATTTAAACGTGGTCGTACCAGCCTTAAAGACGATCCACGCGAAGGACGACCAAAAACTGCAACCACAGCAGAAATCATTGAGCAGCTACATAATATGGTTAGTAAGGATCCAAGTTTGACTAAGCGTGAATTTGCTAATGCCAAAGGCCTCTCAGACGAACGAGTACTTCATATTTTACATGAAGAATTACGTATGAAAAAACTGTTTGGAAATTTAGTGCCGCACACATTAACAATTCAACAAAAACTGGATCGAAAACAAATTTCTCAGCGTAATTTGGAGCGTTTTAAGCCGACTTCTTGCGTCGTTTTATAACTATGGATGAGACTTGGATCTACCACCATGATCCTAAATTGAAACAAGAACGATTACAGTGGACTGAAGCTGGTTGTTCAGCTCCAAAGCAGGTGAAGTCACAACGATCAGCAAAGAAGGTTATGGCATCAGTTTTTTGGGATGCAAAAGGAATTTCGTTGATTGATTATCTTCAGAAAGGTAAAACAATCAACTCTGAATATTATTGCAGGATCAGCTGGATGAAAAAATTCTTGAGAAAAGACCTGGTTTAAAGAAGAAAAAAATCATTTTTCATCAAGACAATGCACCTGCTCACAAAAGTGTTTTGACGATGGCTAAATTCAAAGAATCAAAGTACGAATTGCTTGAACATCCACCGTATTCACCAGATTTGGCTCCCAGTGACTACTATCTCTTCAGAAATCTTAAACAATTCCTTCGTGGAAAACATTTTTCGTCAAATGAAGAGGCCATAGCAGCCGTAGACGGTTATTTTGCAGGGCTTCCGGAAAACCATTATAAGGATGGGATAAAATTATTGGAAGATCATTGTAACAAGTGTATTGAGCTTCTAGGAGATTATATTGAATAAAAAAATATATTTTGTAACAAAAACAGTATTCTTTCATTTCAACCAACATGTACAGATTTGGTGAAAATAAAGTAGTTGCGCTGGATATTTCCAAGACATTTAATTGTGTGTGGCATAAAGCACCTGTGTCAATTCTTGTTGGTTGTATTATAAGTGATGACTCCTCTCGATTCATATCGAGTTTTATCAGGGATAGCTTAATAAGTGGTGTTATAAATCGGGTCTGACCCAATAAGTTTCAGAAAGTCTAACAAGGTTTCGTGTTCTCTACTTCCCTCTTTCTAACTGACTTTTTTGGTCAATTTTTGAATCCTATCAGATACTAACAACTTGAGTCATTCATATTTTTTCGATCATAGGCCGGGCCTTGTGGAGTTTGCGTGCAAAAGGGCGTGCCCGTGTGGAGGAGGACCTTTCTCCTTCCTATAACCTATTTTTCTGATATCAATGCACTGCATTAACAGGGGGCATCCCCTTGTTATATCACACTAAGTTTTTTTGGTCTAAGTGTAATTGAATACAACAGTAATAAAAATTGTAAAATGTTTTGTAGAAATTTTGTTTTCCCAAAACTTAATCTTCTTCTCTCTTTTAAAGAGAAGCATTTCTTAAAAAATCTTAGTTCACTATTTTAGATCCATTTACATTCTAGATCACTATTAGTTTTATTACTAACAGTAGCTTCTTTTTTTGTAATTAAAAATATATATTTTTTTGTAACTTAAATATTTCCCAAATGAAAATATTTCACAACCTTTAATTTTGTTTTTAAAAACAATAATAAAACAACACCTTTTTTTTTTGTCTCAAAGATAAAAGAGTTTTTTTTTAGTGTTTGAATATTTTTATATAAAAGTGTAACCGGCATTTTTGATAGTTTTTTTTATTAAACCATATTGTTAAAATATTGTTATTATATTGACATGAATTAGGGAGCCAGTATTGGATTTTGAACAGGTCTCTATTTCTTCCCATTAAGTGGTTAGGTTATAATGAGTCTTTTTCGTTATAGTTTTAATACTCTTTGATCTTTTTTTTTTTTTTTTTTTTTGTTTTCTTCAAAATTTTAACATTATCATAAAATTTTATTGATAATTATATTCATAAACTACAACATTTTAATATTAAATATGAATGTGTGATTTTTAGGTTGAATTTAAAATCAAATCAGAAGATAATAGGTTATTGTTTCAGTAAGACTTATAAGAATTTAAAAAACACTTCTGGTTATTATGTATAGATGGCGTTGTTTTTTTTTTTGTAAAATAGTAGCTTACAAGATTGTATTGTTTTTCTAACTTGAATAGTAATTTTAATTTAATCTGTTATATTTTTTTTTATATTTAAAACTGAAACCGGAAAGAAGTTTAGTTCAAAATTTAATAATAATTTAAATGATTATCGATTATTTAAGCAAATACCACCAGATATTTGCTTATTTTTAAACAAAGTGATATGGCAGAGACCAAAAATTAATGCAGTTAAATGAAAGACAAGAAATCGCAGTTAAACATAATATTTTGTATTAGATTATTGTTGGGAGTTATTAATACAAGGTGGTCCAAAATGTATCAGCCAGCCTATCGGTACATGTTATATTTTTTATTAGCTTTTTTTTAATATTTGCGGGATAAGATGATACAAAATATACGTCGCCATGGAATGATATATTCCTTAAGAATGCCGAATACTCATGACTACGAATTTCCCGCCTCTAAAGGATTACACTGCGTCTGCCAACAGGTATCTCTAAGTTGACTCCTGTCAAAATTTGAACATACATTGATAGTGATTTAATTTGAGAATTAAGAAAAATATGAAAAATGGTAGTTTCCATGGCAAAAATCCATGAATTGCTCCCTCAGCAGCCCTTTTCTTCGGATTTAGCTCCGAGCGACTATTTCTTCATGCCAAACCTGAAGAAATGACTCGGCGGAAAGAGATTTGATTCCAATGATCATCTCACAAAAAAATACCTATTTTGATGACCTCGACAAATATTATTTTTTGGAAGGGAGAAAAATAATTGGAGATACTTTGGACAACCTGTTTAAATTTCAAAAGAGACGATGTTGGAAATTAAAATTATTTTTTTTATCCAAAAACCTGTCTTTGATTTAAAAAGACACGATCGTATGGAGCCACCCTTGTGTTTTGCAACGGACAATTTTTTATTCAAATTTATAATCAGTGGCGAGGTCCATTTTCATCTGAACGGCTACATAAACAAACGATATTTGGGCTCTTAAGGCATGGATAATCCATGTATCATTCACGAAGAGCCCTTACATTGACTCAAAGTCACTGCATGTTGCGCCATTTAGGCCGGTGGCGTCATTGTGCTTTATTTATGACAACAATTTGGGTAACATAGATAATGTGTGACCGGTGAGCGATACAAAATCATGATGAATGAGGGTTTATTGCAGCAAGGACATGTGGTTCCAACAGCTCGAGCGATAATGTACAATTTTAATGATGTAATACAAGGGTTTAGCGACATAAGCGCCGCCTAGGTTATGTTTGATTGAACTGGCTGGACAAAGATCTCGCATAGACCAATTGCGTCCCTAGCATTACCAACTAAGAAACGGCATTCCCCATGCTAGATCAGGCAGATGTAATGGTACCCAGGGTGACCCACACACTCTTAGCAAAAACTAGAGATTTTCTTCAGATTTCGGAATAGATAATCGCCCAAGCAACTTGCCCTGCAGCATGCAAGAAAAAGTCACATAATATGTTCCACCGTATGTTTGTCCCCCTGCTATACCACACAACTCACTCACCAGCTTTCCCGCTCTGTTGTCAAGAATCATAGTCTAACAGTCAGTACCCTTATAAAATCGCTTCTGGTTAGGGTGAGCAAAAGATCCGTTGCCTTAAGATTTTATGATTTTCACATAATTTTCGACACCCTGCACGTTTCAGCATTCCTACAAACCGCCTTGGATATCGATGGAAATATTCACGGCACTCCAAACAACAACCGCAGCCAAGGAAGAAAAAGCTTCCCTGGTAGTCAAAATGCCCATCAAAAAAAAAAAAAAAAAACCTGGCATCATGAGATAACCTATAGGAGCCGTGTATGTCGCAATCATCAGAGAATACCCCACAACTTATCCCTAAATCATCCAGCTTTTAGCTCCCTCCTGTCCTATACCTCTCTAGAAGGAAAGCTGACCCGAAAGGGTTTATCGAAGTCAACTCCAAGAGTACAGTACTTAGTCAGAGGCAGCTGGTTGATTAAAATGAACTTCAGAAATTGTAGAGATTTTTTTAGTGGAAATGTACACGATATGTGGTTTCAACAGGATGGTGTCACTTGCCACACAACTAACAAAACAATGGCTCTTTGCGCGACAAATTTAATGGCCGTGTTATCTCACGTGGTGGCGATTCCAATTCGCCGCCAAGATCATGTAATTTGACACCGTTGGACTTCTTTCTTTGGGATTATTTGAAAGAAAAGGTGTACTACGTCAATAAGCCAGCAACAATTCAAGAGCTAAAGGATGAGATAATTCGGCATATAGAACCTCAATTATGCCTCAGCGTCATCGAAAATTTGGACCATCGGATGGAGGTGTGCCGCCGAGGTCGCAGCGGCAATAATTTCCTAAATAATATCTGTTTTATTCAAAATCAACATCGGCCCTTAAAATTTAACCAACCTTTATTTGATTCAAAAATTAACGTTAAAGTCTTGACAAATAGAAAAATTACAAAATCAGGGTTGCCATACATTTGAAATATTCGAAATATATGGGGGAAAGAAACACTTCACACATAAAACACATTTATGCTGACATTATGTTGCCTTGGTTTGTTTAATGCAAACGATTTATTAGTTATGTGTACCGAATTTATTTCAAATAACTGTTTTATAAATTAATTTTTCTATTATCATAAACGAAAAAATCGACTGCCACAATCTTACAATTCGATAATCACCAAGAAACCCGTTTTTTTCGGAAGAAAATGCTATGAATGTTGGCAAATGTCCACTGGTTTCTTAATTAAATTAATTAATTATATATAGAATTTTTAACTTAAAACAACAGACATATTTTTTTTTGTCTGACAAAAAAACACACACATGCTTTTTATGCTGTCCTTTAAAAAAATTCTTTCATTTGTTATCCAATTAGTTTAAAATTTCTTTAAAATAATATTAAAAAAATAAATTGCTGAGTTTTATACCCCACCTTTCAACACTTAAATGGGTAACTGATTTTTTTGATATTAAGAGCTTTTAATAGCATTACATTTTATCTATTATTTGAGCTACAACTTTTTAATATTGTAATCTTTGTTAAAAATTTATGACAATTTATGTGAAATTTGTTAAGAATTTTCAAAAATAACTAAATTAATTTTTGGAATTAAGAAAACAGTTGATCTTAAGAATTTTTTTCTTTTGAAACACATATTAACACATTAACAGATCATTAAGATCTGCCGTCTTGTTTAAGAGAATTGCCCTTAGAGTTTTCTAAATTGAATACAGCCCTTAGGCAAGCAATATATTTTAGACGGCGGCGTATATGCCATATACCGCAATCAATAGTTCACATTTCAGTTTTATTATAAAATAAAGATTATTTTTTATAAATTTTAAAGAAAAAACTAAATTAAACTCATTTGTCATAATATCTGATATACATTATGTATAGAAAGTTCCTGTCTTAAGTCTTTTGATTTATACATCATATACATTATGTAAAGAAAGTTCCTATCTTAAAGTCTATTGATTTGATTGCCATAAACTTAGTTTAATTACAAGATATAGATAGGGATTATTTATATATGAAAAAAAAACTTACCTATTGCTATGGAAATCCAGCGTAAATATTTATTTTTTTAAATTTGGATAAGTAACTTATTTAAAAACATAAATTTTTTAATAAAATTTATAAAAATTAATTGTTGTCTTTTTTTAATTTTATTATAGTATTTTGTTTGTTTTATTTGCTATTGACATTAAAAATATTTAACTATTTTTCTATTGGTTTTATTTTTTATTTTTTTTTTTTTTGAAAAATTTACTCTAATCCCATTTGTTTACTGTATGGATGTTATATAGTCTGTTTTTAGTATTTATTTGTATTGATTTTTTGTAACATTTTTTTTTATAGTATGTTTTTGTTAAATGTGTGAAACCACACCTTTATTTAATGAATTGTTTGTATTGGTTAATAACTAAAGATGTGCAAAATATTTGTATCATTATATTTATTTCATATAAGCTGGTATTTTCTTGTATTTTTCTCTTTACTTTATGAAAGTGTAAAAAGTTTTTTTGATTATTTTTTTGTTTTAAGCTTTTCTTAATTTTTTTTATAATATTTTTTATTTTAAAGCATATATTTTTATAGTTTTTTTTTTAATTATCTAAAGAATTTTATTTTTAACATGTTTAAGAATTATTAAATTTGTTGCATTACTTTAAAATATATTTATTTAGTTATGAAAAAAAAAGTTTTTTTTTTTAAACATTAATAACTAATACTTATATAAATTTACCATTTGTTTAAGTTTTTTTTTTATGTGAAATATTAAATTGTTTTAAAAAAAAATTAAAAATTTTATTATAAATTTTAATTCTTGGTTCTTTTAAGTTTATTTCTTTTGTAAAGTTAAAAAAAAAAAAAAAAAACAAGATAATTATCATACGCACGTGCGTATGTCTATATGTTTACTAAAATATAACAACACCCAAAATCAAATTATATTACGTAGTTGTTTTCCAGTATTTTTAATAATAAAGCGACGGTCTTTTAGTTGTCACCATTTAGTCGATCGTATTTGGTTTCTTATTTACTAACACTAGCGATTGAACGGTTATTTTCTAAACACACCAAACGAAAACACGATTAAAAAAATATTTTATATTGTTATACTCTTCTAAAATTTTGGTGTTGTGTATAAAGCGAACGTAGGTACGTGCACCAGCAAGAAGCTCGAAGTGCCACTAAAGACTGACTGTGATGTTAAACAGTTCTGCAAAATGCCTTCATAACACACATACAAAAAACAAAAACACTGATATACCGCACACAACACACAAAAATACACTACGTCCAACAACAGATGCTTTACTCTTCTATGTTTTTCTGTGCAAAACAACAGCAGCAGCTCTACTAAACAACAAAATACTATCAAAATGTATCCAGCAATGGTGGTAGTTAACAAAGTAGCTGCCATACTCTATAATATATAAACAAAAAAAAAAAAAAAAATAATAGTAGTAGTTTTTTTTATTATTATTTTAATTTTAAACTGGTTACAATTTTTATTTTTTGTTTAAAAACCCAAAATCATAATATAAAATTGTAAGATTTGTATTTTTTTTCTCTTGATTAACATTAATTTTAAATCCTCAAGATTACAAAAAAAAAAAAAAAGAAGAGACAACATCTGAAGAGTATTTATTTGTCAAACGAAGTTATACAAAAATATTTTATAAAAATTCATTATAAAATATAAACATTTACCCTGTTAAGCTAAAAGGGGGTTTTTAACAGTTTATGTTAAATAACAGTTAAATTAATTTTTTATATTGTTTTACAGTAAAGAGAAAATTTTCTCTTTCAAGATCTTTAAATAACATAATGTTAATGTAATATGTTATTGTAACAGCAATTTGTTTAAGTTTTACAGTTTTACAGTTTTCTTTTTTTTTTTTTTTTTTGTTTCAGCTGTTAGTATTACAACAATGCTGTAATTACTACTGTAAACCATATTACTACTGTAAACCCTATTGCAAGTTGGTGTCTTAAGTCTTTTGTGTTAGTAGTATTACATACGCATATTTTTTTTTTATTTACTTATTCCTTAGGAATTATTTTAAGCATAAAAAAAATTTTATTTTATGTCTATTTATGGGAAAATTTGTTTCTTATTAAAAATTTAACCACTAAGACCCGGTTAAAATTTTACATGGGGAAACAACAATAAATGTAGATTGCTCGATTGTGTATCTTTCCATAGTTCAAATTGAGATAGTCTGAAATTAAGAAATGTCAAATGAAATGCAGAAAAAACTTGATGTTTAGGTGTGGTTCACAGTCAACATCGGCCCTTAAAACTTATCCACCCTTTATATGAACATGCATGGGAATATATGTCATTTCGACATATGACCATATATGATCACATATATTTCCATATATTTTCGGATCCGAAATTTATTGATATGTGGCCGTATATGTTTGTATATAATCATATATAAAGGCAAACATTAATCAAATATAGTCATATATTAATATATGAGATAATGTATGGTCATATATTGAACTACAAATTGTCATATATGATCATGTATGCTCATGTACGATCATATACTATCATATATGATCAAGTCCATTAAGATAATGTATGTTCATAGATTCATCGTGACAACCGAATTTATCGCCAACTGAATATTTTGGTTGCAGCTACTGAATTATTTAGTTGTCGCAACCATATGTATTCCTGATCCGATTTACATATATGGTTTCAACTTTAATTCCATTGTACATATTAGAAGAACTTTGGCCGCCACAAACAAATATATCGGTGGCTCCAACCAAACCATTTGGTGGTTGGCAGTGAATTCGTTTTCTCTGTGTATATTTTTTTTAAATGACGACTGTACCAACACAGCGCCAATCCTTAGAATATTAAGAAATCATGCGAATTTTTCAACTACAATTCTGTGGCGCAAGGAAAACTTGTTGAAGTCTGATTAAGCTCTTAAAAACTTAAGCACTTTTTCATTTTCACCACAGAATTGATATTGAGAAAGACTTGTGCCCAAGTAAGATATTTCTAGATACAGGAGACATTTTCAACTAAAGGCAAAACGTTGTTCCCCTGAAAATTTTTTTTTTAATAAATCCAGACATTTTTAAAATTTAATTTTTAGTTTATTTTTTTCCAGTAACAATCAAGAATTTTTAAATTTTAAAAACTAACATAAGGATTTTGATTTTTTAATGTTTGCTTCCTATAAAACCTAAAGGGATTATTCTCTGCTGTACAATCTTAGAAAACTTTGCCTCCTATTCAATTGAAAATCTAGTTGGTACAATTTTTTGGCATGTACAATTTTTAAGTAATTAGCGACAAGAAAATTAAGAAAACTCTTTATGTTGTGAGTCTTTAAAAGTCTACAATAACACAGTTTAAAATCTAATAAAGATGTCTACTTGGCACTTATTACATTTCTAAGGCATCATGAAGACGTTTCAAACTAAAGCGAACAATTCAAACAATTCTTGTTTGAAGATTTTTCAGAATTTTCGTATTCTTTTCAAGGAAGAAAAGTTTAATTTCTTAAAGGCAAAGAAAACTTAATATTTTAATGCAGTGAAATAAATTAAATAATAAAAATTTTGTTTATTTGTTTTTTTTTTATTTTTTCCACATTTCCAAAATATGAGTAGTAGTTTTTCCAATTAAAAAACACAAATTAAAGAATGACAATTGAATTGTTCGAACTGGAAACAGTTTTTATTGGCAAACATTTAAGACGGTATTTAATCTCATCTAAAAGAATTTTTTAAAAGAGAACTATAAGCTAACGAATTTTTCAACTTTAAATTATGATGCAAATTAAAGAAAATCTAAATTATACAACACATTAGTAATAACTTTTTATTGTCAAATAAATGATTTTGCATACATTCTTTATATAAAGTATTTGTCTTAAGTCTTTTGTTTGGTCTTAGAAAAACTAATCAACTATCGGCAAAAAAATTGTATTTTTTGTTAATAAAAGAAATTTTCCAGACTTTATATAACGATTTTAATAAAATTTTAACATGTAATGGATAATTTTTAAAATTTAAATAAGTAGGATAAAAAATTGGTGCTAATTTTTAAAATATTTTCCCAAGTAACTTTATGGGCGAAACTAAAATTTCCAAGGAATCCTTTAATTACACAAGGAAACTTGTAGTAACAGGATTATTAATATGAACGAATTACATAAGCGAATAATTATGCAAAATGTAATTTAGATCGCCCAGGTATAATGAGGATTTTTGCACTTTTTGTATTGCTAAATATAAGCTTTGTTTAAATATAAACTACTCTATCTAGTTAATTATTTAAAAATAGATATATTGATTTTGTTAAAAGAACGTATGCACCAGAGAACTGCAAAATAAACTATTTTCTTGATTTAATCATACACAAAAATTCTTGTTCACATTTAATAATTCAACAAAATTAACTGTAGAATAAAATCAGCATCATGTTACTGAATAATCGGATCAGTTTGAATCATATGTCGATTATGTTTACTGCAAATTTAATCACTCAACAAAAAGTCAGCGTTGAATAAATCAGAAAAACAACAAACAACGCGTATGAGTTTATTCATAATTAAAACAAAATAGAAACACATTTCATAAATGATATTGTTTACATTAGGGTGGGACTTAAATCCGCTTTTTAGAATTTTTATTAGTAATAAAAATATTCTTCTTTGTGAAATATAAATAATTTTTTGGAAAAAAAATTTAGGTCGATATCTCATGCTTGCCTAATCCGGAAAAATTTAAATATTGTCTATATTTTTTTTTTTTTTCATCTATTTTGATTGGAAAATTAGGTATTTCTTATACAAATTCTAAAAAAACGTATTTTAGACCCACCCTAATATACATATAAAATTTATGAAATGTGTTTCTACAAAACCACCCCCTTTTTATAGATAAGAAACTATTTTGTTTTAATTATGATTACACTCATACACGTTGTTTGTTGTTTTTTCTGATTTATTCTACATCAAAATAATTATTGTTGGCTCGAATGAACAGAATAAAATCAATGGTTAAACAACGACCGATGATTATAAATCAGTGACAAAACAATTTGCACGTCGTTTGATTGATTTAAAATCATCAACAAATATGTGTGTTGGTATATATTCAGCGTCTGAACGCAAACACATATTTATTCTTGTGTTGATTGCGTATGAACGTTTTGCAATCAGCAAATGCAGTGTTACAGACTTTATTTGAAATACCAATTAACATTTTTACTTTAACACATATCTTCTGTTAAATTTAAACTCTCTGTTAAAATTAAATTTCTCTTAAAATTTTGTTGAATTATTTTTAAATAACTTAAAATTTATTTTAAAAATCTCTTAACTTTAATAACATGCAACAAAATGTTAAAATTAACTCAACCTAACATAGGTAGTAAATATTATAATATCTCTTTTTTTCAAATTAACAGTGCTTACTTTTGAATATTATTCTTTTACTCACTCTCCTTGATAATCAAAACTTATTTCAATATTCATTCATTAAATTATAACACATGATTGGTGCAATCAACTTTAACAGAACACCGTTATAGTAAAAAAAAAAATCTCAAAAGAGATAAACGATAACAGAAAATGAGCTGAATTTGAAATTTCTCCCTATATTACGCAATGTTCTCTTAAGATCTCACAAACTATAACAACAAATTTAAAAATGAGTTTTTGATCAGTAATTTTTATAAGTTAAAAAGAGAGCAAACATACAGTAGTTCTATCCATCTCTTTTTAAACTTGTTTTTTTTTCTCCATTCATTTTGTTGTTGTTTCTTATAAAATCTTAATGTTTGTAGGTCTGTTATATTAAATGTTCTCATTTCATTGACCAATGCAGATCACTGATATTTTTGTTGTTGGTGTATTGCACTAACAAATTCACAAACAGAAAAAAAAATTAAAAATGACGTTTTGTTTGTCTACTCTACTCTATATTAACAGTGATCATTTCTTTCATGTGTATATCAATTTTTTTTTTTCTTTTTCTATGAATTAAATTTGAACAACTTGAATGTAACAACGCAAACGTTAATAAAATATATTGTGGAAGAGGGTGATAGGAATGTACGTTAAAAGGCGTGGTTTATTTTTCAAACTGCTGCAAGTCTGAAATAAAATAATGTATTTTTTTTAGTTACATTACAATCTGCATGTGTATGGATATATTTATGTGTGTGTATAAAACATGATTACGTTATGTTATAATTACAAAAAAAAAAAAAATATTTGTACCGCTAGGTGGGCAGTCGATTAATAATATTACTGCAATTTGAAGCAGTGGTCGGTTGTAAAATAAAAATGAAGAAAAAAAAAACTAACAAAGTTATTGACCATTTAATCAAAGTTCATACAGTAGAGGTTATTTAAATAGCGAGGTTTATATACATTGTTTGGGTGACAGGTCATAACTTCTCACGGAGTTTATTTCTATTTCTCTTGTAGGGTTCTTAACATAAACCCCAACGTGGAAGTGTGGTATATAATCGTTTACAAAACGAACATTGTCGCCACTACACGCAAAGAAAAAACATGGTTGGGAGAATCATATTCGAAGAGCATCATATGTTTTTGGGTTTATGATTGTGCCAACAATAGACGTACTATATTATGGTTATCATATTATGATAATAAAATATCCATAATTTTACCATAATATGGTCCCTACAGTTGTATAATGATTCAAATATTAAAATATTATGATTCTGTATAAACATATTATGATGTTGAATTTATCATAATATGATTGCATGTACTCATAGTATGCTCAAAATGTTATTACGTTATGGTAACTATATTATGATTTCTGGATTATCATAATATGATCCATATAAAATCTTTATATAGAATCTTTTTGACAATGAATTGATTATTGTAAATAATAATACATGTATGAGGAATTTTCAAAAAAAATCTTCTAAAGTTAAAAAAAACTGGATCTTAATAGGTCAATTTATGAAATGTTTTAATGCCACATGAAAGGTATTTTCTGTCCAGTTTTAGTAAGCAATATATAATTGTTTTTTTAAGACATTTTGGTTTTTATGACAACAAGACAATACTCGTATTAGGACTGTAAATGTCAAAGTCATGTTTTATTTAATGTATAATTATTCATTGATTGTTGACAGCATTTTATGGTTACATAATTATCATATTTTTTTCATAGTCAGAATTTTTGTTACCACAGTATGGTTACAGCCAATCATGTTATAAAATACAAGGTGTCAATCATAAAATAGTGAAATATTTACTATAATAATGATGGTAGCGACCATATTGATTGTTAGACAACCAATAATATGGTTGTGACAACCATACCCGATTGCAGCAAGCACAATATAGTAGCAGTGATCATGTTGCAACCATGTTTTTTCTCTGCGTGTAGGGATAAGATAAATTTGTTTGGGGGTTATATCGAAATATATAACCGCTACGTTGAAAAAGACTGCCTTAGAGAGAATCTCCAAACCTTTAAGCATAAAAACTCTCCTCAGCGAAGGCGGCTACAGACTTTCCACATTGTAGTAGCACTAAGCCATGCCCAAAAGCCGCGAAGCCAGCTTCGGATACAGAGTAAAAAAACTCCCTGAGTTCGGTCGCAGACCGAAGACGAATACAAACATATGTAATCTTGGGTACCAACGATTGAAAATCTATTATTTTTTTTTATATTTTCATACTTTTGAAAATCTATGATATTTTTTTTTATATTTTGGTACTTTTTGTACCTTTCTGTTTTATTTTCCTACAGAAGTCAAAGATGAAATTCAATATTTAGTAACCAGCGCTAAAATTAAGATTAGTTCTTTTGGAGTTCGGTACATTTTTAAGTTTACATTTTTCTTTACAAAAAAAAAAAAAAAAAAACAGTTGAATTAGGCTTAGTACCATGTAGGAAGCATGAGGTCCAGTGTCTACAAGTCACCACTTTTGTCGACTATTTTGGGTGACTTTTTGGTGACATGTCAACAAAACGTCTATACTTTTAACATTATTTTTTTGCTGCTGCAAAGCTGTGCTTGTGCTTGTTCTTTATTTTTTGATTGTTTTATTTTGTTGAAAATACATGTGCATAGCTGCATGCAAAATTAAAGTTTTTAATAAAAAATATAAAGAAACATGAATATAAAAGGTAAATATACATATTTAAAAAAAATATATAATGAGCAAAAGAAATTACAAAAGACTTGTAAAAAAACAATCAATTTTGTATAAAAATAACGAGAAAGAGGCAACAATTTTTAGTGAAAATTGCAACTCTAGAGATTTTGTGGAGCCTGATGAAGATTTTACGGAGCCTGTGGATGATTTTGTGCAGTCCTTTAAAGATTTGTCTACTCCAAAATTAAAATTTTTTATTTAATGAAATTTATACAAAAATTTTATTAATAAAATATCTAATTTAACAAAATAAAAGCACCTGTCTAAACTTATTTCCTTCCTATTGTGGAAATCTAGTAAAAAGTTCCAGAAGTGAAGACTAGAATTACTATAATGTTTTAGTGAATTTTTAGTTCCGATGTCTACACCTAGTCAATCACAAGCAGAAACGCAGAAAGCGTTTACTGGGGCATAATTAGTCAGTAGTACTGGTGACAAAGTCAGTAGTGAATAAGTACAGTTTGGCTATCGACATCTCCTACAGGGTATTTATGGTACTTTTTGAAACCTTCAGATTCAGTATTTATTTATACACAATCGATAAGCCAAATGGGTGGTACTTTTCAGTTTAGTGGTGCTTTTTAAATTTTTAAAGGTTTCGCTTCCTTTAAAAACCGACGATAGGTATTTTTGGTTATTTTTTTTTTTAAACCTTTAGTCGATTGATATTTTTGTTGGCACTTTGCGCTTAGTTTTGGCTTTCGATACCTTTATAAACCCTTTATTGAAAAATTTCCGGTGCTTTTTAATTGCCTCTCAATTAATAATCTTTTATTTATACTTTTCAATACAATTTAAATTTTAAAATATTTTGTTATCTTTTAAAGGTCAATTACTTTTTTTTTCTTGCCAAGCGAGTGGTTTGGTTAAAGCCACCGTTGTTAATTGTTTGTCGCAACCGAAATACGGTTAATGCAATAGAATTTAGGTTGAAACCAAATATTTCAATTGTATCAGAAAAACATTTAGTTTGTGACTACTAAATAATTCGGTTGCTGCAACCAAAATATTCAGTTGAAAAAATTTCGGTTATCACGATGAATCTGTACTCTCTGTATAAAAATTGAGATTTCATACTTTTATTTTATTTTAATTGATTGATTATTTTGTTATTGGTACTTTTCGTTGCTCTTTTGATTTAAGTATTTTTTTTTTTTGGTTCTTTCTAAATTTTGTTATCTCTAAAGACTGTTTTTGTTATATTTAGAATTTTCTCATTTATGGGTACTTTCTGGTACCTTTGGTTTTATTGCATTGGGAGCTTAAGAATCAAATTGGTTTAGTACTTCTGGGTACATTTCTATAGTTTTAGAGTTAAGCTATTACATTTTGTCATTTTGCCATTGAACTGGTCTTCGCACTTTGGGTTCCTTTGACTGTTGATCTTTCATTGGTACTTTTTAGGCTTCTGTGCCATATTTTTTTATTGGTACTTTTTGGAATTTTATATCTTTAATTTCGTTACTTTAAGAAACGCTAAATTGAACTAGTTTTAGTACCTTTAGGATTTTAAAGATGCTTATCCATACTATTTGATTTCGGTACTTTTTGTTAACTATTAAATATTATCAGTTCATCATACTTTTGGTTGCTTTAACTGATAATCTTTAAATTAATTATTAATTGTTGTAGTTTTTTTAATATTTGGTATTTTGTAGACCCTTAATTTGATGCTTTTGAATTTCGATAATTTTTGTTAACTACAACTGCTTTCTTACTACTTTGGGTTTCTTAGATTTTTGATCTTTTGTTGGTACTTTTTAAAAACTTTTTGGGTTTTGCTGCAGCTTTTGGTACCATATAAAATTTGCTATAAATTTTTTTCTTTTATTAATATTATCTGATGTTGATTCCTTCGGATGCGTTATTTTTAGAAACCTGCAATTGAACTAGTTTTAATATTATTGGTACTTTTTTTTTGAACTTTGGTACCTACTCTTTGTTAGTTGTATAAATTTAGCAGTTTCTATTACAATACCATTAAACTTCTTTGTCTTCTATACCTTTTGGCAGCATTTAAGTCTTTCTTAAGTCTTTACACTATAAAACTATCGTTGGTACTTTTTATTACTTTTGGAAACCTACTGATCAGGTCCTTTTTCATTTGTTACTTTTAGTCATTTTGGGTTCCTGAATATTTACTTTAAAAAACCCTCTTTCTGGGTTTCTTAAACATTTTGATAACTTATAAAACAAATTTTTAGGACTTTTTTTTAAATTTGCTATTTAACTTGCCGTAACTGCAATTTATTTTGTTTTTGGTTAACATTATTAAATGTTAAATATTTTTGATGTCATTGCTTCAGGTACATTTATTTTGTTTGTTTTGCATTAATGAAATAATTTCAAGTAAAAAGTATGTGTTTATGATTTGTTTTATTTTTTAAATGAATTGGTGTTGAAATTTGCAATGCAAAAAAGAAATTTACTTATTTTTATGTAGGGGTTAATGTAGTTTAAATTTAAATAGGTGTAATAAATTTTTGATAAATAATGATGTGGAGAAATATTTACGATTATAATTTTGTAAAATTATTAATGGAAAGTTATAAAAGTGGTTATTAAATGAAGATGAACAGCAAGAAATAAAAACCAGATTTGTAATTGAATTAAGAGGAGAGATTAACAAAAAAATTTACATATATTAAAATAGTTTGTGATTTAAAATTTATTATACTTTTATAAATACTTTGTTACGTGTCATTTGCAGAATTTAAAAAATATGCCAATATATCAAATTGTTTAGTTTTCTACCATAACAATTGAACTAAAAAAATTTAATTTCTGCTTTATTAACAAATGTACCTCTGCTAACTTTTTAAGCGATAAATTTCCAATAAAAACACTTCAAAACTCAAGGGACTTGATAACAGATACATATATATATATAAACCTTATTGTAATACAAAAATGATTGATTATTTGTTTGCCAAAAATACAAAGATTAGTTAGCTGAACAAACAATCATTTAAACTAGAAATTTGCAAAATCATGCTAAACACTAAAAAAAAAACACAAAATTCATATTCAGTAAAACATAAAACATTCACGCAAAAGAAGTCACATACATTAGAAGGCATTAAAATGTAAACCGAAACGAAGAATGAAAAAGGACTAATTTTAAGGGAGGAGCAAACAACAAACATACACTCAAAAAAAAAGACATGAACTAAAATGTAATCAAAAATTTCCTTCAAAATAGTTTATAAATTGTCCTCAATTTAAGTAAAATTTTATTACATTCGTTGAAACGCACTTCTAAAATTTTACATAAAAAATGATAATTATTTTACAAAATTAAATTTTTTTGTTTTAATATTTATTGTGGCCACCTTCATTCTGTATTAAATAAAATATCCTGTTTGGCATTGAGTTTATTAAATTTTGACGAGTTTGCAGCTCGATATTAGACCAGCATTCTTTAATTTTAGCTTTAAGCTCAAAAACTGTTGAAAACTGCCTTCCTTTCTTATAAACTTTGGATGCAAGAATTCCCCAGAGATTTTCGATAGGATTGCAATCCGGACTACATGCTGGCCATGGTAACAAATTTATGTTTTTGGATGCAAACCAATCCTTGCATTGCCTAGAAACATGAATTGCTGCGTTATCTTGTTGAAAAACATACTTCTCGTTTGGAATTTCATCCAGTTTTATAATATGAACATCTTCCAAAAGATTTATGTACATTTCTGAGTTCATTCTTGTGGTTATAAGGCATATGGGAAGTTTAAAATCGTAAGCAAACGCTCCCCACACCATGACGCTTCCACCAGCGAAATTTCTCTTAGATCGACATTCTTTTGGTTCAAATCATGCCAATAGCAACTGTTACAGTCAGGACCGTCCAAATTGAATTTCTTTTCATCTGAAAAATCACTTTTTTCCACTCATTTTTCCAGGCCATGTGTGTTTTTGCAAACTTGAGTCGCCTCTCCTTGTGGACCTTCGTTAGTCGGGGCTTAGATTTATTTTTTTTCATCTAATGGATAAAGTTGAATTTAAAACACGGGCAATAGTTCGTGTGGTTACTGGAAGAATATGTTTTTTATTTATTCTCTACAATTTAATCGATTTATTGTGGCTTCAAACCGAATCTGACCCTTTTGACGGGGTGTTAATTTAGAAGATCCCTTCGTTCAAACTTTAATACCGTAATTATTTCCAAGTTTTAAAAAGTTTTTCACCACTTTTTCAGAACAGTTTATTAATTTGGCAATTTTTCTTTTTGAATTTCCATCTTTTTTCAAGTTTTTTATCAGATTTTTTTCGGTTTCATTTAACCGCTTTCCAGAAGCCATCTCCCAAATTTTTTACTTATAAATTTCTTTATAATTTATGGTAAATTTTTTTTATTAACAAAAACTTTACCTTTATATTTTTTAGAATTTGTATTTAAGATTTATATTTATCAAAACACTTCCCCACGCCCTGGATTCACAAAGAAAATAAACTTTTTCTTTCCTGCATTCAAAGGCATGTCTCAACAATATATGTAACAATTTTACTAAAGAATGCATAATTTCTTGGTATTTACCGTTAGGCTAGTTATTGTTTTTGTTTTATGCACTTCAACTATTAATGTAAATAAAACAAGAGAAAATAAATAAATTGTTATTGTAGATCGTAAGAGAATTATATAAAAAGAGAAAAAATCAATTGCGGCCAAACGAATGTCCACCACTGTATTTCTTGGTTTTAGAAAAAAAAACAAGCCAATTAAATAAAAATTTATTAATTTTAAGAAAAAACATCTTAGTTTTAAGAAAATTTTATACTGGAATAAAATTAAATTAAGTTTAGTTCAAAAAAAAAAATATATATGGACATAATTTACTCCCATTTAGTTCAAAGAATGTGTCTAACTTAAATCGACAAAGTTCTTGAACTAAATGTGTGTTCATTTTTTGATAGCGAGTACTAAAATTAACTAAATTTTAGAAAGCCTTTTCCAAATTCAGTTTTTAAGTATACCACTTTCTAATTTTGAAGAATTGTTTTTTAAAAATTAGTTCAGACAATAAAAACAAAATGTAATAAATTTTTTCCTATGTAATAATAAACATTTACTTGATTTTAGAAACTGATAAACTAATTCTAAGGAAAATTTTCATGCAACTTAGTTCAGATAAATTTTAAAAATTTTAATTAAATATTCTTTTTTCAAGTAAAAGTTTTTTAATTTTTTAAAAGTAATAAAACTTGGTATAGGTTTTTTTTATTGGAAAACGTTTAAATTATTTTTAATATTCTATTAAAAAAAAAAAAAAACAATCAATTAAAAACAAACCAGTTAGTTTTCCTAATTTTCAAGAAAAATATTATTAAATAAAAGAAATTAAAGTAACCATTTAAAAAAACTATTGTGCATTATTGTAATTTTCAGTTCGTGATCGTGCGTGAGTCCAAAATCTCTCACGTGCCGATCTCTAATCTTAACAGTCTTAAATATTGAACTTAAAGTAACTTAAAATATAATTTAAAATTTTGTTAGCAAAAGGTAAAAAATTTCGAATTTGCGCTTTTATGTAATAAATTTGTTTGTTGACTACAATACAAAATATCGAAGGCACATTTTATACATTAAGGCATAATGGCTTTTCTATAATTGGAGTAGCGCTTTTTAAACTTTATAAATATCGAACGATTTTTTTCACTTAATAATAAAAAAGTTTAAATTTGTATATGTCAAATAAACTTATGACTTTTCCATTTTCCAATAATAACAGGAAATGTAACTGTGATATTTCGTATTTTTGCAATAATTTCCTTAAATAAGTTAATTTAAGAAGACAAAGCACCCCCAGTGTTCCTTAGCCATAGATGCCGTGTGTCACGTAGGGCGTCCCTTTTTGTAGTTCTCTCAAGCAGAACCATTAATTAACTACGAAAAGGATATGGCTTTGTCACAATTTATTACACTTCAGTACATTTTTTTAATTTGTTTACCTTTTTGCTAATGAAATTTAATTTATATTTTAAATACATGAAGTTAGTATAATTCAATTTAGTTTTAAGGCAAAATTGTATAGCAAAAAGCTTGTTAAGAGCAGTGTGCTCTCAAAGCGGAAGTCCTCTGAAAGTGGGAGGAGTGTAAAGTACTTTAAAATATATTGTAAAATATATTACCTTTACCATAGAAGCAGGATAAGGATAATTTTCACTTAAAAGAAGTGCTTTTTTTTTTTTTTTTTATTTCAATAAATTTAAAAAGACTACTAAATAACTTAATGTTAGAAAATATTTTCTCATTTTTAGGGAGTAAAGTCCTAGTTTTTAGTATAAAAAAATATCTAATGAACTTAACTAAAATAAAATTTTTCTTAAAACCAAGGAAGCATTTCCTAACTAACAGTACAATTTTAGATGATGTATGAACTAATTAGGAGGAAATTTTACTGTTTTCTAATAAAAATTTACTTCTCAGTAGTAAAATTTTTCTACAATTTAGAAATTTTGACCAAATTTTAAGTAAAATTTGTTTCTTAATTTCACGGAAAATTTTATAAAATATTGTTAAAAAGTGTCTTTGATGCCGTTTTCATTTCAATTTTTTCTCTTAAATAAGTTAATATTTCTAAATTCTAGTTAATTTTTTTTTTGAGTGTACTACATATGAATGTAATATTTGAAATAAAAGGCACAGTTCTGTTCTTTTTTTTTCTTTCAATAAAACAAAAATTCCAAAAATGCCAAAATTCTTACGGTTTTATTTTACACAAAATATTCCAAAAGAAAAAAAAATGAACATTTGTAAATGCTAATCCTAAGGTTTTGAGTAAAAGGGCTACATACCTCTAAAGAGTAGGCGGTGATATGCAAAATGTATTTGTTAAAGGAAAAAGTCAAAAATATATATCCTACACAGTTGGTATAATGAGTAAAAATAAAATTAAAGCATGAAAATTTTTAAAGAAATTCCTCTAAAGAAAATAAGAAACCATGTTGTTAACATGCTGCACAAAAATTGGCCAAAAATAAAAATCTCCAAAACTTCACAAAACCTCAAAAACCACAGTGTGGTTTATGAAAACTATAGTACGTGTACAAAAACTACAATATGTATAATAGTAGCGTAACATATTAATGGGTTTAAACACCCCTTTTTGTGTGATGTACTCTACTACTGTGTATTTCAGTTTTAAAAATCCTTTTTAAAAATAATTCATAAAATCTCCAACCAAGAAATAAATATAGGTGTATTCTCTTTTGTTTGACTCACTGTCATTCATTATGTTTTTATTATAGTTGTTGTCACAGTGATATCTTTCCCGTTAACTCTTTTGTTATATTTCAATTTTTAACTTTGTAGTTAAAAAGGGTTAATCTATGTTAATAACGACTTGCGGGTTTTTTGCTATTGGTTTTTGTAGCACATTATCTACGGTTAGAGTTATATTGTGTACCGCATGTTGTAAATGTTTGAGTTCAGCTAAAATTGGATTAAATTTTAAACAAACAGTCAAAAGTCAAAATGTCATTTGAAATGTGATATAAAATTCTAAGAATTTAATTTTTAAAGATATCATTTTGCATTATATTTGTAAAATATGAAATGAATATATTTTCATCAATAAAAGTAACTAAAAAAAAAAAAACAAAAACTGAATTTCCACTAAGCACGTGGTATAAATGGGATTAAAAAATTTAAAAGTGTTCCCTTAATGATGCAGTACAAATCGCTGGAACTGGGATTCCACTAATGTAAGAAGGAAATATTTACCTGGAGTGGGAATTATGTCCCTCTTAACGTTCTATCAAAACCATTTTACTACAGATCTGTAATTAAAAATATATATTCCTTGGATTATGCAGAGAACAAATATATTTGGGGTGAACATATTCGAAGGATTATGATTGTGCTAACCATAGTCGTTTTATAAGACAGTTATTATAGTTAATGATAATATAATAACCATAATTTTACCATAGTATGGTCCCTCAAAAAATTGTTTAACCCTTTGACTGTCCCCAAAATAATTTTTTTTTATACCGTACGTCCACGTACATAATCTAGTAAAAATGACGTGCATCACATATAATACACGGA